>JARGYO010005626.1:209660491-210133551 GCA_029206835.1 Rana muscosa
AGGGGGGGAGGGGGGGATCGAACGATTTGGGCCGTTCGCGCCAAATTCGAGTGACGCGAACGGCCCACAATGCACTACGCCATCGCAGTGTCATCCAGGCGCTGTGATTGGCCAAGCATGCACTGTGACCCCGCATGCTTGGCCAATCACAGCGCCGGCAGCGAGGAGAGCAATGATTGGCCACAGGCAGGATGCCTGTGGCCAATTATTGCTGAGGGGGTTTAGTACACGCCCCACACTATAAAAGGCCGCCAGCACGGCGGCCTAGTGTAGTGTGTTCCGGAGCAGGGATAGAGCAGCATAGGCAGGGACAGTGACTTTTATTTCTTTCTTGCTTAACCTGGATTCCTTTAGTTTAGGGAAAGAGAAGGATAGGTAGGGAGAGTGTCAGTGTGTTTTGTGCTTGTGCTATATTGTGCTTAAAAAAAAACATTTTTTCTAGGGACAGAAAACTGTAGGTAGGGAGAGTGTGTCAGTTTCTTTCACTGTCAAAGTCCTTGTTTCCAGGGACCTGGAAGGACAGTGAGGTAATTCTCCTTGTGCTAAATTGTGCTTAAAAAAAACATTTTTTCTAGGGACAGAAAACTGTAGGTAGGGAGAGTGTGTCAGTTTCTTTCACTGTCAAAGTCCTTGTTTCCAGGGACCTGGAAGGACAGTGAGTGAATTCTCCTTGTGCTATATTGTGCTTAAAAAAAACATTTTTTCTAGGGACAGAAAACTGTAGGTAGGGAGAGTGTGTCAGTTTCTTTCACTGTCAAAGTCCTTGTTTCCAGGGACCTGGAAGGACAGTGAGGTAATTCTCCTTGTGCTAAATTGTGCTTAAAAAAACATTTTTTCTAGGGACAGAAAACTGTAGGTAGGAAGAGTGTGTCAGTTTCTTTCACTGTCAAAGTCCTTGTTTCCAGGGACCTGGAAGGACAGTGAGGTAATTCTCCTTGTGCTAAATTGTGCTTAAAAAAAACATTTTTTCTAGGGACAGAAAACTGTAGGTAGGGAGAGTGTGTCAGTTTCTTTCACTGTCAAAGTCCTTGTTTCCAGGGACCTGGAAGGACAGTGAGTGAATTCTCCTTGTGCTATATTGTGCTTAAAAAAAACATTTTTTCTAGGGACAGAAAACTGTAGGTAGGGAGAGTGTGTCAGTTTCTTTCACTGTCAAAGTCCTTGTTTCCAGGGACCTGAAAGGACAGTGAGGTAATTCTCCTTGTGCTAAATTGTGCTTAAAAAAAACATTTTTTCTAGGGACAGAAAACTGTAGGTAGGGAGAGTGTGTCAGTTTCTTTCACTGTCAAAGTCCTTGTTTCCAGGGACCTGGAAGGACAGTGAGGTAATTCTCCTTGTGCTAAATTGTGCTTAAAAAAAACATTTTTTCTAGGGACAGAAAACTGTAGGTAGGGAGAGTGTGTCAGTTTCTTTCACTGTCAAAGTCCTTGTTTCCAGGGACCTGGAAGGACAGTGAGGTAATTCTCCTTGTGCTAAATTGTGCTTAAAAAAAACATTTTTTCTAGGGACAGAAAACTGTAGGTAGGGAGAGTGTGTCAGTTTCTTTCACTGTCAAAGTCCTTGTTTCCAGGGACCTGGAAGGACAGTGAGGTAATTCTCCTTGTGCTAAATTGTGCTTAAAAAAAACATTTTTTCTAGGGACAGAAAACTGTAGGTAGGGAGAGTGTGTCAGTTTCTTTCACTGTCAAAGTCCTTGTTTCCAGGGACCTGGAAGGACAGTGAGTGAATTCTCCTTGTGCTATATTGTGCTTAAAAAAAACATTTTTTCTAGGGACAGAAAACTGTAGGTAGGGAGAGTGTGTCAGTTTCTTTCACTGTCAAAGTCCTTGTTTCCAGGGACCTGGAAGGACAGTGAGTGAATTCTCCTTGTGCTATATTGTGCTTAAAAAAACATTTTTTCTAGGGACAGAAAACTGTAGGTAGGGAGAGTGTGTCAGTTTCTTTCACTGTCAAAGTCCTTGTTTCCAGGGACCTGGAAGGACAGTGAGGTAATTCTCCTTGTGCTAAATTGTGCTTAAAAAAAACATTTTTTCTAGGGACAGAAAACTGTAGGTAGGGAGAGTGTGTCAGTTTCTTTCACTGTCAAAGTCCTTGTTTCCAGGGACCTGGAAGGACAGTGAGGTAATTCTCCTTGTGCTAAATTGTGCTTAAAAAAAACATTTTTTCTAGGGACAGAAAACTGTAGGTAGGGAGAGTGTGTCAGTTTCTTTCACTGTCAAAGTCCTTGTTTCCAGGGACCTGGAAGGACAGTGAGTGAATTCTCCTTGTGCTATATTGTGCTTAAAAAAAACATTTTTTCTAGGGACAGAAAACTGTAGGTAGGGAGAGTGTGTCAGTTTCTTTCACTGTCAAAGTCCTTGTTTCCAGGGACCTGGAAGGACAGTGAGTGAATTCTCCTTGTGCTAAATTGTGCTTAAAAAAAAAATTTTTTCTAGGGACAGAAAACTGTAGGTAGGGAGAGTGTGTCAGTTTCTTTCACTGTCAAAGTCCTTGTTTCAAGGGACAGAGAAGGACACCTGAAGGTAGCCCTTATTGCTTTTTTCCCATCTCCCTGCAGGCCATCTATTAGAATGTCTGGAAGGCAAACAAGGAGAGGCAGACAGTCAGGAGGCAATAAAAGAGGGCAAGCAGGCTCTGTGTCTGGGGGCAACAGTGCTGGTCGTGGACGCGGTGCATTGTCATCAGCACATGGCCATGGGACACGCTTGTCCTTCTTTTCGGCAGCTGGACATGTTGAGCCACATCATGCCGAAGACTTGGTAGAGTGGATGACCAAGCCCTCCTCCTCCTCCTCATCCTCTCTCACCCAGGCTCAGGGTACTGGAAAAGCAGCTGCCAAAGCGTCCTCTTCCCTGGTATCAATGTCAGACTCATCATCAGTCACTCCTTCCCTAGACCCACCATGTCCTCCTCCTGAGGAGTCCCCCGAACTGTTTCAGCACAGTGTTGGGTACATGCTCCAGGAGGATGCCCAGCGTTTCGAAGGGTCTGATGATGAAACCCAGCTACAGGAAGGCAGTAGCGTGAGAGCAGACAGAGGGGATGCTCAAGAAGGACACCAATCTGGCAGTCATGTTCCAGCAGCTGCAGCATACTGCCAGATTGCCTCCAGTGATGAGGAGGGAGGTGATGATGAGGTCACTGACTCCACGTGGGTGCCTAATAGGAGAGAGGAGGAGGAGGAGGATGAGGAGGAGGCACATCTCCAACGAGGCAGGATGCCCTTGGTGGCCAGCGTAAGGGCAGTACACCGACGGAATCACACCGCAGAGCTCCGCCTGTGCAGGGCGCTGCCTCTGCCCGTCATTCAAAAAGTTCTTTGGTGTGGGCCTTTTTTGAGGCTAGTGCATCAGATCGCACAGCTGCTGTTTGCAACATATGTCTCAAGCGTATATCGCGTGGCCAAAACATCAGCCGCTTGGGTACCACATGCCTGACCAGACATATGTTGACCTGCCATGCAGCTCGTTGGCAAGCCTACCTCAAAGACCCACACCAAAGAACAAAGCGGACCTCTCCTTGCACCGCATCAGCTGGGATCTCCAACCCCACTATAACTTCAGTCCTCTCTGAAACATGCACTGAGAGGAATGAAGGTGTAGAATTAGGTGTGTCACAGGGCCACTCTGCTAGCAGTACACCGACGTCCGATTCTAGCAGGCAAATTTCCCTGCCCCAGCTGCTGGACCGTCGAAAGAAGTTCACTCCCAGCCATCCACATGCCCAGCGGTTGAATGCTAGCTTGGCTAAATTGCTAGCGCTTCAACTGCTGCCTTTTCAGTTGGTAGACTCGGCCCCCCTTCCCGTGAGTTTGTGCAATGTGCGGTTCCTCAGTGGCAGGTTCCCAAACGCCACTTTTTCTCACGGAAGGCTATTCCGGCTCTCTACCGGCATGTGGAAGGCAATGTCTTGGCCTCGCTGGACAGGGCGGTCAGCGGTAAGGTGCATATTACCGCTGACTCATGGTCCTGCAGGCATGGACAGGGACGTTACCTTTCTTTCACGGCCCATTGGGTCACTCTTTTGGCAGCTGGGAAGGATGCAGGACAAGGTGCAGTAGTGTTGGAGGTTGTCCCACCGCCACGCCTCCAAAATGCTACTACTGGTTGTGACACACCTCTCTCCTCCACCCCCTCCTCTTCTTCTTCCTCCATGGCCTCTTCCTGTGGTTTGTCCTATGAACCAGCGGTGCTCCGTAGCCGTTCACGGGGGCTACGCAAGTACGCAGGCAAAAAGATGCCATGCCGTGCTTGCGCTGGTGTGTTTGGGGGACAGAAGCCACACTGGGGCAGAGGTCCTGTCTGCTCTGCAGGGCCAGGCCGAGAGGTGGTTGACGCCACGCCAGCTTAAGCCAGGAATGGTGGTTTGCGACAATGGCACCAACCTCCTCTCCGCCCTCCGACAGGGACAACTGACCCATGTGCCCTGTGTGGCTCACGTCCTTAACCTGGTGGTGCAGCGGTTCTTGGGCAGGTACCCGGGCTTACAGGATGTCCTGAGGCAGGCCAGGAAAGTCTGTGTGCATTTCCGCAGATCTTATAATGCCAGTGCTCGCCTGGCTGAGCTGCAAAAGGAGTTGAACCTGCCCAAGAACCGCCTTATATGTGACATGCCCACCAGGTGGGAACTCAACGTTGGCCATGCTGCAGCGGCTGCACACGCAGCAGAGGGCCATCAATGAGTACCTGTGCGACTACGGCACCAGGACAGGGTCAGGGGAGCTTGGTTTTTTTTCACCACGCCAGTGGGGCATGATCAGGGATGCATGCACTGTCCTGGCACCATTTGAGGAGGCCACGAGGATGGTGAGCAGTGACAGTGCATGCATCAGTGACACTGTACCTCTTGTCCACCTGTTGGAGCACACGCTGCGTGGAATAATGGACAGGGCACTTGAGGCAGAACAGAGGCAGGGAAGAGGAGGACTTCCTTGCCTCTCAAGGCCCCCTTTACCCAGACAGTGGTTCCTTCTGTCCCACCCCATCGCACAGGAAGAGGAGGAGGAGGAGGAGGATTGTGTCAGCATGGAGGTGGAGGCTGGCACTCAGCATCATCAGCAGCAGTCTTTTAGGGATGATTTACAGTCCCAAGAAACCAGTGGACTTGTACGTGGCTGGGAGGAGGTGGCTGCGGGATCATGTCGTCCTTAGTGACCCAGAGGACTCCGGAGCGAATGCCTCAGCAAACCTACGCTGCATGGCCTCCCTGATCCTGCAAAGTCTGCGGAAGGATCCTCGTATTCTTCGGATCAAGGAGAGGGACCATTACTGGCTGGCCACTCTCCTTGATCCACGGTACAAGGGTAAGGTTGCGGACCTTATGTTACCGTCGCAGAGGGAGCAGAGGATGAGACAACTCCGGGAGGCCTTGCAGAAAGGTCTGTGCAACGCGTTCCCAGAGACTGGGAGGTTACAAACTCCTGGTCCTGGACAACGAGTTGCTGAGGCTTCGGCCAGTCAAAGAAGGAGCGGTGGGGAAGGTGGCCGTCTGACCGATGCGTTCAGACAATTCTTTAGTCCGCAGCCCCAAAGTATGATCGGTTCCAGCAACCATCGCCAGCCGTCTGATAAACATGGTGCAGGAATATCTAGGGGCAAGGTCAGACTTGGACACCTTCCCCACCGAAAATCCTCTGGCTTACTGGGTCTTGAGGATGGATCACTGGCCAGAGCTTGCACAGTATGCAATTGAGCTACTGGCCTGTCCTGCATCCAGCGTTCTTTCGGAACGCACATTCAGTGCTGCTGGAGGATTTGTCACGGATCACAGGGTGCGCCTGTCCACCGACTCGGGTTGATCGACTGACTTTCATCAAGATGAACCAGTCTTGGATCACCACCAGCTACCACACACCTGATGCTGATATAACAGACTAATTGATTTTAACATGTCACATCCCTTCAAGACTGATGCTGATGCTGAGTGCCTGTGCTGTTATGTTGGACTGGCTATCCTCCTCCTCCGAGTCCTCAATGATACGATTGATGATGATAGCTTGGAAGATCATTTTTGTTTATGGGTGCCGCCACCAGTGGCTAAGGCCCAATTTTTCAGCCCCTGTTTTACAGGGGCGTGTAATTACAATTTTTTTAGCAATAATTTGCCATAGGGCTCATTGCTGTGCTCCAAGTACAGTATCTGTGAGGGGTTGGAGTGTTGTGGGCACCAGTGCCTAAGGCCCAATTTTTCAGCCCCTGTTTAACAGGGGCGTGTCATTACAATTTTTGAAGCAATACTTTGCAACAGGGCTCATTGCTGTGCTCCAAGTACAGTATCTGTGAGGGGTTGTAGTGTTGTGCCACCAGTGCCTAAGGCCCAATTTTTCAGCCCCTGTTCAACAGGGGCATGCAATTACAATTCTTGATCTAATAATTCACAGCAGGGTCCATTGCTGCACCCACCAAGAGTAACTCTGAGGGCTTACAGTCTTGTGGCAACGCCACCACCACCACCACCACGAAAGGCCCAATTTTTCAGCCCCTGTTCAAAAGGGGCATGTAATTACAATTCTTGATCTAATAATTCACAGCAGGGCCCATTGCTGCACCCACCAAGAGTAACTGTCAGGGCTTACAGTGTTGTGGCACCAGCACCACCATCAAAGCCCCAATTTTTACTACCACTGTTCAACAATTATATGTAATTAAAATTCCTGATATAATAGTTGACAGCAGGGCGTTCCAGCACCAACCAAGAGTAACTGAGTGCTTACAGTGTTGTGCCAACACCAACAACTAAGGGGCCTATTTCTGCAGAGTATATACGGCAGGTCCCTACTTTCAAACATCCAACTTACAAACGACTCCTACTTGCAAACGAAAGAAGACAACAGGAAGTGAGAGGAAATCTACCCCTAGAAAGGAAAATTCTCTCCTGTAAGAATAAATATGGGAGAAAGGGGTCTCATCTGTACTGATGCTTTATCAGCAATCCTTGTTTCAAGAAAAACACCACATTTCAAAAACAGTTGTCATTGGGACGGAAAGTGAGGTGAAATGTTCTGAACAGGGGCACAGACAGCAAAACAAATGTTACAGGGGTGATAACCCTTACCTATGTTTTCCAAAAAGTTTAAAAATAGATTTTTGGGCTGGAGCTACACTTCAACAATGTACCTGTTCAAAATTACAAACAGATTCTACATAAGAACAAACCTACAGTCCCTGTCTTGTATGCACCGCCTGTATACGGCTGTTCAGAGTATATAGGGCCTTTTTTATTTTATGTGCGGGGTTCCCCTTAATATCCATACAAGACCCAAAGGGGCTGGTAATGGGCTGGGGTAGGGGGGGGGTCATGGGGTAGCTATGCCATTTTTCTTAAAGAATTTCATCCATATTACCGGGACCAGACATTACATTAAAGCCGCAAGCAGTTTTAAATGGCTTTTTTTTCCTTTAGAAGTGTCATTTTGTGCAGGGACAGTTCTAAACACGGGAAACACATGGCACTTCACAGGCATACTTTAGACACCCCCCAGGTACGATATTTAAAGGAATATTTGACTTTTTTTTTTTCACTTTATGCATCATTAAAATGACTGCTCCCGAAAAACGACCGTTTTTAAAACTTCTTTTTGCATTGATACATGTCCCCTGGTGCACAACCCGGGTTCCCAAACCCTATTTATGACAATAACATGCATAATAGTTGTTATAATTAGCACTTTAGAATTCGAACGTTCGCATCCATTGTATTTAATAGGGTTCTAATGTTCGTTCGAACTTTCGGTCCGTTCGCGGGTTCTGGTGCGAACCGAACCCGGGGGTGTTCGGCTCATCACTACTCCCTACCTACAGTTTTCTGTCCCTAGAAAAAATGTTTTTTTAAAGCACACTATAGCACAAGGAGAATTCCCCTCACTTTCCTTCTTTGTCCCTAGAAACAAGGACTGGCACAGTGAAAGAAACTGACACTCTCCCTACCTACAGTTTTCTGTCCCTAGAAAAAATGTTTTTTTAAAGCACACTATAGCACAAGGAGAATTCCCCTCACTTTCCTTCTTTGTCCCTAGAAACAAGGACTGGCACAGTGAAAGAAACTGACACTCTCCCTACCTACAGTTTTCTGTCCCTAGAAAAAATGTTTTTTTAAAGCACACTATAGCACAAGGAGAATTCCCCTCACTTTCCTTCTTTGTCCCTAGAAACAAGGACTGGCACAGTGAAAGAAACTGACACTCTCCCTACCTACAGTTTTCTGTCCCTAGAAAAAATGTTTTTTTAAAGCACACTATAGCACAAGGAGAATTCCCCTCACTTTCCTTCTTTGTCCCTAGAAACAAGGACTGGCACAGTGAAAGAAACTGACACTCTCCCTACCTACAGTTTTCTGTCCCTAGAAAAAATGTTTTTTTAAAGCACACTATAGCACAAGGAGAATTCCCCTCACTTTCCTTCTTTGTCCCTAAAAACAAGGACTGGCACAGTGAAAGAAACTGACACTCTCCCTACCTACAGTTTTCTGTCCCTAGAAAAAATGTTTTTTTAAAGCACACTATAGCACAAGGAGAATTCCCCTCACTTTCCTTCTTTGTCCCTAGAAACAAGGACTGGCACAGTGAAAGAAACTGACACTCTCCCTACCTACAGTTTTCTGTCCCTAGAAAAAATGTTTTTTTAAAGCACACTATAGCACAAGGAGAAATCCCCTCACTTTCCTTCTTTGTCCCTAGAAACAAGGACTCGCACAGTAAAACACACTGACACTCTCCCTACCTATCCTTCTCTTTCCCTAAACTAAAGGAATCCAGGTTAAGCAAGAAAGAAATAAATGTCACTGTCCCTGCCTATGCTTGTCTTTCCCTGCTCCGGAACACACTACACTAGGCCGCCGTGCTGGCGGCCTTTTATAGTGTGGGGCGTGTACTAAACACCCTCAGCAATAATTGACCACAGGCATCCTGCCTGTGGCCAATCATTGCTCTCCTCGCTGCCGGCGCTGTGATTGGCCAAGCATGCGGGGTCACAGTGCATGCTTGGCCAATCACAGCGCCTGGATGACACTGCGATGGCGTAGTGCATTGTGGGCCGTTCGCGTCACTCGAATTTGGCGCGAACGGCCCAAATCGTTCGATCTTCGTCGAACGATCGAACAGCCGATGTTCGAGTCGAACGTATGTTCGACTCGAACACGAAGCTCATCCCTACAGGTGAGTAGGGATAAGCTAGTGGCTCGCAATCCTGCATGGAAGACACCCCTTTGGGACCAGACTGTGCAGGCTGCATTCCGCCCTCTGATGACAGATGCTGGCGGTGCATCGTTAGCCACTGCCTCTGTCAGGACCTGGACTTGAACCTGGGACCTCAGCTGTGTCTGGCAATGAATCTTCTCACTGAGCTATCTGAGATGCTGGACAGTACCTTGTCAGATCCTTTAGACAACCCTGCCTTGTACCTTGATTTCAGCTGAACCTTGAACTCTTTGCTCCTCCCACGAACTTCTTGATATAAGCCATGTCTCTGCACTTCCTTCTTGCCAGAATATTGTGCTATCTCCAGCCTGTATCTCGCTCCTGTCTTCCCTGCTGCCGTTCATATTTGCTACTGCTCGTTATCGACCTTTTGGCTTGTTTACTGACCACGCTTCTGTTTGATCCTTACCTGCTCATCCGCTACTGAACCCCGGCTTGCTCACCTCCTGGTGGTGCGATCCTGAGGACCGCGAACTGGTACTAACATGCAGCAAAATCCATCTCCACCATCAGGAGCTCTGGTGAACACCGGTTAGTACTTAGACTCCGCACCTCAGGTGAGCCTGTGTCATCTGCCAGGGTGACTGCCTGTGTACCTATCCTGCTGGTCAGTGGTAGTCCTGCAACTTCTATAGCAATTGGTCTTTGAGCCTGACCCCTGATCGCGACAGCCTCTCTGCATTGAACCTGAACTGTGAACGTTACGCTGAGCGCCATTCTCCCGCTGGGGTTTGTTTGTTAAGTTTCGAGGTTACCTGCAAGTGGACTCTGTGTCTTTACTACCGCTGCACCACACTGCACCTACCCACAGGGCCAGCTGCAAAAATCTGGAAGAGACAGCCAGCTTCCATTGATGAGGAAAGGAAGATGACAGTAGGAAAAACACAACAGATCAATGCTGGAATCTATGGGCATGTGAGTATATTTATTGAAGACAACCCAGTATAAAAGGCAAGGGGAAATGGGGATATATTATTAAAGCAGGGGGTGAAGTTCCTTTTTAATGTTCTTTTCTCTCACAATGAAAAGCAATGCACCATGTGGCTAGTAGGGATGAGCTTTATGTTCGGGTCGAACATGAGTTTGACTCGAACATTGGCCGAATATTGAACAATTTGGGGTGTTCGCGGCAAATTCGAAAGCTGCGGAACACCCTTTAAAAGTCTATGGGAAAAATAAAAAATGCAAATTTAAAGGTTAATATGCAAGTTATTGTCATAAAAAGTGTTTGGGGACCCGGGTCCTGCCCCATGGGACATGTATCAATGCAAAAAGAAATGTTTTTCCGGGAGCAGTGATTTTAATAATGCTTAAAGTGAAACAATAAAAGTGAAATATTCCTTTAAATTTCGTACCTGGGGGTGTCTATAGTATGCCTGTAAAGTAGCGCATGTTTCCCATGTTTAGAACAGTCCCTGCATAAAATGACATTTCTAAAGGAAAAAAAGTCATTTAAAACTACTCGTAGCTGTAATGAATTGTCGGGTCCCGGCAATACAGATAAAAGTCATTGGGAAACACGGCAGGGGTTCCCCCCCAGTCCATTACCAGGCCCATTTGGGTCTGGTATGAATATTAAGGGGAACCAAAATAAATAAAAAATGCGTGGGGGTTCCCCCCAAGTTTTATATCAGGCCCTTTAGGTCTGGTATGAATATTAAGGGGAACTCTGCGCCAATTTTTTTTTTAAATGGCGTAGGGGTCCCCCTCAAAATCCATACCAGACACTTTAGGTCTGGTATGGATTTTAAGGGGAACCCCACACCAAAATAAAAAAAATGGCGTGGGGTTCCCCCCAAAAATCAATACCAGACCCTTATCCGAGCACGCAACCTGGAAGGCCGCAGGAAAAGAGAGGGGGGACGAGAGAGCGCCCCCCTCCTGAACTGTACCAGGCCACATGCCCTCAACATGGGGAGGATGTTCCCATGTTGATGGGGACAAGGGCCTCATCCCCAGAACCCTTGCCCAGTGGTTGTGGCGGTCTGCGGGCGGGGGGCTTATCAGAATTTGGAAGCCCCCTTTAACAAAGGGGACCCCCAGATTCCGGCCTCCCCACCTATGTGAATTGGTAACGGGGTACATTGTACCCCTACCATTTCACCAAAAAAATGTGTCAAAAATGTTAAACCACAGTAGACAGCTTGGGACAAGTCCTTTATAAAAAAAAAAAAAATTCCAACGATGTAATCCATTCTCGAGCGATACGGAGGAAAAAAAAAGCCGACCAATGACGCTCTCTCGCCGTGACAGCTCTTTTATAGCTGAGGGCAGGGCCACCACTCATATTCGTGGGTGACCCCGCCCCCTCTGATGCAAGGGGAAATGCCAGGGTTACCCAGTGACATATACGGGTGACCCCGCCCCCTCTGACGCGTCACGGGAAACCCTGGCATTTCCCCTTGCGTCAGAGGGGGCGGGGTCACCCACGCACCTGACGAGTGGCACCACCCTCAGCTATGAAAGAGCTGTCACAGCGGGAGAGCATCATTGGTCGGCTGCCTCCCATCGTGTCGGCTTATTTTTTTCTCCGTATCGCTCGAGAATGGATTACATTGTTTTTATTTTTCCTTTTTTTTTTCTTTTTAATAAAGGACTTGTCTCAAGCTGTCTACTGTGGTTTTTTAACATTTTTGACTTTTTTGTGAAATGGTAGGGGTAATGTACCCCGTTACCAATTCACATGGGGGGTGGAATCTGGGGGTCCCCTTTGTTAAAGGGGGCTTCCCGATTCTGATAAGCCCCCTGCCCGCAGACCCCACAACCACCGGGCAAGGATTGTGGGGATGAGGCTCTTGTCCCCATCAACATGGGGACATCCTTCCCATGTTGAGGGCATGTGGCCTGGTATGGTTCAGGAGGGGGGGTGCTCTCTCGTTCCCCCCTCTGTTCCTCTGGCCTGCCAGGTTGCGTGCTCGGATAAGGATCTGGTATGGACAGAGCAGCGAGCAAGAAGCCCAGAAACAAAGAAGGAGTGGGAAAGAGAAAGGAGGGTCCCTCAGGCTGGAGATGGGGTCAAAGAAAATTTAGAGTCCTAGACTAGTCGGGTGTAGGTTAGGGAGTGTATAGGACCACCACGGGGCCCATACCTTGAGGAATTTTGCATGGGAGTCATGAAGGATGCTTGACATTTTTTCATGGATCATAAGGGTCGTCAAGGTATTCTTGACCTCCGGAAATGAGACAGAAGGTTTTTTCCAAGCCCTCGCTATTGTTCGTTTGGCAGCGATAAATAAGTATGTGGCTAGTTTCTGCTGGTGAGAGAAAAGGCCCGGGATTGGGCAATGGAGTAATGCAAATTTGGGGTCCCTACGGAAGGGAACATGAAATAAGGAAGATAGCAGGCCAAAGACCCTTGACCAAAATCTTACAAGACGGGGGCAAGACCACCACGTGTGCAGTTCATCTCCTCGTTGACCACAACCCCAAAAGCACCTGTCATTGCATGATGGGTTTGACTTGGCGATACGGGCTGGGACCCAGTACCAACGCAGAAGGACCTTATAGGCTGCTCCCAACGTGGCAGTGTTAAAAGAGCATTTTGCTATGCTGGACCAGGCCTTACTCCAGTCTGCAAGATCTGTGGGGGACAGGTCACGTTCCCGTTTAAGTACATAGGAAAGGGTAGTGGAAGAGCTGCCGGAAGTTAGTAAGGAGTAGATCATAGAGATGGTGCCGCGAGCACCTGGGCAATGCTGGCAGGTGTGCTCAAAGGCAGTTATTTGATACGAAAAGGAGCCAAGGCGCCGAAGGGAGGTTATCCAGTGACGCAGCTGAATGTAGCGATAGAGTTCGGCAGATGGAGCTTCGTGGGTCTCTTGAATCGAGGATCACATGGGGAAGGCGCGGCTATGAAGAAAGTGACGAACCAGTGAGAACCCATGAGCAGGCCACCACGAAAATGCGTGGGGTTGTTCTGAGCCAGGCGGGAACATGGGATTATCCAGGAGGGGAAGTAGCGGCAGGAATGGGGACATAAGTTTGCCCGAGTACCGTATTGAGTCCCATAATTTCAGACTGTGTATCATGAGGGGGCTGACAGAAGGAGGTCGCATTTTAGGGGGTAGCCACAGTAAGGCAGAGATAGGGATCGGCGCGCAGTTAGGCACCTCCAGCAGAACCCACAGGGGGGTGTCAGACGTTGCATGGAGCATGGAAAGTTGGGAAATTTGAGCTGCCAGATAATATTTTGCAACGTCTGGGACGCCCAGTCCCCCCTGCAACCTATGGGCATAGAGAGTAGAGCGGGAAACCCTGGGGCGCTTATGCGCCCAAATAAAGGCAATAAGTCTGTTCTGGGGAAGCCACAGATAAAAAGCAGGGACCCGGACAGGGAGAGTCCGAAAAAAATAAAGAATCTTCGGGAGGATGGTCATCTTGACCGCGTGAATACGGCCGATCCAGGATAGAGTGGGGAATCGCCAAGATGCCATGAGAGCACTGATAGTGCGCATGAGTGGGTAGTAGTTGGCGGAGAAAAGGGAAGCATAAGAAGGGGTCAACTTGATGCCCAAATAGTCTAGTGAGGAGCTTGCCCAACGGTAGGGGAAGGAAGATTGGAGATGTAAGACTTGGGGATTTGGAAGAGTAATGTTCAGGGCAGTTGTTTTGTGTGGGTTGATTTGAAGGCCTTAAATAATATCAAAGCGGGTTAGAAGGGCCTGGAGGTTTGGTAGGGTGACGATAGGGTTGGTGAGGGTCAGGAGGGCATCGTCAGCGAACATGTTCAGTTTATAGTTGTCACCTGCGTAGGGGATGCCCTTGATATTAGGGTCTGACCTAAGGGCGATAGCTAGCGGTTCGAGGGCAAGAACAAAAAGGACCGGGGATAGAGGGCATCCTTGCCTCGTTCCCCTGAAGGTGGTAAAGGAGGGCGAGAGACAACCAGCATAGCGGACTGAGGCAGAGGGGGATGAGTAAAGGGCCGCCAACCATGACAGGATCGAGTCTCCAAAACCCCAACATTGTAGTACGTATCGCAGATAGTCCCACGAGAGGGTATCGAAGGCTTTATATATATCAAGCGAAAGGAGAAAGCCGGGAATTTTGCATTGCTGCAATAGGGTGATCAGGTGGACAACTTTCCGGACATTGTCCCCCGCCTGACGGCCAGGCACGAAGCCAACCTGGTCTCTATGAACCAAAGAGCACAAGTATTTGTTAATGCGGGAGCACAGGATTTTCCCTAAAAGTTTCACATCTTCATTTAATAGAGAGATTGGGCGAAACGCCTGGGGTTCATAGGCCTCCTCTGTAGTCTTGGGAATCATGGAGATGTGAGCACATAATGAGTCTGGGGAGGGCAGCGCACCCTGTTTTATGCAATTAAAGTAGGCCGTCAGGTGGGGGAGCAAGAGGAGAGAAAACTTGCGGTAGTAAAGTCCGGTGAAGCCATCTGGTCCCGGGGCCTTCGAAACACGAATGCCCTTAATGGCCTGAGCGACCTCCAATTCGGTAATATCAGCATTAAGAGATGCACAAGCTGTTGAGGAGAGGGGAGGAAGATGAAGATTGCGGAAGAAATCATCCGCAAGATTAAGAGGGAAGGGGGAATGTTGGCTGTAAAGCGAGGCTAGAAAGTCCGCCAGAGCCGCCGAGACCTTGTTCGGATCCGAGGTGAGGTCCCCGAAGGCGGATGGGTTTATGGCCCAGAGATGTGGCATTAAGTTTCTTGGCAAGCATTGCGCCCGGTTTATTTGCGCAGGAATAAAATTTGTGTTTTGTCCACCGTAGAGCCTTCTCGGCTCGGTCGGAGGCCAACAAGTCTAGTTCAGCAGCCAAAGTGTCTCTAGCCTTCTTATTTGCTGGCGAGGGATGGGATTTCCACTCTGCATCAGCGGAGGCCAGAAGACCTGTAGGTTCCTGGATCCGCTTTTCTCTGTGGCGTTTTCTGAGGGATGCTAGCTGTATACAGTGGCCCCTCATGGTAGCCTTATGGCCTTCCCAGAGAGAGATAGGTGAAGACACTGAGCCTACATTTTCCTTGAAGAAAGTTTGGAGTCGTGTATTAATCTCAAGGAGGGCGTCTTGAGATGTAAGGAGTGAGTCGTTTAATCGCCACTGAAAGGTAGGGCGGGTCAGACCTGAGAGGGTGAGCAGAAAAAATATAGGGTCGTGATCCGACCACGCGGAAGGGGGATCGTAATCTTATGGATATTGGAGATGAAGCGCAGAGGAATGAAAACGTGGTCGATCCTACAGAAGCTATCATGTGGGCTGGAGTAGTACGTGAAGTCGCGGTCGCGGGGATGGAGCTCCCGCCAGGCATCCACCAAGCCGTGGGATTGTATTAGGGATCTCATCTGTTCCTCCACGACCAGGTCATGGGAGGGGGAGGATCCAGATGCGTATTTCCTTTCTATCGAGGAGTCCAGAGCTACAATTGAGTCACCCATTAGGATAAGGGTTCCGGAACTATGTTGAGAAACGACTTTAAGAAGGTGAGAGAAAAACTTATGTTTGAAGCGGTTGGGGGCATAGTACCCAACCATGCCGTTTTTTTCAATGACTTTTATCTGTATTGCTGGAACCCGACAATTCATTATAGCCGCGAGTAGTTTTAAATGACTTTTTTTTCTTTTAGAAATTTCATTTTGTGCAGGGACTGTTCTTAACACGGGAAACATGCGCCACTTTACAGGCATACTATAGACTCCCCCCAGGTACGAAATGTAAAGGAATATTTCACTTTTATTGTTTCACTTTAAGCATTACTAAGATCACTGCTCCCGAAAAAACTGCCATTTTTAAAACGTTTTTATGCATTGAAACATGTCCCCTGGGGCAGGACCCAGGCCCGCAAACACATTTTATGACAATAACTTGCATATTTACCTTTTAAAATGAGCACTTTCGATTTTTCATGTTCGTGTCCCATAGACTTTAACAGTGTTTGCGTGTTCGAACAAATTTTTTGCCTGTTCCCATGTTCTGCTGCGAACCGAACTGGGGGGTGTTCGGCTCATCCATAGTGGCTAGCTGAAGTTTTCCCAGCAGTTCAGTTGACGGAAAGGGTGAACTCAAAAGTACAACGATGGCTGTGGGTGTCACAAGCATAGTAATTGTACTAGAAGCCACAGGAGGTTAACATCTGAACCAAGGAGGATAAGTAGTTGAAGAGTAGAAGGGATGCAAGGAACAAGCCTTGGGGGACCTCTATGGAGAAAGGAAGAGGACAGGAGGAGGGAGAGTTGTAGGCAGGATCGGCCTGTCCATTAGGGGCACCTGGACGCCGCCCCCCCATCCTCTTTACCCCCTATATGCAGTGGATAGATTCATGCATAGCATGAATCTATCCACAGCCGCCAATGCTACCCCCTTTTCATGTGTCTGGCCCCTTTCATGTCACTGGGCATATAAATTAAAGCGACCAGGTTTTTTTTTTTTTTTAAAGAACCTGATTAGAGCCATATGCTCTAATAGGCTTCAAAATAGGGTGGACTCGGGATGTAGAGGATTGCATCTGGAGCCCACCCAGGTGTGTTGCAACAGCGAATGAAAATTAGCTGTTGCAACACTGATCCTCCTCCCGGCCAATCAAGGAGCAGGAATGAAACCTGTTTCCCGATTGGCCAAAACGTCAGGCGATTCTATTGGATGGCTAGCGCCGGGAGGAGGAGAGAGGAGACACCACGGAAGCTGCTCCAGGAGAGGACACCGGTCACCGAAACAGCTTTCTCCGAGTCCGCCACGCTCTCACTGCCCGCATCCAGGTTAAGGACAGAGGGTGGTGAGGGGGGGTTTGTGCCGCAGGGGGCGCCAGTGTCACTGTATCGGCGGCCTGTGGGGGGGGGGGGTTGTTTGCTGCCGCCTCCCCCCCCCAAGAAAAAAAACAAGCCACCACTGGTTGTAGGTGTAGCACACCCTTTTTTCCTGCTTGCCTTCACTTGCAGGTTTAAGGCACACCATGGCACATGCCCGTATCCTCCTGGTATAAGAGGGTGAGCGGTGTTCTTGTAATTTTTGGGTCCTGCGGCGAGTTACCCCCTTCCACTGGTTCTCGTCCCTGGAGTGTAGGGAAAAGTCTATCTTTCCTGCTTAGAAAGGCCAATGTCCAGACAGTGTCAACTCCAACAAAAGAGTTTATTTTTCATTTGCTTGATAACAGGGGAGGTTGAAGAGATAAAGAAGTTGGGATAGGGAGGTAGATTCAGGCACACAACACCTATCGTTACACTTTGCCACTCAAGCCTGAGTGGGCTTTGCTCACCCGGATAGTCCCCTCTCACTGTTCTAGTAGCCGGAGTGAAGCACGAACAGTTACTTTGATTTCGTCCCCTTCAGACAAGTTCAGGAAATCCTCTGAAACAGAATCCTTTAATTCCTGAATTAGAACTTTGAAACCCCTGTAGATTATTAGAGACCATAGGTGCCAATGGGGCACACTACAGGAGCTATCTTGCAATTCACGAATCCTTCCCTCTGATAGTCAACCAAGCCTCCCCGTGACCGTGACTTCTTTCACCGATCCATCGGACAGGTCCTCCCCTGGTTTCCTCTATTTCAGAGCGGGCCACCCTCACCTGGGCTCCCTGGGACTCCAGTGGTTGGTTGTATACCCAGTTGAAGGTACTGGGCCTACCTGGAACTCTTTAGCCTCGGGCTAAAGGTGCCCGAGACTCCTCAACCAGTTCACGCACCCCCCGGCCAGCAGCGCCAAAAGGCGCAACTTCGCCACCAGGGGTCCTCCTTGGAATCCCCCCGACACACCACACCATGGCGTCTGCCCTTTATGTACCCTCTCCCGGCATGCACAGCAGGCAAAACCCGCCCAGCGCACGGTAGCCGAGAGAGGACACCCAATCACACCACAATGCCACCTGTGGTTCAACCCGAGACCTGAGTGACAGCGCCACCCACAGGTCAAGGGGAACTACACTCCAGGCAACACCACAGCAGAGCAGAGTCCAAACTAACAGAATTAGGGAACCTGAGCCAAACTCTTGCTCAGGCTACCCTTAAATTTAAAGCATAGCGACCCCAATTTTGGGGGGTCCGCTTCATAGGTAACAATGAAGGAGAACTTGGATAAGTAGGAGAAGAAACAGCAAAAAGCGGAGTCTTGAGGGCAAATGGAGTGAGGTTTCTTGAGAAGGTCACATGGTGGTCAACTGTGTCAAAAGGCAACAGAAAGATCTAAAAATATAGAGTAGTGGCCATTGGTTTTAGCAGTTAGGAAGTCATTAGTGAGTATTAGTAGGAACATTTCTGTGGAGTGCTGTGATGAAAACTGGATTGAAAGGGGTCAAGATTAGAAGGTTGTTATCAGTGAGCTAGCAGCTCAGAGGTTGTAAAATAGTCATCCTAGGTTCAAAGGTAAACAGTAGCAAGGAGATGGTTCCTAAAATGTTTACACTGGTGGAGTTTATTGAGTGCTTTTTATATATGTAGGGGCCAATGCAAGTTGTGGAGGAGTAAGGAAGATGTTAGTAGAGGGGTAGAGATTGACAATGTGGGTTTCTGGCTAAGATGGTAAAAGGCTGTGAGGGCTTTAAATTTACTCCAAAGCCCTATGTCTGGATCTGGATCTGAAACCACAACCTCTGTTGTGACCGACAGTAGCTCTTCTCGTTGAGCCACCTGAGATGCGAAACAGCTCCCGGTCTGATCCTTTGGACAATCTTGCCTTGTCTCTTGTTTTTGGTGAACCGTGAACTCTTTGCTCCTCCCATGAACTTCCTATTTAGGCCATATCTCTACATTTCCTGTTTGCCAGATTATTATGGATGGGATGGATAGGTGGGTGGATGGATAGGTGGATGGATGGATAGGTGGATGGGTGGGTGGGTGGATGGCCGATGGGGTGGATGGATGATGGGGTGGGTGGATGGATGGATGCGGTGGAAGGATGGAATGCGGTGGATGGATGGATGATGGGATGGGTGGATGGATGGATGAGGTGGAATACGGTGGGTGGGTGGGTGGATGGATGCAGTGGATGGAATGGATGGATGTGGTGGCAGGATGGATGGGGTGGTAGGATGGGTGGATGGATGAATAGGTGGGTGGGTGGATGGGCTGGGTGGTGTGGATGGATGGGGTGGGTGGATGGATGGATGAGGTGGAATACGGTGGGTGGGTGGATGGATGCAGTGGATGGAATGGATGGATGTGGTGGCAGGATGGATGGGGTGGTAGGATGGGTGGGTGGATGGATGGATAGGTGGGTGGGTGGATTGGGTGGGTGGTGCGGATGGATGGGGTGGGTGGAGGTTGGATGGGATGGATAGATGGGTAAATGGAGGGATGGATAGATAGATAGGTGGATGGATGGATAGGTGGATAGGTGGATGGATGATGGGGTGGATGGATGATGGGGTGGATGGATGGAATGCGGTGGATGGATGGATGGATGGCGTGGGTGGATGGGATGGATGAGGTGGAATACGGTGGGTGGATGGATGCAATGGATGGATGGATGGCGTGGTAGGATGGGTGGATGGATAGGTGGGTGGGTGGATGGGGTGGGTGGATGGATGTAGTGGTAGGATGGGTGGGTAGGGGGGGGTGTGGATGGATGGGGTGGGTGGAGGAAGGATGGGGTAGGTGGAGGATGGATGGGATGAATAGGTGGGTGAATAGAAGGATGGAGGGATAGGTGGGTGGATGGATGGATAGGTGGATGGATGATGGGGTGGATGGATGGGTGGGTAGATGGCCGATGGGATGGATGGATGGATAGGTAGGTGGATGATGGGGTGGGTGGATGGATGGATGCGGTGGAAGGATGGGATGGATGGAATGCGTGGATGGATGGATGATGGTGGGGGTGGATGGATGATGGGGTGGGTGGATGGGATGAATGAGGTGGAATACGGTGGGTGGATGGATGCAGTGGATGGAATGGGTGGATGGTTGTGGTGGTAGGATGGATGGGGTGGTAGGATGGATGTGGTGTGTGAATGGGATGGATGAGGTAGGTGGGTGGATGCATGGGATGGGTGGAATACGGTGGGTGGATGGATGCAGTGGATGGATGTGGTGGGTGGATGGATGGATGGATGGATGGATGGATGGGGTGGATGCAGCAAGGAAGGAGATATTTAATGATCAGGAGATGGTAGATCTGTCTGTCAGCGTTCCTATCCAGCACAGATCAGTGTACAGTGAAGGAAGCTTGTCTTCCCCTCCTCCTAGCACAATGTCACCATGCCATCCAGTATGATCAGATCCCCCCTGCCAGGGAGATCTTATCTTTGCTCTCAGACTGGGAGTAAATGCAGCTGGATAAGAGGAGAGACAGCCTGAACAACTAGTATAACTATAGCGCTTACCACCCTCTCCTCCTTGTCTTTCGGCTCCTCGCAGGAGGAAAGGGCACACCCAGCTCTATATGCCCGTACCCTCCTGTGTGAGGAAGTTAAGCGATGTTGTGATGGGTCTCCGCAGCCAGATACTCCCTCCGAATGGTTCTTATCTCTATAACCAATAAAGACAAGTCTCTATTTCCCCCAATGACTTCAATGTCCACACCAGCTGTAACTCCAACGTAGAGTTTATTTCTCTTATTCGACAGTCTCTGATAGGAAAGGTCGGAGAGAACAGGACAGCATAAGGTGTGGGAGAGGTCCAGGCACAAACGTAAAACACTTCACTGCTTGGCTTCTCAAACAGACTTGGCCCATTTGGATAGTCTTCTTAGATAGTGACTAGCAACCAAAATGGTACCCGAACCAACCGCACAATCACTACACAAACTGGTACACTTAGTCTCTGCCAGAGACCTGGTGAACTTGGTGTTCGAAGCTTGGCCTCTTTGTAAGGAGAAGACATCCCTCCAGAGAGTTACCGGGCCTAGGGTTGCCACCTGTCCAGGATTCACCCGGACAGATCGGGTTTGGAATCATGTGTCCGGGTTTCAGACTGCCTGAAACCCGGACACATTATTCAGGACTATGGCTTCCCTGCAGGGTTGCTGGCTGCAGTTGTCTAAGCTGAGAGTGTCTGTTACATTCTCTTTCACACTGTCCAAAGCCATCACTAACAGTTCCCCCCACATACAGACGGGAGAGGAAGAGGGATCGATCTGCTCCTCTTCTTTCTGCCCGACCCCTCTATGTCTGCCCACACTCCAATCCCCGGCGCTGTGCCTCAGAAGGGAAAGTGGGGAGCCAGAAATTTGAAGTCAAGCAGCCTCAGATACATCTGGATGAGAGGTGCTAACTGCCAAGGGGTGAGTGAGCTCACCATCCATCTCTGTCTGTGACTGAAGTCTCCAACCTTCTCTCTTCTGCCTCTGAGTGAGTACACTAAGGTAAAACAGGGTACTCAGAGCACCCCTTACATCAGAGTTCCCCTTTACACCAGAGGCCACGGTCCTCTCTGTACATCAGAGTTCTCAGTGTTCCCCTTTCAATTGTGGTTCACAGAGCATCCCTTATGTCAGAATCCCTTACATCAGAGTTCTGCCTTACATCAGAGTCTGCAGATTCCCCCCTTACAGCGAGAGGGAACTCTGCGAGTTCAGATGTAAAAGGGGAACTCTGTGTACTCTGATGTAAAGAGGAACTCTGTGGACTCTGATGTAAAGGGAGACTCTTGTTATTAACTTCATATGATTAGAAATGTTATTTAATAGCAAAATCTATGTATAGTTTATGCTATAAAAACCGGGCCCCTTCCTTCACTGTGACTTCTCACCAGTCCCTCGAACGGTCCTCCCCCGGCCTCCTCGTCTAAGATGCGGGTCCCCTCGCAAGGCGGTACCCTGAGATTCCTTGCTCTTTGATGGGCCCCAGCCAAAGGTGCTGGGCCCAAGGCCTTTAGATGCAGCCCCAGGGCTAAAGGTGCCTGGGACTGATTCACGACCTCTGCCCCTGGACCAAAGGTGCCCAGGGCGGACAGGAACACACACTCCCCGGAAGTAGGACTCCCGACGACGAACCCCAGAACAGGCAGCGTCTGCCCCTTTTATATCCTCTCCCAGCATACACAGCAGGCCGACCACTCCCACTGCATAGTTGCCAAGAGGGGACACAAGGCACAGCACTGTATCAGCAGTTCAACCCTGGCCCACCATGGCAGCGCCACCCGCAGGCCACAGGGAAAAGTACACAGATACTCTACCTGCAGACAAAAATGGTTGATAATGTCCTAACAATTTAGGTGTTTGAGCATAACTACCACTCAAACACTACCCCTAAATTGAAGACCCCACTACATAACATTATCTTATCCACTGCGTGCCAGGTTGCCCCTCCCCCTACCTGCCACACACTGAACACTAGCAGCCCCATCCAGATGTACTGTCCCTGGAATGTGCTAAAAGCTTCTCCCTTCACTGCACTCCCTCCTCCTCCCGAGATCCACTACACAGGCAGCTGCTGCAGGTCTGACTGAGAGCACAACACACGTGTGCTCTGCTTAATCTTACCTGCTAGCAGCTTCAATAAAGTGTCCCGATCACTGGCCGATTCCTCTGCTCGTGTTCAGACCAGCCACTCAGTGCAATCCCGGCGCTGTGATTGGCCAAGCATGCACTGTGACCCTGCATGCTTGGCCAATCACAGCGCCGGCAGCGAGGAGAGCCATAATTGGCCACAGGCAGGATGCCTGTGGCCAATTATAGCTCAGGGGGGTTTAGTACACGCCCCACACTATAAAAGGTGTAGTGTGTTCCAATTCAGGGAGAGAGAAGGATAGGCAGGGACAGTGTTAGTGATATTTGTTCATTTACCTTGTGTGTAGGGAGAGAGAAGGATAGGCAGGGACAGTGTCAGTGATATTCTGCTAAACCTTGTGTGGAGGGAGAGAGAAGGATAGGCAGGGGACAGTGTCAGTGATATTTTTTGCTAAGCCTCCTGCACAGTATACACCTGAAGCTAGGCCTTATTGCTGTGTTTTCCTGTTGTGTAACACAGGCAGGCATCTGCAGCACTTAAAGCAGGCGTAGTGTGATTCCTGCAAAATATACACCTGAAGCTAGCCCTTATTGCTCGTAGTATTTTTTCTTTTGTGTTACACTAACAGGCATCTGCAGCACTTACAGCGGGCGTAGTGTGATTCCTGAAAAATATACACCTGACGCTAGCCCTTATTGCTGTGTTTTCCTGTTGTGTAACACAGGCAGGCATCTGCAGCACTTAAAGCAGGCGTAGTGTGATTCCTGAAAAATATACACCTGAAGCTAGCCCTTATTGCTGTGTTTTCCTGTTGTGTAACACAGGCAGGCATCTGCAGCACTTAAAGCAGGCGTAGTGTGATTCCTGCAAAATATACACCTGAAGCTAGCCCTTATTGCTGGTTTTCCCATCTCCCTGCAGGCCTTTAGAATGTCTGGAAGGCAAACAAGGAGAGGCAGACAGTCAGGAGCCAATAAAAGAGGGCAAGCAGGCTCTGTGTCTAGAGACAACAGTGCTGGTCGTGGACGCGGTGCATCGTCATCAGCACGTGGCCATGGGACATGCTTGTCCTTATTTTCGGCAGCTGGACGTGTTGAGCCGCATCATGCCGAAGACTTGGTAGAGTGGATGACCAAGCCCTCCTCATCCTCCGCATCCTCTCTCACCCAGGCTGAGGGTACTGGCAAAGCAGCTGCCAAAGCGTCCTCAATGTCATCATCAGTCACTCCTTCCCTAGACCCACCGTGTCCTCCTGAGGAGTCCCCCGAACTGTTTGAGCACAGTGTTGGGTACATCCTCCAGGAGGATGCCCAGCGTTTCGAAGGGTCTGAAGATGATACCCAGCTAGAGGAAGGCAGTAGCGTGAGAGCAAAGAGAGGGGATGCTCAAGAAGGACACCAATCTGGCAGTCATGTTTCAGCAGCTGCAGCATACTGCCAGATTGGTTCCAGTGATGAGGAGGGAGGAGATGATGAGGTCACTGACTTCACGTGGGTGCCTGATAGGAGAGAGGAGGAGGAGGATGAGGAGGAGGCACATCTCTAACGAGGCAGGATGCCCTCCGGGGGCCAGCGTAAGGGCAGCACACCGACTGAATCACACCGCAGAGCTCCGCCTGTGCAGGGCGCTGCCTCTGCCCGTTATTCCAAAAGTTCTTTGGTGTGGGCCTTTTTTGAGGCGAGTGCATCAGATCGCACCGCTTCTGTTTGCAACATATGTTTGAAGCGTATCTCGCGTGGCCAAAACATCAGCCGCTTGGGCACCACATGCTTGACCAGACATATGTTGACCTGCCATGCAGCTCGTTGGCAAGCCTACCTTAAAGACCCACACCAAAGAACAAAGCGGACCTCTCCTTGCTCCGCATCAGCTGGGATCTCCAACCCCACTATACCTTCAGTCCACTCTGAAACCTGCACTGAGAGGAATGAAGGTGTAGAATTAGGTGTGTCACAGCCAAGTACTTGCGGCCACTCTGCTAGCAGTACACAGACGTCCGATTCTAGCAGGCAAATTTCCCTGCCCCAGCTGCTGGACCGTCAAAAGAAGTTCACTCCCAGCCATCCACATGCCCAGCAGTTGAATGCTAGCTTGGCTAAATTGCTAGCACTTCAACTGCTGCCTTTTCAGTTGGTAGACTCGGCCCCCTTCCGTGAGTTTGTGCAATGTGCGGTTCCTCAGTGGCAGGTTCCCAAACGCCACTTTTTCTCACAGAAGGCGATATCCGGCTCTCTACCGGCATGTGGAAGGCAATGTCTTGGCCTCGCTGGACAGGGCGGTCAGTGGTAAGGTGCATATTACCGCTGACCCATGGTCCAGCAGGCATGGACAGGGACGTTACCTTTCTTTCACGGCCCATTGGGTCACTCTTTTGGCAGCTGGGAAGGATGCAGGACAAGGTGCAGTAGTGTTGGAGGTTGTTCCGCCGCCACGCCTCCAAAATGCTACTACTGGTTGTGACACACCTCTATCCTCCACCCCCTCCTCTTTTTCTTCCTCCATGGCCTTTTCCTGTGGTTTGTCCTCGGAACCAGCGGTGCTCCGTAGGCGTTCAAGGGGCTACGCAAGTACGCAGGCAAAAAGATGCCATGCCGTGCTTGCGCTGGTGTGTTTGGGGAACAGGAGCCACACTGGGGCAGAGCTTCTGTCAGCTCTGCAGGGGCAGGCCGAGAGGTGGTTGACGCCACGCCAGCTTAAGGCAGGAATGGTGGTTTGCGACAATGGCACCAACCTCCTCTCCGCCCTCCGACAGGGACAACTGACCCATGTGCCCTGTGTGGCTCATGTCCTTAACCTGGTGGTGCAGCGGTTCTTGGACAGGTACCCGGGCTTACAGGATGTCCTGAGGCAGGCCAGGAAAGTCTGTGTGCATTTCCGCAGATCATATAATGGCAGTGCTCGGCTGGCTAAGCTGCAAAAGGAGTTGAACCTGCCCAAGAACCGCCTTATATGTGACATGCCCACCAGGTGGAACTCAACGCTGGCCATGCTGCAGCGGCTGCACACGCAGCAGAGGGCCATCAATGAGTACCTGTGCGACAACGGCACCAGGACAGGGTCAGGGGAGCTCGGGTTTTTTTCACCACGCCAGTGGGGCATGATCAGGGATGCATGCACTGTCCTGGCACCATTTGAGGAGGCCACGAGGATGGTGAGCAGTGACAGTGCATGCATCAGTGACACTGTACCTCTTGTCCATCTGTTGGAGCATACGCTGCGTGGAATAATGGACAGGGCACTTGAGGCAGAACAGAGGCAGGAAGAGGAGGACTTCCTTGCCTCTCAAGGCCCCCTTTACCCAGACAGTGTTCCTTCTGTCCCACCCATCGCACAGGAAGAGGATAAGGAGGAGGATTGTGTCAGCATGGAGGTGGAGCCTGGCACTCAGCACCAACAGCAGCAGTCTTTTAGGGATGATTTACAGTCCCAAGAAACACGTGGACTTGTACGTGGCTGGGAGGAGGTGGCTGCGGATCATGTCGTCCTTAGTGACCCAGAGGACTCTGGACCGAATGCCTCAGCTAACCTACGCTGCATGGCCTCCCTGATCCTGCAAAGTCTGCGGAAGGATCCTCGTATTCTTCGGATCAAGGAGAGGGACCATTACTGGCTGGCCACTCTCCTTGATCCACGGTACAAGGCTAAGGTTGCGGACCTTATCTTACCGTCGCAGAGGGAGCAGAGGATGAGACAACTCCGGGAGGCCTTGCAGAAAGGTCTGTGCAACGCGTTCCCAGAGACTGGGAGGTTATAAACTCCTGGTCCTGGACAACGAGTTGCTGAGGCTTCGGTCAGTCAAAGAAGGAGCGTTGGGGAAGGTGGCCGTCTGACCGATGCGTTCAGACAATTCTTTAGTCCGCAGCCCCAAGGTATGATCGGTTCCAGCAACCATCGCCAGCGTCTGATATACATGGTCCAGGAATACCTAGGGGCAAGGTCAGACTTGGACACCTTCCCCACCGAAAATCCTCTGGCTTTCTGGGTCTTGAGGATGGATCACTGGCCAGAGTTTACACAGTATGCAATTGAGCTACTGGCCTGTCCTGCATCCAGCGTTCTTTCGGAACGCACATTCAGTGCTGCTGAAGGATTTGTCACGGATCACAGGGTGCGCCTGTCCACCGACTCGGTTGATCGACTGACCTTCATAAAGATGAACCAGTCTTGGATCGCCACCAGCTACCGAGCACCTGAAGCTGATATAACAGAATAATTTATTTTCAAATGTCACATCCCTTCAAGACTGATGCTGATGCTGAGTGACTGTCCTGTTATATTGACTGACTATCCTCCTCCTCCTCCTCAATGATCCGATTCATGATGATATCTTGGAAAAACATTTTTGTTTCTGGGTGCCGCCACCAGTGGCTAAGGCCCAATTTTTCAGCCCCTGTTTAACAGGGGCGTGTAATTACAGTTTTTGATGCAATCCTTTGCAGCAGGGCCCATTCCTGCACTCCAACTAGAGTATCTGGGAGAGGTTGCAGTGTCGTGGCACCAGCACCAGTGGCTAAGGCCCAATTTTTCAGCCCCTGTTCTACAGGGGCATGTAATTACAATTCTTGATATAATAGTTGACAGCAGGGCATTCCAGCACCCACCAAGAGTAACTGTGAGTGCTTACAGTGTTGTGCCAACACTAACACCTAAGGGGCCAATTTCTGCAGAGTATATACGGCAGGCCCCTACTTTCAAACATCCTACTTGCAAACGGAAGGAGACAACAGGAAGTGAGAGGAAATCTCCCCCTAGGAAGGGAAATTCTCTCCTGTAAGAGTTAATATGGGAAAAAGGTGTCTCCTCTCTACTGATGCTTTATCAGCAATCCTTGTTTCAATAAAAACCCCACTTTTCAAAAACAGTTGTCATTGGGACGGAAAGTGAGGTGAAATTTTTTGAACAGCGGCACAGACAGCAAAACAAATGTTACAGGGGTGATAACCCTTCCCTATTTTTTTCAAAAAGCTTAAAAATAGATTTTTGGGCTGGAGCTACACTTAAACAATGTACCTGTTCAAAATTACAAACACATTCTACTTAAGAACAAACCTACAGTCCCTGTCTTGTATGCACCACCTGTATACGGCTGTTCAGAGTATATAGGGCCTTTTTTTTATTTTGGGTGCGGGGTCCCCCTTAATATCCATACAAGACCCAAAGGGTGGGGGGTACCCATGACATTTTTCTCAAAGATTTTCATCCATATTGCCGGGACCAGACATGACATTAAAGCCGCAAGCAGTTTTAAATGGCTTTTTTTCCTTTAGAAATGTCATTTTGTGCAGGGACAGTTCTAAACACGGGAAAGACGTGGCACTTCACAGGCATACTTTAGACACCCCCAGGTACGATATTTAAATGAATATTAAATTTTTTTTTTCACTTTATGCATCATTAAAATGACTGCTGCCGAAAAACTGCCGTTTTTAAAACTTCGTTTTGCATTGATACATGTCCCCTGGTGCAGAACCCGGGTCCCCAAACCCTTTTTAGGACAATAACATGCATAATAGTCGATAGAATTAGCACTTTAGATTTCGAACATTCGCATCCATTGTATTTAATAGGGTTCTAACGTTCGTGCGAACTTTCGGTCCGTTCGCAGGTTCTGGTGCGAACCGAACCCGGGGGTGTCCGGCTCATCCCTACTCCGCACCTTGGATGAGCCCACATCATCTGCCAGGGTGACCTGCTTATGTACTTATCCTGCTGGTCAGTGGAAGCCTCTCTACTGCTATAGCTACTAGTCCCTGAGCCTGACCCCTGACTGTGACACCCTAAGATTTTATACCCCAACAAAAAATCAGTCGATTCTAAAAAATGTCGGTGAGCTACTGAGTAGCTAGCTGGAGAGTTAAGGTTAAACGTTTATTCCTTGCACTGTTGCTCTTCTCTATTCACATCTCTGGTCCCACTCTTCTCCCAAATGACATTGCCAGGTGTCAGAGATGGAAGGCCACTGGGGAGCCCCATTAAACTTTTGCTATGTGACCACCCCGAGTTGTAGTTGTGCCCCTGAAAATAAAAGCAAATTAACCACTTGCCGACCGGTCGCCGTCATTATACTGCTACAGGTCGGCTCGTTCCCACGAATCGGTGTAGCTGTACGTCGTCACCTTTAAGAGCCATAGCAGGCACGCGCGTGCCCGCTGCACAGCGGGGGACCCGATGCGTGTGCTCGCGATGTCTGCCGGCCACCCGCGATCGCGGGAAAGAGAGCCAGAATTGGGAAACAGACAGATCCCTGTTCTAATGCCTCATACACTTGACTGTTTTTTCCCGATGGGAAAACTGCTATGAGAGCTTTTCATCGGGAATCCCGGCCGTGTGTATGCTCCATCGCAGTTTTTCCAACAGGAAAACTGCCGGACAAAAAAAGAGAGCAGGATCTCTTTTTTTCCTGTCAGGAAAAAATCCTGGCGGGAAAACTGTTCGTCTGTATGGTTTTCCGACGGGCAAAAAAATGCGCATGCTCAGAATCAAGTATGAGACGGGAGCGCTCTTTCTGGTAAAACTAGCATTCGTAATGGAGATATCACATTCGTCGCGCTGTAACGGACTGAAAAGCACGAGGCTGAAAAGCGCGAATCGTCTCTCACCAAATTTTTACTAACGCGAGGATCAGCAAAAGCAGCCCAAAGGGTGGCGCCATTGGAATGGAACTTCCCCTTTATAGTCCCTTCGTACGTGTTGTACGTCACCGCTCTTTGGACGGGCGGACTTTTGTCTGAGCGTGTGTATGCAAGGCAGGCTGAGAGGAATTCTGTCGGGAAAACTGTCGGTTTATTATCCGACGGATAAAGCGGTCGTGTGTACTAGGCATGACAGGGGAGGAGAGAGAGATCTGCTGTTCCCTGTGATCAGGAACAGCGATCTCTCTCCTCCTCCAGTCAGTCCCCTCCCACCACAGTAAGAGTCACTCCCTAGGGAACAAATTTACCCCCTTGATCGCCCCCTAGTGTTAACCCCTTCCCTGCCAGTGACATTTACACAGTAATCAGTGCATTTTTATAGCACTGATCGCTGAATAAATGTCAGTGGTCCCGCTAAAAATCGCAGATCGCCGCCGTTACTAGTAAAAAAGAAATAAATAATAAAAATGCCATAAATCTATCCCATATTTTGTAGACGCTATTACTTTTGTGCAAACCAATCAATATACGCATATTTTTTTTTTAACCAAAAATATGTAGAAGAATGCATATTGGCCTAAACTGATGAAGAAATTTATTTTTTTACTTTTTCGGGGGATATTTATTATAGCAAAAAGTAAAAGATAATGGTTATTTTTCTAAATTTTCACTATTTTTTAGTTTATAGCGCAATAAAAAATAAAAACCGCCGAGGTGATCAAATACCACCAAAAGAAATCTCTATTTGTGGGAAAAAAAGGATGTAAATTTTGTTTGGGTACAACGTCGCACGACCGCGCAATTGTCAGTTACAGCGGCGCAGTGCCGTATCGCAAAAAAATGACCTGGTCATTAAGGGGGGAAATCTACTGGTCTGTAAGTGGTTAAAAGTAGAAGTTACATTAAAAGTTACTTTCAGGTGAATGCTGCAATACACAATGTGGCTCCTTGGTTTAGTTTCCTTTTGGATTAGTCTTGAATAGGGTTGAGCGAACCCGAACTGTAAAGTTCGGGGTTCGTAACGGACTTTTGGGTTTTTGGTACCCGGACCCGAACCCGAACAATTTACTGTATGTTCGGGTGCGGTGTTCGGCAATGTAATGGCGCGCTGCAGGGCAGCCAATCAACATTAGTTTAACTTGTGTGCTCTTAGAAGCCATCACAGCCATGCCTACTAATGGCATGGCTGTGATTGGCCAGTGCAGCATGTGACCCAGCTTCTATATAAGCTAGAGGCACATAGCACAGCACGTCACTCTGCTTCAGATAGTGTGGGGAAAGGTTGCTGCTGCTGCTGCTGATTTGAGGGAGAGAATTAGATAGGAGTCCTGATTCAGAAATCAAATTACTCAGCGATCTTCCCTTGATTTTGTTGTGTGGGTTCAGTGCACAATCTTTTTACCCTGCCCTGAGCCCAGTGCCAGAGAAAAGATACCGTATTTATCGGCGTATAACACGCACTTTTTCCCCCTGAAAATCAGGGGAAAATCGTGGGTGCGTGTTATACGCCGATACCCACATCCCTGGGCTGTCTCCGCTGACTGTGAGCGGAGCGGAGCGAGATACACATAGCCGAATGTACTCGGCTATACTCGGCTTTTCTCGGCTCCGCTCACAGTCACGCCCAGTCCCGCCATTGGACCTGTGTTATGTCCATCATAGGGCGGGACTCGGCGTGACTGTGAGCGGAGCCGAGAAAAGCCGAGTATAGCCGAGTACACTCGGCTATGTGTATCTCGGCGGCGGCTCCGCCCAGTCCCTGCGTCCCCTGCGTCCCCGGCGTTCTCGGCGGCGTCCGCACAGTCTCGGCGCCAATTTTAAAATGATGCACGGCGACACTGGGGCAAGGCTGCACGGCGACACTGGGGCAAGGCTGCACGGCGACTCTGGGGCAAGGCTGCACGGCGACTCTGGGGCAAGGCTGCAATGGACACTGACAAGGCTGCACTGTGACAAGGCTGCAATGGACACTGACAAGACTGCACTGTGACAAGGCTGCAATGGACACTGACAAGACTGCACTGTGACAAGGCTGCAATGGACACTGACAAGGCTGCACTGTGACAAGGCTGCAATGGACACTGACAAGGCTGCACTGTGACAAGGCTGCAATGGACACTGACAAGACTGCACTGTGACAAGGCTGCAATGGACACTGACAAGACTGCACTGTGACAAGGCTGCAATGGACACTGACAAGGCTGCACTGTGACAAGGCTGCAATGGACACTGACAAGGCTGCACTGTGACAAGGCTGCAATGGACACTGACAAGACTGCACTGTGACAAGGCTGCAATGGACACTGACAAGACTGCACTGTGACAAGGCTGCAATGGACACTGACAAGACTGCACTGTGACAAGGCTGCAATGGACACTGACAAGACTGCACTGTGACAAGGCTGCAATGGACACTGACAAGACTGCACTGTGACAAGGCTGCAATGGACACTGACAAGGTTGCACTGTGACAAGGCTGCAATGGACACTGACAAGGCTGCACTGTGACAAGGCTGCAATGGACACTGACAAGGCTGCATTTAAATGTAAGTTATTTTTCCTTAAACTCCCCTGCTAAAAGTTTTTTTCCCTAAAATTTCCTCCTAAACTTGGGGTGCGTGTTATACGCCGGCGCGTGTTATACGCCGATAAATACGGTAACTTGTATCCGTCTGTTAGTTAGGTTGGTGTCGGCGGGCATTTTATGCAAGCTCAGTGCACCGGCACTGCATATGTTACTCTGAGATACACACTTTAGATACTGTTGCTCTATTCTGGTATTCAAAAAACACCCATTTATGGCAAAAAAATATTTTGCAGCGTTTCCTGCATATCTGTACGTGTGAGATACACACTTTAGATACTGTTCTTCTATTCTGCTATTCAAAAAATAATAACTTAGGGCAAATCATTTTTTTTTTGGTGCGTTTTCTGCATATCTGTACATGTGAGATACACACTTTAGATACTGTTCTTATATTCTGCTATTCAAAAAATAATAATTTAGGGCAAAAAAAAAATTTTTGATGCGTTTTCTGCATATCTGTACCTGTGAGATACACACTTTAGATACTGTTGCTCTATTCTGCTATTCAAAAAACACCCATTTAGGGCCAAAAAAATATTTTGCAGCATTTCCTGCATATCTGTACCTGTGAGATACACACTTTAGATACTGTTCTTCTATTCTGCTATTCAAAAAATAATAATTTAGGGCAAAAAAAATTTTTTTGCTGCTTTTTCTGCATATCTGTACATGTGAGATACACACTTTAGATACTATTCTTCTATTCTGCTATTCCAAAAATAATAATTTAGGGCAAAAATAAAAATGTTGGTGCATTTTCTGCATATCTGTACATGTGAGATACACACTTTAGATACTGTTCTTCTATTCTGCTATTCAAAAAATAACAATTTAGGGCAAAAAAAATATTTTTGGTGCGTTTTCTGCATATCTTTACCTGTGAGATACTGTTGCTCTATTCTGCTATTCAAGAAAAAAAAAACATTTAGAGGAAAAATCTTAAATTGCGGCCTAGTCTGTATCTGTACGTGTGAGATACACCCTTTAGATACTGTTGCTCTATTCTGGTATTCAAAAAAAAAAAACAATTTTGATCTTTCTCACTCTTTTGGGGTGTACCCTAATTAAAAAAATAAAAATAAATTAAAAACAAAAACCAGTGTTGGCTACCTCGTCCTCCTCCACCGCCGCTTCCACCTACACCGCCACATCCACCGCCACCTCAACCTCCTACTCCACATGGACCTTGTCCTCCTAGGTCAAGATTATTATTTTTTTGTATTTTATGTTATTTTAAGTTATTTCCCCTATCCACATTTGTTTGCAGAACACTTGCCATGCTCTTAACAACATTTTGCTGCCGTTTGCAGCCCTCTAGCCCTTTCCATGACTTTTTTAGAGCCATTTTAGTCCCCAAAAGTTCGGGTCCCCATTGACTTCAATGTGGTTCGGGTTCGGGGTCAAGTTCGGGTCCTGAACTCTAACTTTTTTGCGAAGTTCGGCCAAACCCGTCGAACCCGAACATCCAGGTGTCCGCTCAACTCTAGTCTTGAAGGGACGATGAGAAGAAATTATTATAATAAGAAGAAGACGATGAAGAGGAAGAGCATTTCTATGTCTGCTGCCTATTTCCATATTCTCTCCTCTCTCTCTGTTACAGAAAAGCTTTTTCTTGCATGGCTGAACCGAAAAAAATATATATTTTTTTTACCTCTGATATCATTTGCAGGGTTGAATTTTTTATAATTAAATCCTGGATTTTCATGTCCTGTAAAATGAGATATTGCTCAATTCTTCAGGAAATGATGCGGCTCACTAATGAGCTGTAATGCGGGTCGGGATCTGCATGGAGCAGCTTATAATGTAATAATATAACGCATCGCCCTGAAGAAAGAGGGACATTCTGTTCTTGCTGCAAATTTACACGTTATTGTCACCGAGCTATTAACTTTTTTTTTTTGCAGCCGCCTTCCTCATTATTTTACTATGTGAATGTCTCTGTGAAGTTCACCCGTGTCCTTCCCCCCCCCCCCCCCCCATCGCCAGTCTCTTTTATAATGTGATAGTCAGGACCAGCGGCGGCTGGTGGTTTTTTGTTTGGGGGGGCGGCAAACACCGCTGTCCTCCGGTCGGTCCACCGGCACTTACCCCATCTAGATGGCGGGCATCCGAGGAGCAGCGGCGGGGATCGGGCATCCAGGCATTGGCGGGGACCGGGCATCCAGGCATCGGCCAGCGGCTCTTCTCCTCCTCGCTTCCGCTGTGCGTCTCCTCCCCTCCTCCTAGGCATCCAAAAGGATCGCCTATCCTTTTAGCCAATCGGGTGACAGGTATCGGACCTGCTTCCCGATTGGCCAGGAGTAGGATCAGTGTTGCAATAGCGAATATTAATTCGCTGTTGCAACACACCTGGGTGGGCTCCGGACGCATCCTCTGCGACCCGAGCCCACCCTATTTTGAAGCCTATCAGAGCCGTTGATAGATTCATGAATCTATCCATTGCATATAGGGGGGTGGCTTGGAGAGAGGGGGCGGCGCCTGGTCAGGACATTAAACAGCAACAAAGCTAAAAAGTTTGTGCAATAAGTGGGCTCTCTATGGGCTCATTTACATTTTCCATTGGAGGAGGCAGTAAATTTTTTTCTTTACCACCACCCCACCCCCCCCTCTTCTCACTTCTCCTTCTCAACCACTTAAGGACCGCCCCACGTACATATACTGCGGCAGGGCGGTCCTCAAGCACAAAATCCTACTTTCGGCTCTGAGGCGTGTGCGCGTCGCCAGAGCCCCGCTCCTGCTGTTATTGGGCACAACGGGAGCCAATCAGAGGTTGGCAAACAATACAACCCTTGGTTTGTCGGTCGGTCCGTCGGCGGGCGGCTCTGGTGCACTTACCTCATCTATGCAGTGCTTCACCGGCAGCTTCCCTTGCTCCTCGGCGGCAGCGGCTCTCCCTTCCCCTGCTCTCCATGGACAATCGGTGGCTAATCGGGCGTCTTCTCTTTTCGGCCATCGGAAAACGGGTCTCAGACCTCAGACCTGTTTCTGATTGGCCAGATTGAGGATCAGTGTTATAACAATGAATATTCATTCGCTGTTGTAACACCTGGGTGGGCTCATGTCGCAATGCTCTGCGCTCCGAGTCCACCCTATGGCTCTAAACAGGTGCTTCAAAAAAAAACACCCTCGTCGCTTTAATTCCTGAAAGGGGCCAGACGCGTGAATTGGTGGCGGCGGCCATGGATAGATTCATGCTATGCATGAATCTATACATTATACATGTAGGGGGTGGCGTGGAGAGAGGGGGCGGCGCCCGGGCGTTATCTAATGGACGGGCCGCCCCTGCTGCTTATGTAAACAAGGCGGATCGCCGTTCTGCTAGTAAGAAAGACAGAGATCTTGTGTTTCTGATAAGCAAAAACACGGATCTCTTTCTTCAATTAAACCATCCCCCACACAGTAAAAAAGCACTCCCAGGGAACACAATTAACCCTTTGATTGCCCCTGATGTTAACCCTTTCCCTGCCAGTGTCATTAGTACAGTGACAGTGCATTTTCTTTAGCACTGATCACTGTATTGGTGTCACTGGTCCCCAAAAAGTGTCATGTTTGTCCGCCGCAATGTCGCAGTCCTGCTAAAAATCGCTGATCGCCGCCATTACTAAAAAAAAAAAAAATCCATAAATCTATCCCATAGTTTGTAGACGCGATAACTTTTGTGCAAAACAATTAATATACATTTATTGGGATTTTTTTTTACCAAAAATATAAAGCAGAATACATATTGGCCTAAACTGATGAAGATGATTTTTTACATTTTTTATTGGGTATGTTTTATAGCAGAAAGTAAAAAAATGTTTTTTTTTTTTTAAATTGTCGGTCTTTTTTTGTTTATAGCACAAAAAATAAAAACCGCAGAGGTGATCAAATACCCCCAAAAGAAAGCTCTATTTGTGGGAAAAAAAGGACGTCAATTTTATTTGGGTACATCGTCGCACGACCGCGCAATTGTCAGTTAAAGTAATGCAGTGCCGTATAGCAAAAAATGGCCTGGTCAGGAAGGGGGGGGGGGTAAATCTTCCAGAGCTGAAGTGTTAAACTACTTGCTATTTATCCACAGTAGATTAGACATGTGCACTGCCGAAAAATGTGTTTATTTTAGTTTCATTTTGTTGTTTTGGTTTTCGGGTCATTCATTATGATTGGAATTCGTAAATTCGAAAATCTGAAAATAAGAAAGAAAATCCGAAAAATTTGAAAGAACGAAAATACGACAATTCAAAATAATAACTAACTAATAATAATTTAACTATTACTAACTATTAAATTATAGGTATTGGAATTTCCTTTCGAATTTGGCTGTTAGTCAACGTACCGAATGCAAATTTATCCGAAGTTACGAATTATCCGAAATAGCAAATGCCGCATCTAAACAAATGGAACAAAATGAATTAATAATAACAATGATAATAAAAAGTTTTTTATTATTATTATTATTATTATTATTATTAATAATTTGTTACATTCCATTCGTTTAAATGTGGCATTCGTTATTTCGGATAATTCGTAACTTCGGATAAATTTGCATTCGTTACGTTCTCTAACAGCCACATTTGAAAGGAAATTCCAATACCTATAATTTATTAGTTAGTAATAATAATAATTTAACTATTATTCCGCGTACACACGATCATTATTCACGGCGGTTTAAAAACCGCCGTGAATAATGACATTTTAAACGAGGGAACAGCTTGTCCCCCACACACGGTAATTTTTCTCTTCATTTTTTAAAATGACGAGAAAAACGATCGTCTATGGGCTCCGCGGCAGTGTTTCCCTATGGGAAACACTGCCGCGGAAGAAATGTCAGGAAAAACAACGAGAAAAATTAGAACATGTTCTAATTTTTCTCATCGTGATTAATGCCGTTTTTCCCGTCGGGAAAAACGGCAAAAAGCCCACAGACGATCGTTTTTCTCATCCAAAGGAAAAAATGACATTTTTCCTGACGGGAAAAATGATCGTGTGTACGCGGCATTAGTTAGTTATTATTTTGAATTGTCGTATTTTCGTTCTTTCAAATTTTTCGGATTTTCTTTCTTATTTTCGAATTTACGAATTCCAATCATAATGAATGAGCCGAAAACCAAAACATTACAGTTAGTAATAGTTAAGTTATTCAAATTTTCGAGTTTTCGAATTTTCGTTCTTTTGAATTTTTCGTTTCTTATTTTCAGATTTTCGAATTTTGAATTTCCGAATTTTTGAATATTCAAATTTTACGAATTTTCGAACATTCGGAAAAATCTGTTAAATGGGTTATCGTTAATTCGGATATTTCCGAATTAACAAATTTTGACGAAATTCGTTAAACGAATTCGGAACAAAACAAATTGCACGCGTCTACAGTAGATTTACTGCAAGCGGGCGACACAGGCAAGCCATACAACGTATCTGTTGGCTTGCTTCCGGATTTGGGGTGTGCATGTGCACGCTCCCTACTGACCCGTGCTGTGATTGGCAGTTGATTTCAGCCAATGATTTTGGCTGAAGTCAGCTGATCGTCTTTTTCCAATCACACATAGAGTTCTGTGTTTACCCGCTTGCCGATCGCCCTATAGCAGATTTACCGTATATACTCGAGTATAAGCCGACCTGAATATAAGCCGAGGCACCTAATTTTACCAGAAAAAACTGGGAAGACTAATTGACTCGAGTATAAGCCTATACTGCATCTGCATGCCTCACTGTGCCTCACTGTGTCCATGTCCATGCCTCACTGTGCCTCACTGTGTCCATGTCCATGCCTCACTGTGCCCAATCTCCCTACCTGATCTCCGGCGCTGTGTGTTAGACTGACGTTTAACATGGGAGTCTATGGAAGGGGTGCCCAGGTTTTGAAAATCGGTGCTCCCCGGCCGTAGGTCCCCCAAACAACAAACTTTGCATACTTGTAGAAGAGAAATGGGGCTACATGCGTGCCAAGTTTCGAGTCCAGGGGACCTACCGCCGGCCGGTACCGGGTCCCCAAATTCACCAGAGAAACTACTGTTTAACATGGGAGTCTATGGAAGGGGTGCCCGGATTTGAAAAATCAGTGCTCCCCGATCGTAGGTCCCCCGGACAACAAACTTTGCACACTTGTAGAGGAAGAGTGGGGCTACATGTGTGCCATGTTTGGGGTCCAGGGGACCTACGGTCGGCCAGTACCGGGTCCCCAAATTCCGGGAGATCAGGCGCAAAAAGGTGACTCGAGTATAAGCCGAGGGGGCATTTTCAGCACAAAAAAAGTGGCTTATATTCGAGTGTGTGTATATATATATACATACGGTACTGCTACAGGGCGGCTGTTCTGTGGAGAATCATGTATGTGTGTGTATATATATATATATATATATATATATATATTACAGTTGCAATAAAAAGTATGTGAACCCTTTGGAATGATATGGATTTCTGCACAAATTGGTCATAAAATGTGATCTGATCTTCATCTAAGTCACAACAATAGACAATCACAGTCTTCTGCTTAAACTAATAACACACAAAGAATTAAATGTTACCATGTTTTTATTGAACACACCATGTAAACATTCACAGTGCAGGTGGAAAAAGTATGTGAACCCCTAGACCAGGGATCTCAAACTGGTGGCCCTCCAGCTGTTGCGAAACTACAAGTCCCATCATGCCTCTGCCTGTGGGAGTCATGCATGTAACTGTCAGCCTTGCAATGCCTCATGGGACTTGTAGTTTTGCAACAGCTGGAGGGCCACCAGTTTGAGACCCCTGCCCTAGACTAATGAGATCTCCAAGAGCTAGTTGGAGTGAGGTGTCAGCCAACTGGAGTCCTATCAATGAGATGAGATTGGAGGTGTTGGTTACAGCTGCCCTGCGCTATAAAAAACACACACCAGTTCTGGGTTTGCTTTTCACAAGAAGCATTGCCTGATGTGAATGATGCCTCGCACAAAAGACCTCTCAGAAGACCTACGATTAGGAATTGTTGACTGGCATGAAGCCGGAAAGGGTTATAAAAGTATCTCCAAAAGCCTTGCTGTTCATCAGTCCACGGTAAGACAAATTGTCTATAAATGGAGAAAGTTCAGCACTGCTGCTACTCTCCCTAGGAATGGGCGTCCTGTAAAGATGACTGCAAGAGCACAGCCCAGACTGCTCAATGAGGTGAAGAAGAATCCTAGAGTGTCAGCTAAAGACTTACAAAAGTCTCTGGCATATCCTAACATCCCTGTTAGCGAATCTACGATACGTAAAACACAAAACAAGAATGGATTTCATAGGAGGATACCACAGAGGAAGCCACTGCAGTCCAAAAAAAACATTGCTGCACGTTTACAGTTTGCACAAGAGCACCTGGATGTTCCACAGCAGTACTGGCAAAATATTCTGTGGACAGATGAAACCAAAGTTGAGTTGTTTGGAAGAAACACACAACACTATGTGTGGAGAAAAAGAGGCACAGCACACCAACATCAAAACCTCATCCCAACTGTGAAGTATGGTGGTGGGGGCATCATGGTTTAGGGCTGCTTTGCTGCTTCAGGGCCTGGATGGATTGCTATCATCGAAGGAAAAATGAATTCCCAAGTTTATCAAGACATTTTGCAGGAGAACTTAAGGCCATCTGTCCACCAGCTGAAGCTCAACAGAAGATGGGTGTTGCAACAGGACAACGACCCAAAGCATAGAAGTAAATCAACAACAGAATGGCCTAAACAGAAGAAAATACGCCTTCTGGAGTGGCCCAGTCAGAGTCCTGACCTCAACCCTATTGAGATGCTGTGGCATGACCTCAAGAAAGCGATTCACACACCAGACATCCCAAGAATATTGCTGAACTGAAACAGTTCTGTAAAGAGGAATGGTGAAGAATTACTCCTGACTAGTGATGAGCCGAACACCCCCGGGTTCGGTTCGCACCAGAACCCGCGAACGGACCGAAAGTTCGCGCGAACATTAGAACCCTATTAAATACAATGGATGCGAACGTTCGGATTCTAAAGTGCTAATTATAACGACTATTATGCATGTTATTGTCCGAAACAGAGTTTGGGAACCCGGGTTCTGCACCAGGGGACATGTATCAATGCAAAAAGAAGTTTTAAAAACGGACGTTTTCTGGGAGCAGTCATTTTAATGATGCATAAAGTGAAAAAAAAAGTCAAATATTCCTTTAAATATCGTACCTGGGGGGTGTCTAAAGTATGCCTGTGAAGTGCCACGTGTTTCCCGTGTTTAGAACTGTCCCTGCACAAAATAACATTTCTAAAGGAAAAAAAAGCCATTTAAAACTGCTTGCGGCTTTAATGCAATGTGTGGTCCCGGTAATATGGATGAAAATCTTTAGGAAAAATGGCATAGCTACCCCATCAACCCCCCCCCCTACCCCAGCCCATTACCAGCCCCTTTGGGTCTTGTATGGATATTAAGGGGAACCCCGCACACAAAATAAAAAAGCCCCTATATACTCTGAACAGCCGTATACAGCCGGTGCATACAAGACAGGGACTGTAGGTTTGTTCTTATGTAGAATCTGTTTGTAATTTTGAACAGCTGCATTGTTTAAGTGTAGCTCCATGCCAAATTCCTTTTTTTTAGCTTTTTGGAAAACATAGGGAAGGGTTATCACCCCTGTAACATTTGTTTTGCTGTCTGTGCCCCTGTTCAGAACATTTCACCTCACTTTGCGTCCCAATGACAACTGTTTTTGAAATGTGGTGTTTGTATTGAAACAAGGATTGGTGATAAAGCATCAGTAGAGAGACGACACCTTTCTCCCATATTAATTCTTACAGGAGAGAATTTTCCTTCCTAGGGGTAGATTTCCTCTCACTTCCTGTTGTCTTCTTCCGTTTGCAAGTAGGCGTCGTTTGTAAGTTGGATGTTTGAAAGTAGGGACCTTCCGTATATACTCTGCAGAAATTGGCCCCTTAGGTGTTGGTGTTGGCACAACACTGAAAGCACTCACAGTTATTCTTGGTGGGTGCTGGAACGCCCTGCTGTCAAGTATAATATCAGGAATTGTAATAACATATAATTGTTGATCAGTGGTAGTAAAAATTGGGCCTTTGATGGTGGTGCTGGTGCCACAACACTGTAAGGCCTGACAGTTACTCTTGGTGGGCGCAGCAATGGTCCCTGCTGTGAATTATTAGATCAATAATTATAATTGCATGCCTCTGTTGAACAGGGGCTGAAAAACTGGGCCTTTGGTGGTGGTGGTGGTGGTGATGGTGTTGCTGGTGCCACAACACTGTAAGGCCTGACAGTTACTCTTGGTGGGCGCAGCAATGGGCCCTGCTGTGAATTATTAGATCAATAATTATAATTGCATGCCTCTGTTGAACAGGGGCTGAAAAATTGGGCCTTAGGCACTGGTGGCACAACACTGCAACCCCTCACAGATACTGTACTTGGAGCACAGCAATGAGGCCTGTTGCAAAGTATTGCATCAAAAATTTTAATTACACGCCCCTGTTAAACAGGGGCTGAAAAAATGGGCCTTAGCCACTGGTGGCGTCACCCATGAACCAAAATGATCTTCCAAGCTATCATCGTTAATCATATCATTGAGGAGGAGGAGGAGGATAGCCAGACAACATAACAGCACAGGCACTCAGCATCAGCATCAGTCTTGAAGGGATGTGACATTTTAAAATCAATTAGTCTGTTATATCAGCATCTGGTGTGTGGTAGCTGGTGGTGATCCAAGACTGGTTCATCTTGATGAAAGTCAGTCGATCAACCGAGTCGGTGGACAAGCGCACCCTGTGATCCGTGACAAATCCTCCAGCAGCACTGAATGTGCGTTCTGAAAGAACGCTGGATGCAGGACAGGCCAGTAGCTCAATTGCATACTGTGCAAGCTCTGGCCAGTGATCCATCCTCAAGACCCAGTAAGCCAGAGGATTTTCGGTGGGGAAGGTGTCCAAGTCTGACCTTGCCCCTAGGTATTCCTGCACCATGTATATCAGACGCTGGCGATGGTTGCTGGAACCGATCATACTTTGGGGCTGCGGACTAAAGAATTGTCTGAACGCATCGGTCAGACGGCCACCTTCCCCACCGCTCCTTCTTTGACTGGCCGAAGCCTCAGCAACTCGTTGTCCAGGACCAGGAGTTTGTAACCTCCCAGTCTCTGGGAACGCGTTGCACAGACCTTTCTGCAAGGCCTCCCGGAGTTGTCTCATCCTCTGCTCCCTCTGCGACGGTACGATAAGGTCCGCAACCTTACCCTTGTACCGTGGATCAAGGAGAGTGGCCAGCCAGTAATGGTCCCTCTCCTTGATCCGAAGAATACGAGGATCCTTCCGCAGACTTTGCAGGATCAGGGAGGCCATGCAGCGTAGGTTAGCTGAGGCATTCAGTCCGGAGTCCTCTGGGTCACTAAGGACGACATGATCCGCAGCCACCTCCTCCCAGCCACATACAAGTCCACTGGTTTTTTGGGACTGTAAATCATCCCTAAAAGACTGCTGCTGATGATGCTGAGTGCCAGCCTCCACTTCCATGCTGACACAATCCTCCTCCTCCTCCTCCTCTTCCTGTGCGATGGGTGGGACAGAAGGAACACTGTCTGGGTAAAGGGGGCCTTGAGAGGCAAGGAAGTCCTCCTCTTCCTGCCTCTGTTCTGCCTCAAGTGCCCTGTCCATTATTCCACGCAGCGTGTGCTCCAACAGGTGGACAAGAGGTACAGTGTCACTGATGCATGCACTGTCACTGCTCACCATCCTCGTGGCCTCCTCAAATGGTGCCAGGACAGTGCATGCATCCCTGATCATGCCCCACTGGCGTGGTGAAAAAAACCCGAGCTCCCCTGACCCTGTCCTGGTGCCATAGTCGCACAGGTACTCATTGATGGCCCTCTGCTGCGTGTGCAGCTGCTGCAGCATGGCCAACGTTGAGTTCCACCTGGTGGGCATGTCACATATAAGGCGGTTCTTGGGCAGGTTCAACTCCTTTTGAAGCTCAGCCAGGCGAGCACTGGCATTATAAGATCTGCGGAAATGCACACAGACTTTCCTGGCCTGCCTCAGGACATCCTGTAAGCCCGGGTACCTGCCCAAGAACCGCTGCACCACCAGGTTAAGGACGTGAGCCATACAGGGCACATGGGTCAGTTGTCCCTGTCGGAGGGCGGAGAGGAGGTTGGTGCCATTGTCGCAAACCACCATTCCTGGCTTAAGCTGGCGTGGCGTCAACCACCTCTCGGCCTGCCCCTGCAGAGCAGATAGGACCTCTGCCCCAGTGTGGCTCCTGTCCCCCAAACACACCAGCGCAAGCACGGCATGGCATCTTTTTGCCTGCGTACTTGCGTAGCCCCTTGAACGCCTACGGAGCACCGCTGGTTCCGAGGACAAACCACAGGAAGAGGCCATGGAGGAAGAAGAAGAGGAGGGGGTGGAGGAGAGAGGTGTGTCACAACCAGTAGTAGCATTTTGGAGGCGTGGGGGTGGAACAACCTCCAACACTACTGCACCTTGTCCTGCATCCTTCCCAGCTGCCAAAAGAGTGACCCAATGGGCCGTGAAAGAAAGGTAACGTCCCTGTCCATGCCTGCTGGACCATGAGTCAGCGGTAATATGCACCTTACCGCTGACCGCCCTGTCCAGCGAGGCCAAAACATTGCCTTCCACATGCCTGTAGAGAGCCGGAATAGCCTTCCGTGCGAAAAAGTGTCGTTTGGGAACCTGCCACTGAGGAACCGCACATTGCACAAACTCACGGAAGGGGGCCGAGTCTACCAACTGAAAAGGCAGCAGTTGAAGCGCTAGCAATTTAGCCAAGCTAGCATTCAACCGCTGGGCATGTGGATGGCTGGGAGTGAACTTCTTTCGACGGTCCAGCAGCTGGGGCAGGGAAATTTGCCTGCTAGAATCGGACGTTGGTGTACTGCTAGCAGAGTGCCCGCAAGTACTTGCCTGTGACACACCTAATTCTACACCTTCATTCCTCTCAGAGCAGGTTTCAGAGACGAGTGAAGGTATAGTGGGGTTGGAGATCCCAGCTGATGCGGTGCAAGAAGAGGTCAGCTTTGTTCTTTGGTGTGGGTCTTTAAGGTAGGCTTGCCAACGAGCTGCATGGCAGGTCAACATATGTCTGATCAAGCATGTGGTGCCCAAGCGGCTGATGTTTTGGCCACGCGATATACGCTTGAGACATATGTTGCAAACAGCAGCTGTGCGATCTGATGCACTCGCCTCAAAAAAGGCCCACACCAAAGAACTTTTTGAATGACGGGCAGAGGCAGCGCCCTGCACAGGCGGAGCTCTGCGGTGTGATTCCGTCGGTGTGCTGCCCATACGCTGGCCACTCAAGGGCATCCTGCCTCGTTGGAGATGTGCCTCCTCCTCATCCTCCTCCTCCTCCTCTCTCCTATTAGGCACCCACGTGGAGTCAGTGACCTCATCATCCCCTCCCTCCTCATCACTGGAGCCAATTTGGCAGTATGCTGCAGCTGCTGGAACATGACTGCCAGATTGGTGTCCTTCTTGAGCATCCCCTCTCTCTGCTCTCAAGCTGCTGCCTTCCTCTAGCTGGGTATCATCATCAGATCCTTCCAAACGCTGGGCATCCTCCTGGAGCATGTACCCAACACTGTGCTCAAACAGTTCGGGGGACTCCTCAGGAGGAGGGCATGGTGGGTCTAGGGAAGGATTGACTAATGAAGATAATGATACCAGAGAAGAGGACGCTTTGGCAGCTGCTTTGCCACTACCCTGAGCCTGGGTGAGAGAGGATGAGGAGGATGAGGTGGGCTTGGTCATCCACTCTACCAAGTCTTCGGCATGATGTGGCTCAACATGTCCAGCTGCCGAAAACAAGGACAAGCGTGTCCCATGGCCATGTGCTGATGACAATGCACCGCGTACACGACCAGCACTGTTGCCCCCAGACACAGAGCCTGCTTGCCCTCTTTTTTTGCCTCCTGACTGTCTGCCTCTCCTTGGTTGCCTTCCAGACATTTTAATGGATGGCCTGCAGGGAGATGGGAAAAACAGCAATAAGGGCTACCTGTCAGTTTCCCTCACTGTAGCTCTCTGTCCCTCAACTCAAGGATTGAAAATATGGTTCAGCAAAATAGTTTTAGAACACAATAGCACACTGACACTTTCCCTCACTGTAGCTCTCTGTCCCTCAACTCAAGGATTGAAAATATGGAACAGCAAAATTGATTTAGAACAGAATAGCACACTGTCAGTTTCACTCACTGTAGCTCTCTGTCCCTCAACTCAAGGATTGAAAATATGGTTCAGCAAAATAGTTTAGAACACAATAGCACACTGACACTTTCCCTCACTGTAGCTCTCTGTCCCTCAACTCAAGGACTGAAAATATGGTTCAGCAAAATAGTTTTAGAACACAATAGCACACTGACACTTTCCCTCACTGTACCTCTCTGTCCCTAAACTCAAGGATTGAAAATATGGAACAGCAAAATTGATTTAGAACAGAATAGCACACTGTCAGTTTCACTCACTGTACCTCTCTGTCCCTCAACTCAAGGATTGAAAATATGGTTCAGCAAAATAGTTTTAGAACACAATAGCACACTGTCAGTTTCCCTCACTGTACCTCTCTGTCCCTACAAACAAGGTTTAGCACAGAATAGCACACTGTCACTGACACTCTCCCTACCTATCCTTATCTGTCCCTAAACACAAGGAATCCAGGATTAGTAAAGGAAAAATAATGACACTGTCCCTGCCTATGCTTCTCTTTCCCTACTCCGGAACACACTACACAAGGCCGCCGCGCTGGCGGCCTTTTATAGTGTGGGGCGTGTACTAAACCCCCTCAGCAATAATTGGCCACAGGCATCCTGCCTGTGGCCAATCATTGCTCTCCTCGCTGCCGGCGCTGTGATTGGCCAAGCATGCGGGGTCACAGTGCATGCTTGGCCAATCACAGCGCCTGGATGACACTGCGATGGCGTAGTGCATTGTGGGCCGTTCGCGTCACTCGAATTTGGCGCGAACGGCCCAAATCGTTCGATCTTCGTCGAACGATCGAACAGCCGATGTTCGAGTCGAACGTATGTTCGACTCGAACACGAAGCTCATCCCTACTCCTGACCGTTGTGCACGTCTGATCTGCAACTGCAGGAAACGTTTGGTTGAAGTTATTGCTGCCAAAGGAGGTTCAACCAGTTATTAAATCCAAGGGTTCACATACTTTTTCAACCTGCACTTTGAATGTTTACTTGGTGTGTTCAATAAAAACATGGTAACATTTAATTCTTTGTGTGTTATTAGTTTAAAGTGGAAGTAAACCCTCCTATCGTTTTCAGCCAAGGAAGCTGCCATCTTTGCCTCTTTTTAATCTACAATTGCCATGATGCTGCACATGTGATCAGTTATGACACCAGCCATTGGATGGTTTAACAGTTTGGTTGAGAGAACAACCAATGGGAGTGTTACATTTCCGGAAAGTGCTGGAAATGAGACTGTTTTATGGATGGGTTTACTTCCGCTTTAAGCAGAAGACTGTGATTGTCTATTGTCGTGACTTAGATGAAGATCAGATCGCATTTTATGACCAATTTGTGCAGAAATCCATATCATTCCAAAAGGGTTCACATACTTTTTTTTGTAACTGTGTATATATATATATATCAGTCAATTCTGCACTTCTGGGTAGGGGGCGCCGCTTGTGATGTGATTAATCACAGCAGAAGCTGATCAGTGGGGGTCCGCCGGTACCCGCTATTCAGCCAGGAAACACACAAGACGGAGCTCTGTCTATGTAAACAATGCAGAGCTCTGTTCTGTTACCGGGGATGTGCTGGATTCTGTGTCCCTGCAAAGCAGAAAATAAAATCCATCACTTCCCCTAGTAAAAGCACCAAACACTGGCTAGGCACACCCTTAACACCGTTAACCCTTTGATCGTCCCTTCCTCTCCAGTGCCATTAGTACAGTGACAGTGCATATTTTTAGCACTGATCACTGTATTAGTGTCACTGGTTCCCAAAAAGTGTCAGTTAGTGTCCGCCGCAGTATCGCAGTCCCCATATACGTCGCTGATTGCCACCATTGCTATTTTAAAAGAAATAAATAAATTCCAGTATTCTGTATATCCCATAGTTTGCAGACGCTACAGAATTTGCACAAACCATTCAATATACACTTATTTGAATTATTTTTTTACCAAAAATATGTAACAGTACACAATTTTGGCATGCGTAGGAATTTTGCGCGTCGGAATCGCTACAGATGATCGGAATTTCCGATAGGAACTTTTTCCGTCGGAAAAATAGAGAACCAGCTCTTAATCTTTTGTTGGCGGAAATTCCGACAGCACAAGTCCGATGGAGCCTACACCCGGTCGGAATTTCCGTCGAAAAGCTCCCATCTAACTTTTCTTGACGGAAATTCTGACCATGTGTACGCGGCATTAGTGTGCAGCAGCCCCCCCCCCCCGCAGCCCCACTAATACTTATTATTTTTTAGCAGAGACCCTAGAGAACAAAATGGCGATCGTTGCAATACTTTATGTCACACAGTATTTGCGCAGCGGTTTTTCAAACGCAATTTTTTTGGGGGAAAAAATACAATTTAATGAATTTTAATGCAAAAAAACACAATATATAACCAAATTTTTTTTGGTAAAATTTAAAAGATGGTTTTACCCCGAGTAAATAGATACCTAACATGTCACATTTTAAAATTGCGCATATCCTGGAATGGCGACAAACTACGATACTTAAAAATCTCTATAGGCGACACTTTAAAACATTTTACAGGTTGCCTGTTTAAAGTTACAGAGGAGGTCTAGTGCTAGAATTATTGCTCTCACTCAGACGTTTGCAGTAATACCTCACATGTGTGGTGCGAACACCGTTTACATATGCGTGCGCAACTTACATATGCAATCGCTTCTGCGCATCGAACATGGAGGGATAGGGGCGCTTTAAAAAAAAAAATCTGATTTATTTAATTTTTTATTTTTACACTGTCCCTTTATTTTTATTTATTGTTTATCACTTTTATGCTTATTACAAGGACTGTAAACATCCCTTGTGATAGAAACAAGGGGTGACAGGTCCACTTTATGGAGAGATCATGTAATAGAAATAAGGGGTGACAAGTCCTCTTTATGGGGGGATCATGTAATAGAAATAAGGGGTGACAGGTCCTCTTTATGGAGAGATCTTATAATAGAAATAAGGGGTGACAGGTCCTCTTTATGGGGAGATCATGTATTAGAAACAAGGGGTGACAGGTCCTCTTTATGGGGAAATCTTGTAATAGAAATAAGGGGTGACAGGTCCTCTTTATGGTGAGATCATGTAATAGAAATAAGGGGTGACAGGTCCTCTTTATGGAGAGATCTTGTAATAGAAATAAGGGGTGACAGGTCCTCTTTATGGGGAGATCATGTATTAGAAACAAGGGGTGACAGGTCCTCTTTATGGGGAAATCTTGTAATAGAAATAAGGGGTGACAGGTCCTCTTTATGGTGAGATCATGTAATAGAAATAAGGGGTGACAGGTCCACTTTATGGGGAGATCTTGTAATAGAAACAAGGGGTGACGGGTCCTCTTTATGGGGTAGATCATGTAATAGAAATAAGGGGTGACAGGTCCTCTTTATGGGGAGATCATGTAATAGAAATAAGGGGTGACAGGTCCTCTTTATGAGGAGATCATATAATAGAAATAAGGGGTGACAGCTCCTCTTTATGGGGAGATCATGTAATAGAAATAAGGGGTGACAGGTCCACTTTATGGGGAGATCTTGTAATAGAAACAAGGGGTGACAGGTCCTCTTTATGGGGAGATCTTGTAATAGAAATAAGGGGTGACAGGTCCTCTTTATGGGGAGATCATGTAATAGAAATAAGGGGTGACAGGTCCTCTTTATGGGGGGATCATGTAATAGAAATAAGGGGTGACAGGTCCTCTTTATGGGGAGATCATGTAATAGAAATAAGGGGTGACAGGTCCGCTTTATGGGGAGATCTTGTAATAGAAATAAGGGGTGACAGGTCCTCTTTATGGGGAGATCATGTAATAGAAATAAGGGGTGACAGGTCCTCTTTATGGGGAGATCATGTAATAGAAATAAGGGGTGACAGGTCCTCTTTATGGGGGGATCATGTAAAAGAAATAAGGGATGACAGGTCCTCTTTATGGGGGGATCATGTAATAGAAATAAGGGGTGACAGGTCCTCTTTACGGGGAGATCTTGTAATAGAAATAAGGGGTGACAGGTCCCCTTTACGAGGAGATCTTGTAATAGAAATAAGGGATGACAGGTCCTCTTTACGGGGAGGTCTTGTAATAGAAATAAGGGGTGACAGGTCCTCTTTATGGGGAGATCTTGTAATAGAAATAAGGGGTGAAAGGTCCTCTTTATGGGGAGATCTTGTAATAGAAATAAGGGGTGAAAGGTCCTCTTTATGAGGAGATCATATAATAGAAATAAGGGGTGACAGCTCCTCTTTATGGGGAGATCATGTAATAGAAATAAGGGGTGACAGGTCCACTTTATGGGGAGATCTTGTAATAGAAACAAGGGGTGACAGGTCCTCTTTATGGGGAGATCTTGTAATAGAAATAAGGGGTGACAGGTCCTCTTTATGGGGAGATCATGTAATAGAAATAAGGGGTGACAGGTCCTCTTTATGGGGGGATCATGTAATAGAAATAAGGGGTGACAGGTCCTCTTTATGGGGAGATCATGTAATAGAAATAAGGGGTGACAGGTCCGCTTTATGGGGAGATCTTGTAATAGAAATAAGGGGTGACAGGTCCTCTTTATGGGGAGATCATGTAATAGAAATAAGGGGTGACAGGTCCTCTTTATGGGGAGATCATGTAATAGAAATAAGGGGTGACAGGTCCTCTTTATGGGGGGATCATGTAAAAGAAATAAGGGATGACAGGTCCTCTTTATGGGGGGATCATGTAATAGAAATAAGGGGTGACAGGTCCTCTTTACGGGGAGATCTTGTAATAGAAATAAGGGGTGACAGGTCCCCTTTACGAGGAGATCTTGTAATAGAAATAAGGGATGACAGGTCCTCTTTACGGGGAGGTCTTGTAATAGAAATAAGGGGTGACAGGTCCTCTTTATGGGGAGATCTTGTAATAGAAATAAGGGGTGACAGGTCCTCTTTACGGGGAGATCTTGTAATAGAAATAAGGGGTGACGGGTCCTCTTTATGGGGAGATCTTGTAATAGAAATAAGGGGTGACGGGTCCTCTTTATGGTGGGATCTTGTAATAGAAATAAGGGGTGACGGGTCCTCTTTATGGGGAGATCATGTAATAGAAATAAGGGGTGACAGGTCCTCTTTATGGGTGGATCTTGTAATAGAAATAAGGGGTGACAGGTCCTCTTTATGGAGAGATCATGTAATAGAAATAAGGGGTGACAGGTTCTCTTTATGGAGAGATCATGTAATAGAAATAAGGGGTGACAGGTCCTCTTTATGGGGAGATCTTGTAATAGAAATAAGGGGTGACAGGTCCTCTTTATGGGGAGATCTTGTAATAGAAATAAGGGGTGACAGGTCCTCTTTATGGGGAGATCTTGTAATAGAAATAAGGGGTGACAGGTCCTCTTTATGGGGTGATCTTGTAATAGAAATAAGGGGTGAGAGGTCCTCTTTATGGGGTGATCTTGTAATAGAAATAAGGGGTGAGAGGTCCTCTTTATGGGGAGATCATGTAATAGAAATAAGGGGTGACAGGTCCTCTTTATGGGGAGATCATGTAATAGAAATAAGGGGTGACAGGTCCTCTTTATGGAGAGATCTGGGATCTATAAGACCTGAAATCTCTCCTCAACCATTAAAAGCAAAAGAAAAAAGAAAAGAAAAACCTGTGGGCTTTCCCATTGGAGAGACAGGGCGCTTTGCAGGCGCTATTTTTAGCGTTATAGCATTATAGCGTAATAGCGCCTGCAAAGCGCCGCAGTGTGAAAGGGGTCTAAAGGGCAGATTTGTGGAGAAGCACGACTAATAGTTGTCCTGTGGAGAGATTCTCCCCCCTGAGCTGTGGATCTCTGCAGCTCCTCCGGAGTTACCATGGGGCCTCTTGGCTGCTTCTCTGATCAATGCTCTCCTTGCCCGGCCTGGTCAGTTTAGGTGGACGGCCATGTCTTGGTAGGTTTGCAGTTGTGCCATACTCTTTCCATTTTCCGATGATGGATTGAACAGAGCTCCATGAGATGCTCAAAGATTTTTTTATAACCTAACCCTGCTTTATACTTCTTCACGACTTTATCCCTGACCTGTCTGGTGTGTTCCTTGGCCTTCATGATGATGTTTGTTCACAAGGTTCTCTAACAAACCTCTGAGGGCTTCACAGAACAGCTGTATGTATACTGAGATTAAATGACACACAGGTGGGCTCTATTTACTAATTAGGTGACTTCTGAAGGCAATTGGTTCCACTAGATTTTAGTTAGGGGTATCAGAGTAAAGGGGGCTGAATACAAATGCCCCCCCTCCCCCCCACACACACTTTTCACATATTTATTTATAAAAAATGTTGAAAACCATTTATCATTTTCCTTCCCCTTCACAATTATTTTTTGTTTACAAACGTTTTTTATTAAGGCAAAGTAAATTATACAGTCATCTGACAGTACAAAATATAAGATGCATGACAAAGGAACATTTATGCGAATCAAAATAAAGAACAAAATGAAAAAGAAAAATTCCGAAGCATACAAGAAGACCATCAAAAGAAAAATACTGGTCATTAATATTTGACAAAAAATAAAAAAGTAGGGGGAAGGTATACCTGTGAATACTAGTGTAGCGGGTGTTTGATTTTAGGGGAGGCATCTGGGTGGTAGTGTAACCCAGATGCATTGATTGTCAGGGAATCTGAGACCCTTTTGTGGTTCTTGGAGGACCCTGGTGGTGTGAGGTTCCCTGCGGCCTACAGGTGGCGTTGTTGCGATGGGCTGGAGTTGAACTCACACCGCAGGACTTCTTCCTTTTTGTCCTTTCCTGGTGCTGGTACAGCAGGGCGGGGAACCGGCTGTGACGCAAAAGGCGAGGGGATAAAGGGGGCGGACGCCCTGACCTTGGGTCAGAGTCGGAGGACGTGGCCGCACCCAGGCACCTTCAGCTTGGGTGCTGGCGTTCCAGAGTTCCGGGCCCAGGTGCCCTTGACCTGGCCAGAGCGAGAGATGGAGTCCATCTCAGGCACCTTTAGCTTGGGGTGAGGTACTATGGCGGAAGCCTGGGGCTCAGTACCTTCGACTGAGTTCCGTGAGGGTGGAGGAATCCGAGGGGGGCCTAACTCCTTGGGTGCCCGTGTCTGAGGTCGAGAAGACTGGTGAGCGGAACTTCTCTGGAGAGTCCGGCGCAGCATTGCTGGTGACAGAGAGGCCTCCGGTGACTCCCTTGGACGGATGTCCTTCCCCTGACAGGGGCTGTGCTAGCGAAGGTAATTCATGTTCTACATCACATAGTCAGTGGCAGTGACTATTCGCCATTGGTGACACTACAGTGGTTAGCTTTATCTAGACGAATTGTGCCTTGGCCTACTCCCCACAAATACTGAAGTGTTACATGGGTCTCAACCTGTCTGTGCTGTATGACTATTTATTGAGAAGAATAAATACGAGTTGGACCTTTTCAGTGTGTGGAACTCTGGTTACTAGGAGCAAAGGAGAGTCAATCCGAGGAGAGGATTTGACTCTGGGACACCTACACAAAGCCCGATTAGTTCTGGCCTTTACCTCTACACCTGAGAGGACATGGGCCGTGGTTCATCTCATCCCTCCCCCCAGTGTTAACCCCTAGACGAGACAGACAAGCCGTGAATAAGAAGGGGAGAGATGGGTGAGACCGCTACACTACTTATACACGGTCTGGTAACCTGGATTGGCCATTAGTCGTGTGACAGTAAAACCTGCTTATGGGTTTTCCAGGCATCCCATCTACTCCCGAACAATTGCATTTTATCACGTAGTGTATAAAAAATCCTCTCCATTAGCATAATCGTATCCATTCTGTTTAGTACAGAGGACAGGGGTACTGCGGGGGTCTTCCAGTGCAGAGCAATAGCCCATAGAGTAGATATGCAAATAGTGTGTGTAGCTCACCAACCCCAGACTTTAACGGCTTTTCTTCTGTTTGGTTCCTCCGCAGGAAAAGAATGAGGCACACCGCACCACAAGCCCGTACCCTCCTGAATAGGGAGGTTGAGCGGTGTTAGTTTCTCGGGCCTGCTTGCGACTGGTGTAAAAAGGCCTCCAGTGCTGACCTCGTCTCTGCAGTAATCAGAACAAGTCTTTAGTTTTCCCCAGTAAGCAACTGTCCACACCAACTGAAAGGTCCAACACTTGTTTATTCCTTTTTGCACAATAAACAGTCTCTTTTAGAGCAGACGGGTTGAGACAAACACAGGTCAGATAAGGTGGGAGGAGGTCCAGGCACAAACTTTAAATTTGGGTTTCTCCTGTTCTGGATCGCACTAACAGGCTTGGCGCACGGTCGCTGCCACCGACCATGAGGCGGCCCCTGCCACAGACCAGGTAAATAGGGCCTCTGCCACAGGCCCAGTTGTTGGGTCTCTGCCACTGACCGGATTCACAATGGGTCTCTGCCACAGACCATGAGAACGTGGATTACCTTCTTAAAGTATTGACACCTGTCAGGGAAAGGACATCCATCCGGAGAGTTACCAGAGGCCCCACCGTCACCAGTGATACCGCGCTGGGTCTTCAGGAAGGGTCACCTCCCTGGCCTCCTTGTCCTAGATTCGGGCACCCACTTCCAGGGGGCACCCTAGGAGCCCTCGATCCCTTGTGGGACCCAGACGAAGGTACTGGGCCCCGGGCCTCTCTCAAAGTACCTCACCCCAGACTCAAGGTGTCTGGGATGGAACAGCAGCTCCGTCTCTGGGCCTAGAGCACCCAGAGACCACCCGACAGGCCTCCGGGCCTAGGGCACCCGGAGGCGACACACACGCACCCAGGCTTAAGGTGCCTGAGCGCGGAACCGACCCCTCTGGAAGATGGCCGCCCCCTTTTATATCCTCTCCCGACAGGCACAGCAGGTTCCCCGCCCCGCCGTACTGCTGCCGAGAGGGGACAAAAAGGTTACAACCTCGTACTGCAGTTCAACCTGAGACCCACAGCAACAGCGCCACCTATAGGCCCCAGTGAACTTAACCACCAGTACTATCTCCCAAGGATAGAAATGGTCGATGAGACCTAACAATTAGTACATCTGAGCCTGGCTACCACTCAGATGCTACCACCTAAATGTAACCACCCACTACATGTGTATAAGACATTCTTCCTTGCGGAAGATACCTGGGATTGATACTCCAAGAAGGCACATTGAGACTGTGAGCTGAAGAGGGGTACCTGAACTTGCAGAAGCAATGTCAGTTACTTTCTTCCAAACTGGGTTAAGTAGTACACAGTCCCAAATTATGTGCTTAAAGGTACCTGGGAGCTGGCAGCCCCGAAAAGCATAGTCCGGATGTTCCCAGGAACATAGCCTGATGTCTGGATGGGGTATAGTACCATCTAGTCAGTACCTTGTAGGTTGTTTCTCTAACTGCTAAGGATTTTGAGGCTTTGCGCAAGTTATCCAACATTGTGTCCCAGTCCTCCGGGGCGAACTGTTCGTTACAGTCCGATTCCCAATTACGTTTATGTGGAGGGTCCCCTGGGAAATATGAAGATAGTGCTATTTTATACAGGGTGGAAATCAGGCCCTTGCCTCTGGGGGAGTCACTGCAGATCTGTTCAAATGGAGTGGAAGGAGAGGATGGGGTAAGAGCAAAATGAGAGGCATAAAAATGTCTTATTTGTAAAAAGTGATAGTGTTTTCTGAGTGGAATCTGTTTTTGTGTGCGGAGGAGGTCAAATGTGGCAAATGTATCGCCAAATTGGAGATCAGCTAATGTGACCAAGGGATTAGAAATCCACCATGAGAAACTCTTAGGATGCTGAAATGCTGTAGCAAATAAGGGCTCTCCTAAAAAAGACGAGCCTCGGGTTGTAGATGACCTCACACCAAGTCTACCTTTATAGCGATTCCAAAGGATGATAGAATGAGACACTAAGGAGTTAAGGGGGGCTAGTTTATGTGTAAAGTTGGAAGAGGACCATAGTATATATGGGAGAAAATAAGGTCCGATCGATATAGATTCAAACCTGACCCAGGGTACCTTGGAATCTGGAATATTCCATTGAGCTATCTGAGAAAAACGAGCAGCCAGGAAATACAGCCAAAGATTCGGGAGACCAAGACCCCCGGTGGCTTGAGAGTTATATAAAACATGCTTGGAAAACCTGGGCCACTTGTCCTGCCAGATAAACCTGTTAACCTCCCGCTGTAGTTTGTCAATAAAGGATTTAGGGATCAAGATAGGGAGGGTTCTAAATAGATACAAAAGCTTTGGTAAAAGAGTAATTTTGACTGCCGTGACTCTCCCAAGAAAGAAAATGTGGTAGGAGCTCCAGACTTTAAGTAGATTCCGAAGTCGGGACACACATGCCGGATAGTTAGCTGCAAAAATGGAGGACCATTGTGGCGTGATATAGATGCCCAAATAGGGTATTTTATCAACTGAACAATGAAATGGGAAGGAATCTCGGAGAGTCACACACTGAGCTGAGGGTAAGTTGACAGGGAGTGCCGTAGACTTTGTTACATTTACTGTAAGTCCAGAAATATGTGCAAATTTGGATAGAAGGGTGAATAAATTGGGTAGGGAGATTTGGGGTTGGGTCAGAAAGAGCATGACATCATCCACATACATGCAGAGTTTTGAAATGGTGGATGCCAATGGATAGCCGGATATGTCAGGATGTTGTTTAATAGCGGTTACTAAGGGTTCTAAAGCTAGGGCAAACAACAGGGGCGACAAAGGACACCCCTGACGAGTGCCTCTGCCCAGTGTGAAAAACTCAGAGTTACACCCCGGCATTTTAATTCTCGTTTTTGGATGATGGTACAAAGCCTGCACACCCATCAGAAATTCGTCCCTGAAACCCATACGACGTAGGACAGAGAATAAGTAAGGCCCGAGGACACTATAAAATGCCTTATTGATGTCCAGACTCAATAACAGGACCTGTTTCTTGTGTAAATTAGCATCTTGTAGAACATTCAGTGTCATACGTACATTATCAGTTTTGAGTCTGTTTCGGATAAAGCCCGATTGGTCAGGAGAGGTCAGAGTCTCAATAATATTAGCAAGTCTGTCAGCTAGGGCACGACTAAAGATTTTAAGGTCATTGTTAATGACCGATATCGGTCTGTAGTTTTGTGGGAGGGAATGGTCTTTAAGGGGTTTGGGAAGAAGGGACATGTTGGCCAGGGTCAACTCAGGGGGGAACTTTTCTCCCTTAAGAATCTTGTTAAACATGGTGGTTAAGCGTGCAATCAAAATGGCGGCGTAATGTTTGTAGTAACTGGCTGTAAATCCATCTGGGCCCGGAGCCACAGAGCATTTTAAGGATTTGATCACCGCCAAAAGTTCTTCCTCTGTGAAAAGTGCATTTAGGGATTCCGTCTGTGCTGCTGACAAGGAGGGAAGGGGGAGAGAGGAAACCAGTCCTGAGAGGTTAGGGAAGGGAAGGGAGGCGGGTGGGTAAGTAATTTAGAATAAAAGTCTTCAAAAATATTTAATACCTCTTTAGGATGTGAGACCAAATTACCGGTGGAATTGCGGAGCTTATAGAGATGGGGAGGGTGTAAGGATTGATTCAATTTACGGGCAAACATGGAGGATGCAGTGTTGCTATGTAGGAGAAATTTGGCCTTGGACCAACGGAGGGACTTTTCAGTCTTGGCTGATAACAGGACACCCAATTCAAGCCTCTTTTGAGCCACCATCCCTTCGTTGGACCTCGACAGGTTCCCTTCTAGGATTTTGTGTAGTTTATCCAATTCAGAGTTTAATGTATGAATTTGTTGCCAGCGTTCCTTGTTTTTACGTGAGGCTATACTGATGAGACGGCCCCTCAACACTGCTTTGTGGGCAACCCAAAGAGTACTAGGAGATATATCTGCAGTGGCATTGAGGGTGAAGTATTCTTGGATAGCAGTAGAAATTTCTTGACGTGTTCTGGGGTTAGTAAGAAGGGAGTCGTTCAGCCGCCAAGTGTAGGGGGTGTCTGACAAGCCAATTAAGGAGGTAGAAAAGGTGACCATGTTGTGGTCGGACCAAGGGCAGAGGTGGATAATAGCAGCATTCGTGGAGTTAGCTAGGATGATGGGAGGGCAAAATATGTAATCTAATCTGGTGAAAGAGTTATGGGAGTGAGAGTAAAAGGTGAAGTCCTTAGCACCTATATTATGTGCTCTCCATGCATCAGACAATTGGAGGGATTGTAATGGTTTGGACATTGGACATTGATTTGGGAAAAGTGCTTCTGCCCATCTGGGGATGGGCAACTAGGTTAAAATCCCCCCTATAATCATATGTGTTGAAGACTGAAGAGTAGCGTTCAAGAATTTTAAAGAAGGATGCAAAAAAAGGTAGCTTGTGCTACATTTGCTATCGTGAGTTCACGTCCAGAAACCAGACCTTTGAGTATGAGGAACCTGCTATCTGGGTCTTTATAAACATGTTTCACCTCGAAGGGGAAGGAGTTATGTAAAAAACAGCTACCCCTCTGCATTTTGATTGGTATAGAGTATAAAAGGCTTGCTTATGTGTCCTATGGAAAAAAAGTGGGGTGATTATTAGAAGCGAAATGAGTCTCCTGCCATAGAATAATATGATCTCCCAATTTTTTATAGGTAGTAAAGGCTTTTTTTCACTTGTGAGGAGAATTAAAGCCTTGCATATTATGCGTAATACAAGTTATCGCCATTTATGAAAAGAGAACATGCTGGGTTCACCTGAAAGAGATGGTGGCAACGGCTGTGCAGAGCCAGAATTCTCGAGCACAAGGGGAATGCCAATCAGGGAATACCCTGTACAATAAACAAAATTAAGACCAATGCAAAATAGACAATGACTGGAATGCTTCGAAAACTGAGAAAACAAAAACACAATTAGAAAATAATCAACCAAAAAAACAGCAAAAAAGAATGCCAGCGAGATAATTTCAAGCTGGACTAAGGACGGGTCAGGTTGCAAGTAGCAGAAACCTGAAACAGAGAAAATAGATATGTAAGGGACAAAAGCGCCCTTAACTCTAGGAGTCATATCCAGAGTTCCAAAGGAAGTCAAGATATGAGAGGAGTGGGGTGGCATGGCAACGACAAATACCGAGCTAGCCTACAAAGTTAGAAAATAAAACAATGCGTGTGCGTGAATGCATAAATCGGCATGAGTTGACTCTACAACTGGAAACAAGAGAGCAGGATCTTATAGAGATCAAAGGAAGTCCCGTAAAAATCATCTTACCAGATAACAACCGAGGTTGCAACCAACACACAACAAAAAACAACAAAAACAAACAAACAAAAAAAAGTGTGGTTGGTATGTAGTCAGACAGAATGTAGGTTACATAATTGGAAGGTACGGAAATAACCTGAGTCCATTTTTGCAAGGGCACAGAAGTCTCCCCTTCACAATTATGTGCCTGACACGTACCTTGGAGGTGAGCCTGACGTGCAGAGGGAGACCTCTCGTACAGCCCTGGTTCCCAGGTCACTGGAGTTGGGACAGTGGCCGAAGGAGCACAGTGAGGTATGAGTGCCTGTTAGGTTCTCCTGGACTAGATGAGAAGACCGCTATGGACAGCTAAAGATGCAGGTCAGGTGATGCAGGCCAGCGGTTGCAGGTAGCTGGGGATGCGGCTGGAAGGTGCAGATCAGCTGATGCAGGTAGCCGAGGATGCCGGTAGATACGGATACAAGCAGCAAGCAGGAGAAAGGTCAGACGAGCCAGGTCATGCACAGCGGATCAGATACAGGCAGAAGCGTCAGGCAGCGGAGGGTCAAGTTCAGGCTGGATCAGGCAACAGAGGATCAGGCAGACAGATGAGCAGGACTGGGTCTAGGAAGTCAAAGGTCCGGACTGGAGATAGCAGCAAGGTCAGGAAGCCGGGTCAGAGTAACAGCAGGTGCAAGTTCAGGATCAGGTCACCGGATAACTGCAGATCAGACAGCAAGAGTCTGGACAGAGGAAGCCCCTTTTAAAGGCCATTGGGCGCCAAGGCAGCGTCACTGAGGGAGCGTGCGCGATTGGCGCGCGCGCATGCACAATGGAAAACTTCTGTTTACACTTGGAAGCCTACTAGCGGGGATGTGCCTGAGCCTTGTTGTGGGTACCAGAAGCATACGTCCATGACAGTGACACTTTGTGTTGGTCTATCACAAAAAATCCCAATAAAATACATTTACGTTTTTGGTTGTAACATGACAAAATGAGGAAAATTTTAAGGGGTACAAATACTTTTTCAAGGCAATATAGATATAGATATATATATATCTATATCTATATATATATATATATATATATATACATACAAAGGATCTTCAAAAAAGTTTTTGAAGACCTATATATATATATATATATATATATATATATATATAGGTCTTCAAAAACTTTTTTGAAGATCCTTTGTATGTAAAAGAAATGTAGTTGTTTATGATTCCCTACACACAGAACAAACACAACTTTATCCAGTTAGGATTCACAGATACTGTACTTTAATATTTTAAAGTTTTTTTTTAATTTTATTTACTTTTTTTATTTTTATTTTTTTTCAAACAATACACTTCAGCAACAAGCTGTACTTTCCATGTGGAGTCTGTTTTTCTATGATAGAAATTAGTGATCCAGAACAATGTGTCATGAAGTATACAGTAGGTGGTAACGAGGTGCTTTATATTGAAATCTTTAGAAAAGTTCTACAGACACAGCGAGCTGCTCTTCTCCCGGCGCCGCACCATGAATTGTATTTTAATTTACTCTCAGCCACAACGGTGAGCAGCCGCGGGGGGTTTCGGCACTGATGTGTTTTTTTAATCTTCTCAAACAGCTCGACATTTCTTTATGCAAAAAAAAAAAAAAATCCCTTTTTTTTCATCTTATATTGGCAGGAATGATCAGGACAGGGAAGTTAAAAAATATGTGAATATATGAACATAATATTTAATAAAGATTTGAGGTGTCATAAAATATTCAACAGATATTAAATCTTAACAAACAATAAAAAATAAACTATTTTAACTAATATTATTATATTAAAAATATTATTAACCACAAAACAGTGATTTTTAAAAAAAATATTATATTAAAATGAATAAAATTAAAAATATTATTAAACACAAAAGCATTATGAAAATGTAGCGCACCAACCCCTTTCTTAACCTGCCTTATTTGGCTCCTCGCAGGAAGAGAGAGGCACACCGCACCACAAGCCCGTACCCTCCTGTAATAAGAGGTTGAGCGGTGTTGTTGATGGGTCTTTCCGCAGCCAAAGTCAGAGAATGGTTCTCACCTCTATATTGAATAAAGATAAGTCCTTATGTCCCCCCAGTAACTTCAAGGTCCACACCAGCTGCAACTCCAACGTAGAGTTTATTTTCTTTAAACACAGTCTCAGATAGGAAAGGTTGGAGTGAGAACAGGACAGCTTAAGGTGTGGAGGAGGTCCAGGCACAAACGTAGTACAATTCACTGCTCTGATTCTCAAGCAGACTCAGCCTCTCTGGATAGTCTGCCTTGCTTGGGACTAGCAGCCAGAATGGTGCTCTAACTTAACCCAAAGTCTCTGCCACAGACTTGGTGAACTTGGTCTCTGCCACAGACCTGGTGAACTTGGTCTCTGCCACAGACCTGGTGAACTTGGCCTCTGTTAAGGAGAAGACATCCCTCCAGAGAGTTACCGGGACCCTTCCTTCACTGTGACTTCCGCATCAGTCCTTCGGAACGGTTCCTCCCCCCGGCCTCCTCATCTAAGATACGGGTCCCCTCGCAAGGCGGCACCCTGAGATTCCTCGATCCTTGGTGGGCTTCAGCCAAAGGTGCTGGGCCCAGGACTTTGCTGCAGTCCCAGGTCTAAAGGTGCCTGGGACTGATTCACCGACCTACGCCCCTGGGCCAAATTAGGGTGTTTGAGTATAACTACCACTCAAACACTTCCCCTGAATTTAGCACCCCGCTACAAAAACAAAAAATAAATGATAATAATAAATTATTATTATATTAAAATTATATTAAAAAAAAATAGAAAGTATACAGGCTCTTCTAAAGTAGAGTATTCTACAAAATTCAACAATGAGAACTATTTACAGTTGAGCTCCATTTATTTCTTGTAAAATGAGGAACTGGAGTGATTTAGTAGACTGGTCATACACTCCATGTTGATCAGAAGACAGAATTTCCGTGTCTCGGTTTGAGTCCTTGGTGTTCCCCTATTGTAATAGATTTCTTCCGGACCAAAACCAGAATGTATGTTCTATTCTGCCTCTGACCCAAATTTAAAGTGATGTGAATGCATGCATGCAAAAAGGATCACACTGGGACACACTGGTCAGTATGAGCTCTCTCTCATCAACAAACGTCATCACATGTGTGAGTATATTATTGGTTCATCTGTATATGGTCCTTTTCCTGTCGACATCTGTTTTGCCCACGAGGCTGCATTCCAGAGCTCAGCAGCCATCTTTTAATAGACGATGGGAGGGGCAGAAAGGAGGGGGCAAGGGGGTGAGGAGTAAGAAAACATCTGTTTCTCGTTTTTATGTAAGGAAATTACTGCTGTCTTGTTACATGAATACCAAAACTCATATATATATATATATATATATATATATATATATCACAACAAGAAAGAAAATAAACAATAAAAATAATAAAGAACAAAAGAAAATAACAATATTTAAGTGGTTAAAAGAGAGGGATAACATAGACATAATATAGTCTTTTTTTCAACTCAATCACACTATGACTGTTGATACCCCTCATTTTTGATATTTGGGTTTTATTTCAGTGTCGCTCTCTGGAGTCCTCCCACAGGCCAATGGGCACTCTCCACCTGCCCACTTGGTGGGGAGTTATTTCCATACCGCAGAACGGTACAAGTTTACTACCAACAGTGATTAAATATCTTTTGTAAGAATGGCATAGATGGTCCTGAAGCGGGAAGCCCAGTGAAACGCGTAGACAATGTATAATATCTCTACTGTTATATATGCTTCCTCTATTGTTTTTAATATAACTTCTGTATATGCATAGTGGCAATTTTACACTTGACCATTTTGTAATAAAACTTGCTTGATTTTAAATTCTATCCCAGATTTGTTTTCTCACTCCTGGCGGCATATATATATATATATCTATATATATATTTTTTTTGGAGTAGTTTCGTGGAAATTCTGAAATTTTGCTTAGGAAAAAGAACTATCCCTTTTCAATTGGGGGTGGGGTGGGGGGGATTGACAAGTTTAGCTAATTATACCAAGAGGGAGATTTTTAACTATTTTAAAGAAAAGTTTTCCAAATAATACAGAGAAAAATGCAGGAATAGAAAAAAAAAAAAAATCCAGAAAAAATATAGCCAGAGTACCACAAATCACTGCAATAAACATTGTATACAGGTGACAAAGCTTAGAGAAGCTGAGCATTACCTCTCACGTAGCAAGAATTGCAATTAGGGTGACCCACTTCAAATTTATTTTTTATGTGTAGCAAAATTGACTCTGTATCTAGAAATGCCAACTCAAAAAAGTCCCAACAAACTTTATTAATTTAACTAGTTTGGAATATATGTGTGTGTGTGTGTGTGTGTGTGTGTGTATATATATATATATATATATATATATATATATATATACAGTGGGGAAAAAAAGTATTTAGTCAGCCACCTATTGTGCAAGTTCTCCCACTTAAAAAGATGAGAGAGGCCTGTAATTGTCATCATAGGTAAACCTCAACTATGAGAGACAAAATGTGGAAACAAATCCAGACAATCACATTGTCTAATTTGGAAAGATTTTTTTTTGCAAATTATGGTGGAAAATAAGTATTTGGTCACCTACAAACAAGCAAGATTTCTGGCTCTCACAGACCTGTATCTTCTTCTTTAAGAGGCTCCTCTGTCCTCCACTCATTACCTGTATTAATGGAACCTGTTTGAACTTGTTATCAGTATAAAAGACACCTGTCCACAACCTCAAACAGTCACACTCCAAACTCCACTATGGTAAAAACCAAAGAGCTGTCGAAGGACACCAGAAACAAAATTGTAGACCTGCACCAGGCTGGGAAGACTGAATCTGCAATAGGCAAGCAGCTTGGTGTGAAGAAATCAACTGTGGGAGCAATAATTAGAAAATGGAAGACATACAAGACCACTGATAATCTCCCTCGATCTGGGGCTCCACGCAAGATCTCACCCCGTGGGGTCAAAATGATCACTAGAACAGTGAGCAAAAATCCCAGAACCACACGGGGGGACCTAGTGAATGACCTGCAAAGAGCTGGGACCAACGTAACAAAGGCTACCATCAGTAACACACTACGCCGCCAGGGACTCAGACCCTGCAGTGCCAGACGTGTCCCCCTGCTTAAGCCAGTACATGTCCGGGCCCGTCTGAGGTTTGCTAGAGAGCATTTGGATGATCCAGAAGAGGATTGGGAAAATGTCATATGGTCAGATGAAACCAAAGTAGAACTGTTTGGTAGAAACACAACTCGTGTTTGGAGGAGAGAGAATGCTGAGTTGCAACCAAAGAACACCATACCTACTGTGAAGCATGGGGGTGGCAACATCATGTTTTGGGGCTGTGTCTCTGCAAAGGGAACAGGACGACTGATTCGTGTACATGAAAGAATGAATGGGGCCATATATCGTGAGATTTTGAGTGCAAACCTCCTCCCATCAGCAAGGGTATTAAAGATGAAACGTGGCTGGGTCTTTCAGCATGACAATGATCCCAAATACACCGCCCGGGCAATGAAGGAGGGGCTTCGTAAGAAGCATTTCAAGGTCCTGGAGTGGCCTAGCCAGTCTCCAGATCTCAACCCCATAGAAAACCTTTGGAGGGAGTTGAAAGTCCGTGTTGCCCAGCGACAGCCCCAAAACATCACTGCTCTAGAGGAGATCTGCCTGGACCTTGTGAAGACTTACAGAAAACCTTTGACCTCTGTCATTGCCTACAAAGGATATATAACAAAGTATTGAGATGAACTTTTCATATTCACCAAATACTTATTTTCCACCATAATTTGCAAATAAATTATTTCCAAATCAGAGAATGTGATTGTCTGGATTTGTTTCCACATTTTGTCTCTCATAGTTGAGGTTTACCTATGATGACAATTACAGGCCTCTCTCATCTTTTTAAGTTGGAGAACTTGCACAATTGGTGGCGACTAAATACTTTTTTGCCCCACTGTATATATACATACACACTTTTTTTTTTTACTTTTTTTTTTTAATCTCTAGCAATAATCATAGAAGTATTGAAAGAAGGTTAGACCACTCTTGATTTTGTATATTGTTAATCCTATATCCACCTTCCAAAATAGTGAATCATTTTTAAAATATACTCCACATTTTTTTTATATCATTTTTACTTGAAAAATACTTTTAGTTTTTTATAATATAATTTAATAAAATTAGGTTGGACTCTAATGCTATAAGGATATGCATTGAAGAATGTATGTCAAACCTGCACCCCAAGACGGCTATGAGTGAGGCCCAACACAAAATCGTAAATTTTCTTGATTTTTTCCTATTTTTTTTTTCTTTTTTCATTTACTTACATTTTTTTATTTTTTTTGACAGTGTCTCTTTACTGGACTTCTATAAGTTTTATCTTCCCCCCCCAAAAAAAAATCTCCCACTTATTCATGTCATCGGTTTTTGGCCGCACCGAAGATGGACAGGAAGGGCAACTAGTGTAGATCTTTTTTTTTTCTTTTTGACTCACAGAAGCCTGTGAGCCTGGTTAAGTGGTTGGGGTTGCTGTAGCTCATGCTGGAGGGCTCTACAGGGCAGGCCTCTGGTATCACACCCTGGTTCTAGAAGCTTGGAGAAGTTTCTAGAAGCTAGTGGGTGGAGGCCAGGAGGTCCAGATCTGCATACTTGATGGAATCTGGCTAATCTCCAGGCAGAAGGCACTGGCAGGGTTGCTGGATCAGCCCTTAAATATGGTGGAGCCTGGCCAGCAGGAGAGTCGGGTTGAAGATGGAGTGAGGAAGCTGTGTCATGTGGGTTGGGAGGGGGACCCCGGGTTAAGGGGGGCTCTGCCTCCAGGCTGGGAGCTGAGAAAGGAAAAGGACAGATCTCCACTATCCTGTGGTCTCAGTTGGGAGACACCCTGGCTTGCGAAGATGGACCTGTACAGCAGGAGGCCTGAACAGTCATCTCTTCTAGGGCATCAGGATTTCCAGGGACTGTGTGAGTACCTCTAGACCCCCCAGGGCCAAAAAGTGTTAAAGTTGCTGGTTGTAATATTAAGCAAGCTTTTCTGGGACTGTGCTCACAAGCTAAACCCAATCACTTGTCCTGGGACATTTTACTAAGCAGCCAGGTGGGCTGTTATTTCCAAGAAAAGGGGACATAGAGCACCTGTGAGTGGAGATTTCACCAAATTTCTACTCTGGGGACACAGAGCTCCCATAAAGGGGGGATTTCTTTGCCAAGTTCATAGAGACTCTTGTTGTTCCGGAAGGGAATACAGTCAAGTGTATGTTCATTTTTCTGAATCACATTTGTCCTCATTCTTGTTCTTCAAGTCGAATTGGGCATCCCATAAATCCCTAATCTCTATACCCTATCCAAATTGTTTTCCTCAATAAAAACAGTGAAGAGCATTTTGCTCTCTCCCAGGGGATCACTTCATATCGTCATATTGCTAACTTATTTGAGGACAATATCTTGGCTTTGAGGGCAGCATAGTAGCTTGCTTGGATGTAGCTCAGTCTTCATATTGGAGGACTTTATCAACCATTGACATGTAGGATTGAAGGATAACATCCATCCATATCTCGGTATTCAATCTATGGTTACCCGTTGCTTTCCGCTAAATCTATATATATATATATCATCCCCTGTTTGAGATTACCATACGAGGAGGATACCTGGAACATACAGTATGAGCCAATAGCTGGTCTATATTAATCCTGGCTACGAGAATCTTTCTTTCTGTGAGTCAGTTCTTTTTTGCTGGATACTACCCCTTTTCTGACTACTTGTTGAATAAGGCTGACTCTGTTGCAAGACAGTGAGACCCGTTTTTCCTTTCTTTGCAACTCACGAATCCCGAATGTGTCCTGATGAAGCTTAACAGCGAAACGCGTTGACGCACTAGGGCTCACTATATATTATGGTCTTTAATATATTTTTTTTTTTAATCTGTTTTTCATGCTCCCTTTCATACCATGTATGTATTTTTGTCTTAATAAACACAAGTATTTTTTATATACCCTTATTGTTTACTGTGCCTTTAAAGTCCGACCTTGGGTCACCTCTTGCGACCCTTTTTTTTGTATTTCCATAAATCATTTACAAACGAGGCAATGTGAGTGCTTCCTCCTCTCATTCTTAATAAAAACAAGTTCTTGGACTGTTTCCATGTCTCTGAATGAGAGTCGAAAATGCGTGTTGCCTAGCTGTGCAGAAAAAGATGTGACCCAAAATCCAGTGGCTCCTGCCGGGGTAGTGCTACATAGGGAAATAAGGTCATTATCACTGCATCCAGAATCACAGAAAACCCAGAGGTATACGTTTTGGGGGGTCTGTAGCCCTCCTGAATGTAATACCGTCCCAAGCTCCTGGCACTTGGCGCTGAATTCTGTCAACACTTCATCTAAAACTCCCAACTACAGTTATTTTATAGCTTTCTGTAAAAAAAAACCTCCATTAACCGTCTTATGGAGTCAGTGCCAGCAGGCTCCCAGTGTGGACATCGACTCAATATTTCCTCTGATCTCCACATGCCAATAAGCTATTAATTCTCAGACAGCCCCATAAGGTAGGCGAGAAGCTGCTTTAATAGATGTAAAAAAAAAACGTCTGCCTAGCCAATAAAAACTCTGCGCCGGCGTGAAGGGGCTGCTGCACTGGGTCAGCTTCCGGTGTTCTGTCCCTTGAGGCTCGGTTCACACTAATGTGATGCAACCTTTTCATGCGATTTCCAAATATGTAGTAAGACTTGATCTGACTTCAATGCGACTTCAATGCTAGACATGTGCACTGCCGAAAAATGTGTTTGTTTTCGTTTTTATTATTATTATTATTGTTATTTATTATTATGAATTCTTTACGTTCCATTTGTTTAGATGCGGCATTCATTATTTTGGATCATTCGTAACTTTGGATAAATTTGTATTCGTTACCCACTTCGTATTCGGGCCAATTCTGACATTTCTCTCCTACATGTAAAAATCATAATTTTTTTGCTATAAAATTACATAGAACCCCCCTAGAGAATACAATGGCAACTTTTTATCTCATACGGTATTTGCGCAGCAATTTTTCAATCGCGTTTTTTTTTTTTTAAACAGTTTTGTGCTTTAAAAAAAAAACAGTAAAGTTAGCCCAACTTTTGCATAAACTAAAAGATGAAGTTACGCCGAGTAAATAGATATCTAACATGTCACGCTTCAAAATTGCACACGCTCGTGGAATGGCGCCAAACTTCGGTACTTAAAAATCCCCATAGGCGACGCTTTTTAAAAAATTTTACTGGTTACAGTACCTGCTCGCGAGAATGTGTTTCCAGCGCGATCCCATCGCGCTGGTTCTTAGCGACAGGGTACTGTACACCTCGCGCTCGCTGTCCCCTCCCTAGAGAGGGGACATTGTCGCTTCTTTCTCGCGCTCGCTGCAATAGGAAAATGTGTTTTTCCTTTCCTATTGCAGTGAGTGCGAGAAATAAGCGACAATGTCCCCTCTCTATGGAGGGGACATTGTCGGGGATCCGACTTGGATCCCCGCCAATACCAGGCACTGTGTTTGGTATGAATCATGGAGGAGAACCCCTCGCCAAATTTTAAATAAAAAACCGGCATGGGTTCCCCTCCAAGAGCATACCAGGCCCTTAGGTCTGGCATGGATTTTAAGGGGAACCCCCTACGCCGAAAAAAAGGTGTGGGGGTCCCCTCAAAATCCATACCAGACCCTCATCCAAGCACGCAGCCCGGCCAGACAGAAAAGGGGGTGGGGACGAGTGAGCGCCCCCCCCCTGAACCTTACCAGGCCGCATGCCCTCAACATGGGCAGGGGGGCGCCCTGTTTTGAGTGACAGAGGAGGTCTAGGGCTAGAATTATTGATCTCACTCTAACGTTCACGGCGACACCTCACATGTGTGGTTTGAACACCGTTTTCATATGTGGGCGAGACTTACGTATGCGTTCGCTTCTGCATGCGAGCACACGGGGACAGGGGCGCTTTAAATTGTTATTTATTTTATTTTTTATTGTTAATTTTACTTACTTTTTTTTATTTTTACACTCTTTGATTTGATCACTTTTATTCCTATTACAAGGAATGTAAACATCCCTTGTAATAGGAATAGGGCATGACAGGTCCTCTTTACAGTGAGATGAGGTCAATAAGACCCCACATCTCACCACTAGGCTGGGAAGCCTAAAATAAAAAATAAAAATGAACACGGCTTCCCAGCCGAGGCGGCGCCGTTTTTTGGAATGCAGAGGCCGGGCGTGATGTCATAAAATTGCACCCGGCCTCCGACGATCATAGAGACTCCGGCGACCATCTGGTCCGCCGGAAATATCTATGGTGGACATCTGGGGCCATGAGTCGGTAGAAGCACTGGAGGGCGGCGGGAGGGGGGGACGTCCCTTTTCGCCGTCTGTAAGAACGATCAAGCGGCGAAACAGCAGCTATGATCATTCTTATGGTATAGGGAATCGCCGGCTGAAAACGCTGATATCTGAATGATGCCTGTAGCTTAGGGTGACTACATTTCCAAACTGCCATTCAGGGACACACCCCCTCTCTCACCTTCCCCCCCAAAAAATGAGGGGGGGGCAGGGGGAAATGTAGTCTCTGGGTTGATGGGGAATTTGGCGGCGGGTTATTTGTCAGGTGAATGTGCCACTTGCCACCAGATTCAGTGCCGCTTGCCACCCATAGCCTGCCACCAGATGCAGTGCTGCTGTCACTCCCTCTGCATGAGCCGCGTGCGTAGAAGGAAAGGAGTGGCGTCACTATCTGGAGAGTGAAGATCACACCAGTCCCTGCTGGGTGCCGGAGAAGGAGGAGGTGCTGAGGTGGGTGGGGACAGCAGTGCTGCACTAGGCGCAGGCCTCGCTCCCGGTCTCACTGTCTGAGAGTAAATTGTCACTGGTTGCAAGACGCCAGGCAGCGCCAGCCCTAGCAACCAGCTCTGCAAATGTAGTTACTAGTTAGTAGGGGGTGACTGTGTCCTCTACTTCATTCCGGGACATTGTATTGTCCCGGAATGAAGGTGCCCGGGACCCAGGACAGACATGTCAATTGCGGGACAGTCCCGGGCAATCCGGGACACGTGGGCACCCTACTGTAGCTGCATTCATTCAGATATAGCCCCACAAAGCCGAGGACGTCATATGACGGCCTGCCAACGGCAAGTGGTTAAGTTCACTAACAGCCAAATCTGAAAGGAAATTCCAAAACCTAGAATTTAATAGTTAGTTATAGTTAACCTATTTTTAGGATTTTCTAATTTCCAAATTTTCGAATTTCCAATTTTCTGAATTCTGTCCCAGAAGACAGCCGCCCATTCACAAAGCGCCTCGTGACTCACGCAAGCTCACGCAAGCGCAGTAGGAAACGGGCAGTGAAGCCTGTTTCCCTCAGTTAGAATGGCGGCACCGGCACCCGATCCGATGGACGGATCGGCCTTGGGGGGGGGGGTCCAACATCACGGGCTCCCTGGACAGGTAATTGTCCTTATTTAAAGTCAGCAGTAGGGATGAGCTTCGTGTTCGAGTCGAACATACGTTCGACTCGAACATCGGCTGTTCGATCGTTCGACGAAGATCGAACGATTTGGGCCGTTCGCGCCAAATTCGAGTGACACGAACGGCCCACAATGCACTACGCCATCGCAGTGTCATCCAGGCGCTGTGATTGGCCAAGCATGCACTGTGACCCCGCATGCTTGGCCAATCACAGCGCCGGCAGCGAGGAGAGCAATGATTGGCCACAGGCAGGATGCCTGTGGCCAATTATTGCTGAGGGTGTTTAGTACACGCCCCACACTATAAAAGGCCGCCAGCACGGCGGCCTAGTGTAGTGTGTTCCGGAGCAGGGATAGAGCAGCATAGGCAGGGACAGTGACTTTTATTTCTTTCTTGCTTAACCTGGATTCCTTTAGTTTAGGGAAAGAGAAGGATAGGTAGGGAGAGTGTCAGTGTGTTTTGTGCTTGTGCTATATTGTGCTTAAAAAAAACATTTTTTCTAGGGACAGAAAACTGTAGGTAGGGAGAGTGTGTCAGTTTCTTTCACTGTCAAAGTCCTTGTTTCCAGGGACCTGGAAGGACAGTGAGTGAATTCTCCTTGTGCTAAATTGTGCTTAAAAAAAACATTTTTTCTAGGGACAGAAAACTGTAGGTAGGGAGAGTGTGTCAGTTTCTTTCACTGTCAAAGTCCTTGTTTCCAGGGACCTGGAAGGACAGTGAGTGAATTCTCCTTGTGCTAAATTGTGCTTAAAAAAAACATTTTTTCTAGGGACAGAAAACTGTAGGTAGGGAGAGTGTGTCAGTTTCTTTCACTGTCAAAGTCCTTGTTTCCAGGGACCTGGAAGGACAGTGAGTGAATTCTCCTTGTGCTAAATTGTGCTTAAAAAAAACATTTTTTCTAGGGACAGAAAACTGTAGGTAGGGAGAGTGTGTCAGTTTCTTTCACTGTCAAAGTCCTTGTTTCCAGGGACCTGGAAGGACAGTGAGTGAATTCTCCTTGTGCTAAATTGTGCTTAAAAAAAACATTTTTTCTAGGGACAGAAAACTGTAGGTAGGGAGAGTGTGTCAGTTTCTTTCACTGTCAAAGTCCTTGTTTCCAGGGACCTGGAAGGACAGTGAGTGAATTCTCCTTGTGCTAAATTGTGCTTAAAAAAAACATTTTTTCTAGGGACAGAAAACTGTAGGTAGGGAGAGTGTGTCAGTTTCTTTCACTGTCAAAGTCCTTGTTTCCAGGGACCTGGAAGGACAGTGAGTGAATTCTCCTTGTGCTAAATTGTGCTTAAAAAAAACATTTTTTCTAGGGACAGAAAACTGTAGGTAGGGAGAGTGTGTCAGTTTCTTTCACTGTCAAAGTCCTTGTTTCCAGGGACCTGGAAGGACAGTGAGTGAATTCTCCTTGTGCTAAATTGTGCTTAAAAAAAACATTTTTTCTAGGGACAGAAAACTGTAGGTAGGGAGAGTGTGTCAGTTTCTTTCACTGTCAAAGTCCTTGTTTCCAGGGACCTGGAAGGACAGTGAGTGAATTCTCCTTGTGCTAAATTGTGCTTAAAAAAAACATTTTTTCTAGGGACAGAAAACTGTAGGTAGGGAGAGTGTGTCAGTTTCTTTCACTGTCAAAGTCCTTGTTTCCAGGGACCTGGAAGGACAGTGAGTGAATTCTCCTTGTGCTAAATTGTGCTTAAAAAAAACATTTTTTCTAGGGACAGAAAACTGTAGGTAGGGAGAGTGTGTCAGTTTCTTTCACTGTCAAAGTCCTTGTTTCAAGGGACAGAGAAGGACACCTGAAGGTAGCCCTTATTGCTTTTTTCCCATCTCCCTGCAGGCCATCTATTAGAATGTCTGGAAGGCAAACAAGGAGAGGCAGACAGTCAGGAGGCAATAAAAGAGGGCAAGCAGGCTCTGTGTCTGGGGGCAACAGTGCTGGTCGTGGACGCGGTGCATTGTCATCAGCACATGGCCATGGGACACGCTTGTCCTTCTTTTCGGCAGCTGGACATGTTGAGCCACATCATGCCGAAGACTTGGTAGAGTGGATGACCAAGCCCTCCTCCTCCTCCTCATCCTCTCTCACCCAGGCTCAGGGTACTGGAAAAGCAGCTGCCAAAGCGTCCTCTTCCCTGGTATCAATGTCAGACTCATCATCAGTCACTCCTTCCCTAGACCCACCATGTCCTCCTCCTGAGGAGTCCCCCGAACTGTTTCAGCACAGTGTTGGGTATATGCTCCAGGAGGATGCCCAGCGTTTCGAAGGGTCTGATGATGAAACCCAGCTAGAGGAAGGCAGTAGCGTGAGAGCAGACAGAGGGGATGCTCAAGAAGGACACCAATCTGGCAGTCATGTTCCAGCAGCTGCAGCATACTGCCAGATTGGCTCCAGTGATGAGGAGGGAGGTGATGATGAGGTCACTGACTCCACGTGGGTGCCTAATAGGAGAGAGGAGGAGGAGGAGGATGAGGAGGAGGCACATCTCCAACGAGGCAGGATGCCCTTTGGTGGCCAGCGTAAGGGCAGTACACCGACGGAATCACACCGCAGAGCTCCGCCTGTGCAGGGCGCTGCCTCTGCCCGTCATTCAAAAAGTTCTTTGGTGTGGGCCTTTTTTGAGGCTAGTGCATCAGATCGCACAGCTGCTGTTTGCAACATATGTCTCAAGCGTATATCGCGTGGCCAAAACATCAGCCGCTTGGGTACCACATGCCTGACCAGACATATGTTGACCTGCCATGCAGCTCGTTGGCAAGCCTACCTGAAAGACCCACACCAAAGAACAAAGCGGACCTCTCCTTGCACCGCATCAGCTGGGATCTCCAACCCCACTATAACTTCAGTCCTCTCTGAAACATGCACTGAGAGGAATGAAGGTGTAGAATTAGGTGTGTCACAGCCAAGTACTTGCGGCCACTCTGCTAGCAGTACACCGACGTCCGATTCTAGCAGGCAAATTTCCCTGCCCCAGCTGCTGGACCGTCGAAAGAAGTTCACTCCCAGCCATCCACATGCCCAGCGGTTGAATGCTAGCTTGGCTAAATTGCTAGCGCTTCAACTGCTGCCTTTTCAGTTGGTAGACTCGGCCCCCTTCCGTGAGTTTGTGCAATGTGCGGTTCCTCAGTGGCAGGTTCCCAAACGCCACTTTTTCTCACGGAAGGCTATTCCGGCTCTCTACCGGCATGTGGAAGGCAATGTCTTGGCCTCGCTGGACAGGGCGGTCAGCGGTAAGGTGCATATTACCGCTGACTCATGGTCCAGCAGGCATGGACAGGGACGTTACCTTTCTTTCACGACTCTTTTGGCAGCTGGGAAGGATGCAGGACAAGGTGCAGTAGTGTTGGAGGTTGTCCCACCGCCACGCCTCCAAAATGCTACTACTGGTTGTGACACACCTCTCTCCTCCACCCCCTCCTCTTCTTCTTCCTCCATGGCCTCTTCCTGTGGTTTGTCCTATGAACCAGCGGTGCTCCGTAGCCGTTCACGGGGCTACGCAAGTACGCAGGCAAAAAGATGCCATGCCGTGCTTGCGCTGGTGTGTTTGGGGGACAGAAGCCACACTGGGGCAGAGGTCCTGTCTGCTCTGCAGGGCCAGGCCGAGAGGTGGTTGACGCCACGCCAGCTTAAGCCAGGAATGGTGGTTTGCGACAATGGCACCAACCTCCTCTCCGCCCTCCGACAGGGACAACTGACCCATGTGCCCTGTGTGGCTCACGTCCTTAACCTGGTGGTGCAGCGGTTCTTGGGCAGGTACCCGGGCTTACAGGATGTCCTGAGGCAGGCCAGGAAAGTCTGTGTGCATTTCCGCAGATCTTATAATGCCAGTGCTCGCCTGGCTGAGCTGCAAAAGGAGTTGAACCTGCCCAAGAACCGCCTTATATGTGACATGCCCACCAGGTGGAACTCAACGTTGGCCATGCTGCAGCGGCTGCACACGCAGCAGAGGGCCATCAATGAGTACCTGTGCGACTACGGCACCAGGACAGGGTCAGGGGAGCTTGGTTTTTTTTCTCCACGCCAGTGGGGCATGATCAGGGATGCATGCACTGTCCTGGCACCATTTGAGGAGGCCACGAGGATGGTGAGCAGTGACAGTGCATGCATCAGTGACACTGTACCTCTTGTCCACCTGTTGGAGCACACGCTGCGTGGAATAATGGACAGGGCACTTGAGGCAGAACAGAGGCAGGAAGAGGAGGACTTCCTTGCCTCTCAAGGCCCCCTTTACCCAGACAGTGTTCCTTCTGTCCCACCCATCGCACAGGAAGAGGAGGAGGAGGAGGAGGAGGAGGAGGATTGTGTCAGCATGGAGGTGGAGGCTGGCACTCAGCATCATCAGCAGCAGTCTTTTAGGGATGATTTACAGTCCCAAGAAACCAGTGGACTTGTACGTGGCTGGGAGGAGGTGGCTGCGGATCATGTCGTCCTTAGTGACCCAGAGGACTCCGGAGCGAATGCCTCAGCAAACCTACGCTGCATGGCCTCCCTGATCCTGCAAAGTCTGCGGAAGGATCCTCGTATTCTTCGGATCAAGGAGAGGGACCATTACTGGCTGGCCACTCTCCTTGATCCACGGTACAAGGGTAAGGTTGCGGACCTTATGTTACCGTCGCAGAGGGAGCAGAGGATGAGACAACTCCGGGAGGCCTTGCAGAAAGGTCTGTGCAACGCGTTCCCAGAGACTGGGAGGTTACAAACTCCTGGTCCTGGACAACGAGTTGCTGAGGCTTCGGCCAGTCAAAGAAGGAGCGGTGGGGAAGGTGGCCGTCTGACCGATGCGTTCAGACAATTCTTTAGTCCGCAGCCCCAAAGTATGATCGGTTCCAGCAACCATCGCCAGCGTCTGATAAACATGGTGCAGGAATATCTAGGGGCAAGGTCAGACTTGGACACCTTCCCCACCGAAAATCCTCTGGCTTACTGGGTCTTGAGGATGGATCACTGGCCAGAGCTTGCACAGTATGCAATTGAGCTACTGGCCTGTCCTGCATCCAGCGTTCTTTCGGAACGCACATTCAGTGCTGCTGGAGGATTTGTCACGGATCACAGGGTGCGCCTGTCCACCGACTCGGTTGATCGACTGACTTTCATCAAGATGAACCAGTCTTGGATCACCACCAGCTACCACACACCTGATGCTGATATAACAGACTAATTGATTTTAACATGTCACATCCCTTCAAGACTGATGCTGATGCTGAGTGCCTGTGCTGTTATGTTGACTGGCTATCCTCCTCCTCCGAGTCCTCAATGATACGATTGATGATGATAGCTTGGAAGATCATTTTTGTTTATGGGTGCCGCCACCAGTGGCTAAGGCCCAATTTTTCAGCCCCTGTTTTACAGGGGCGTGTAATTACAATTTTTTTAGCAATAATTTGCCATAGGGCTCATTGCTGTGCTCCAAGTACAGTATCTGTGAGGGGTTGGAGTGTTGTGGCACCAGTGCCTAAGGCCCAATTTTTCAGCCCCTGTTTAACAGGGGCGTGTCATTACAATTTTTGAAGCAATACTTTGCAACAGGGCTCATTGCTGTGCTCCAAGTACAGTATCTGTGAGGGGTTGTAGTGTTGTGCCACCAGTGCCTAAGGCCCAATTTTTCAGCCCCTGTTCAACAGGGGCATGCAATTACAATTCTTGATCTAATAATTCACAGCAGGGTCCATTGCTGCACCCACCAAGAGTAACTCTGAGGGCTTACAGTCTTGTGGCAACGCCACCACCACCACCACCACGAAAGGCCCAATTTTTCAGCCCCTGTTCAAAAGGGGCATGTAATTACAATTCTTGATCTAATAATTCACAGCAGGGCCCATTGCTGCACCCACCAAGAGTAACTGTCAGGGCTTACAGTGTTGTGGCACCAGCACCACCATCAAAGCCCCAATTTTTACTACCACTGTTCAACAATTATATGTAATTAAAATTCCTGATATAATAGTTGACAGCAGGGCGTTCCAGCACCAACCAAGAGTAACTGAGTGCTTACAGTGTTGTGCCAACACCAACAACTAAGGGGCCTATTTCTGCAGAGTATATACGGCAGGTCCCTACTTTCAAACATCCAACTTACAAACGACTCCTACTTGCAAACGAAAGAAGACAACAGGAAGTGAGAGGAAATCTACCCCTAGAAAGGAAAATTCTCTCCTGTAAGAATAAATATGGGAGAAAGGGGTCTCATCTGTACTGATGCTTTATCAGCAATCCTTGTTTCAAGAAAAACACCACATTTCAAAAACAGTTGTCATTGGGACGGAAAGTGAGGTGAAATGTTCTGAACAGGGGCACAGACAGCAAAACAAATGTTACAGGGGTGATAACCCTTACCTATGTTTCCCAAAAAGTTTAAAAATAGATTTTTGGGCTGGAGCTACTCTTCAACAATGTACCTGTTCAAAATTACAAACAGATTCTACATAAGAACAAACCTACAGTCCCTGTCTTGTATGCACCGCCTGTATACGGCTGTTCAGAGTATATAGGGCCTTTTTTATTTTATGTGCGGGGTTCCCCTTAATATCCATACAAGACCCAAAGGGGCTGGTAATGGGCTGGGGTAGGGGGGGGGGGTCATGGGGTAGCTATGCCATTTTTCTTAAAGAATTTCATCCATATTACCGGGACCAGACATTACATTAAAGCCGCAAGCAGTTTTAAATGGCTTTTTTTTCCTTTAGAAGTGTCATTTTGTGCAGGGACAGTTCTAAACACGGGAAACACGTGGCACTTCACAGGCATACTTTAGACACCCCCCAGGTACGATATTTAAAGGAATATTTGACTTTTTTTTTTTCACTTTATGCATCATTAAAATGACTGCTCCCGAAAAACGACCGTTTTTAAAACTTCTTTTTTGCATTGATACATGTCCCCTGGTGCAGAACCCGGGTTCCCAAACCCTTTTTATGACAATAACATGCATAATAGTTGTTATAATTAGCACTTTAGAATTCGATACGTTCGCATCCATTGTATTTAATAGGGTTCTAATGTTCGTTCGAACTTTCGGTCCGTTCGCGGGTTCTGGTGCGAACCGAACCCGGGGGTGTTCGGCTCATCACTAGTCAGCAGCTACAGTGTTTGTAGCTGCTGACTTTTACAGAAAAAAAATTTGCGGGTGGGACACCGCTTTAAAGTGGTTGTAAACCCTCCGAGATAACTTTATCTATTACTAATGTAGATGACACAGGCAGCTGATCGCTGCCTGTGAAAGTGTACTCACTGCTTTAGTTTCCCTGGAAATCGTCTTGTAATCCAAAATAACGTCATGCGCGATTGCGCAGTAGGTAGTTTCGTTACGGGACATAAAGTGTGCCGTTTCTATTTTCCCTGCATGCTGGGACATTTGTATGGATGAGCTTCCCCTCAGAACGGCACAGAGGAGAAGTCTCCCAATGCTGCTCTGATCATCTCTGATCATCTGGTTAAGGCGCTTACGGCGCATGCGCAAGATTTCCAAAGGCAAACATAGTAAGGTGGAAGTGACGTCCAGAATAGATTCAGAAAACAGTACAAGCAATGGCAAGAAGACATAAGAAAGACGCTAAATAAGGTATTTAGAGACCTAGTTTTAGGGCGTTTTTAATGTATTATCCTTTGTAATGAAATTGAAAAAAAAAGGAAAAATCGTCCGGGATTACTTTTAAGTCTTAACCACTTCAGCACCGGGCCTATTCTGGCACTTCACTCCTTCATGTAAAAATCATAATTTTCTAGCTATAAAATTACCTTAGAACCCCAAACATTATATATGTTTTTTTTATCAGACACCCTAGGGAATAAAATAGCAGTTATTGCAAATTTTTATCTCGCACGGTATTTGCGCAATAATTTTTCAAACGCCTTTTTTTGGGGAAAAAAAAACGGTTTAATTAATTAAAAAGTAACAAAACAGTAAAGTTAGCCCATTTTTTTGTATAATGTGAAAGATGTTGTTATGCTGAGTAAATAGATACCTAACATGTCACGCTTTAAAATTGCGCACACTCATGGAATGACACCAAACTTCAGTACTTAAAAATCTCCATAGGCGACGCTTTAATTTTTTTTACAGGTTACCATTTTCGCGTTACAGAGGAGGTTTAGTGCTAGAATTGTTGCACTCGTTCTAACGCACGCAGCAATACCTCACGTGTGGTTTGAACGACGTTCACATATGTGGGCGGGACTTACGTGTGTGTGTTCGCTTCTGAGCACGAGCTAACCGGGGACAGGGGTGTTTTAATTTTTTTTTTATATATATATATTTTTATTTATTTTTTTACTTATTTTTATTTTTTTTTTTCCTTTTTTTTATTTTTTTTTATCATTTTTATTCCTATTACAAGGAATGTAAACATTCCTTGTAATAGGAATCTATTGTGACAGGTCCTCTTTATGGAGAGATGCAGGCTCAATAAGTCCCCACATCTCTCCTCCAGGCTGGAAAGCATGAGATCGGTAAAAAAAATTCACCGATCTTATGCTGACAGCTGAGATCACGGCTTTGTTTACATACGGGACCCGGGGGGTGACATCATAACGTCGCGCCCGGGGCCTCCGACGGTCATAGAGATGACTGGTGACCATCTGGTCACCAGTCATCTCTATGCTTCCCATCCGGCACCGGACAATTCGTTCTCACGGGCCCCCGATGGCACGGGAGAGCCCAGAGAAGCACCGGATGGCGGCGGGAGCGTCCCCTTACGCCGCCTATAAGAACGAACAAAGCGGTGAAACTGCCGCTATGATCATTATCGTGCACAGAATCACCGGCTGAAAATAATGATATCTGAATGATGCCTGCAGCTGCACCCATCATTTAGATATCACCGCACAAAGTCAAGGACGTCATTTGACGGTGGGGGGTAGGGAAGTGGTTAAAGAGGACCTGTCATGCTTTTTTTCTATTACAAAGGATGTTTACATTCCTTGTAATAGGAATAAAAGTGATCCAATTTTTTTTCTTAAAGGGACAGTGTAAAAATAAAAAGTAAAGTCAATAAGACATTTTTGTTTTTTAAACCGCCCCGTCCCGCCGAGCTCGAGCGCAGAAGCGAACACATGCGTAAGTCACGCCCGCATATGTTAACAGTGTTCAAACCACGCATGTGAGGTATCACTGCGAGCATTAGATCGAGAGCAATAATTCTAGCCCTAGATCTCCTCTGTAACTCAAAACTGGTAACCTGTAGAAAATTTTAAACGTCGCCTATGGGGATTTCTAAGGGTCAAAGTTTGACGCCATTTCACAAGTGGGCACAATTTTGAAGCGTGACATGTTGGGTATCAATTTACTCGGCGTAATATTATCTTTCACAATTGAAAAAAAAATTGGGCTAACTTTACTGTTGTCTGATTTTTTTTATTCAAATACGTTTTTTTTTCCCCCAAAAATATGTTTGTTAGACCGCTGCGCAAATACGGTGTGACATAAAATATTGCAACAACCGCCATTTTGTTCTCTAGGGCAGGGGTGCCCAACCAGTGGCCCAGGGGCCACATGTGGCCCGTGGAGCCTTCTGATGTGGCCCGCGACCTCCTGCTCTGGGATGGGGGTTTGGTAAGCCCAAATCGCAGGTTGCTGACCCGTCATCCCAGATCATCAGTGTTGTGAATGAAGCCGGCGGTAGAGAAAGCAAGCAGCTGCAGAGCAGAGCCACATAAGCTGATGCTTCCTGTATAGCGCCAGCTCCTGTCACAATCGATACCAAATGCACTCTGCCTGGGCCAGCAACAGCCAGGAAAAACTGAATGGAAGCCTGTTATTTAAGGTAAGTTTATTACTGAAATGACAGTGTATAAATGGGCTTATCTGTTTTGCAGTGGTTATTAGGCTGCTTTCAAACTAATCCGTAGGTGCAGCGCAGTGCACCTGAAGGTTACCTGCACTGAGCCTTCTGTTACCTGTGGGTTTGGTGTGCTTTCAGAAATAGCACCACACCTGCAGGATATAATAGAAGTCTATGGCAAAGTGCAGCTAACCATCAGGAAAGCCACAGGTGCACTGTGGTGCATCAGTGTGAAAGCAGCCTTAGGACCCAATAGGACCCTCTATTCACCTGTATGTCCATTTACCCCCCCCCCCCCCCCCCCACTTACCTCCAATCCGATCCACTAAGAAAAAAAAAACAGAAGGAGATCCGTCCCATTATGTCTGGGCAGATTGAATTGGAGGGCCCATAGACTAGCGTGGGCTGTGTCCGTGTCTATTCAGCATATGCAGCGTGGACACAGACCTGTCATCCGCCCATTCCACTCATTTTGGCCCACGACCGGTTACCAAGTCGCTGCTTCAGTGGCCCTCGCTCTTCAAAAGGTTGGGCACCCCTGCTCTAGGGTGTCTGAAAAAAATATATAATGTCTGGAGGTTCTAAGTAATTTTCTAGCAAAAAAAAAATATATATTTTAAAGGAGAAGTATGCGACGTGTTAAATAACTATAACACCCCCTGCCTCTGTCCCCCCTCCCCTAAGATGTGTCTGTGCTGATAGATAGATAGGGAGGAGGGAGAAGGGAGGGGGGAGCAGCTGCGCTCTGTGAAGTCTCAAACAAGCAGAGGGAGGAGAGCCGACATCAATCAAGCACAATGACAGGAAAGGGGGTGGATCCAGACTCTATATTCACACCATTGTCTGGATGATGCTGTATGAAAGACTGTAGAACCTCCCACTGGTACTTATCTCGATTTTAGCAGAATGGGGGCACTTCTGAGAGGGCTGGGAGGGTTTATAGATATCAGAAACTCACATAGAATAGATGTAAGCAAAAAAAAAGGAAACCCATACTTCTCTTTTAACTTGTAAACAACAAGTTTGAAAAATAGGCCCGGTCCTTAAGTGGTTAAAGAGGGGGTGATTCTTTTCTATACCCAATGTCCCCATTTTTTGGGGGATGATGAACTTCCTGTGATATGTGACTTATTTTAATGCTGTTAAAAATATATAGTGAAATGTTGCATGTACGGTCATGTGGTGTCGTATTTATGATATTTGCGCTGTAATCTGGTAGTAGAAGGTTTGTTGGGTAGTATAGTAGGAGCCAAGTTTTTTTGACACATAAGTGTTGAACTCTGTCTCACCGCTGCGTACTTATTCATAAAGCACACCCCCGGGAGAAATGCACCCCAGCGCCAAGCCACGTTTGTCGATATTCATTACATTTAATAAAGGATTGTCAATCCATCCGTACAGGAGAGGCCTGCTGTGTCTCTGCCGTTTTATACACGTATCAAAAGTCACGCTCAACAATACCAAGAATTCCGCAGTACGGAGCGTCGTCCCCCCGACTGCTCATTGTGTTGCCATGAGAACCAGAAAACTTTTTTCCTTTGCAGAAGATGGAGAAGTCATCCAGAGTGACCCCATTATGGATAGGGAAATATGTGGGCTGTTATTGTGGGTGGTCAGTAGAATTTGTCACTAATATATAAAATTGCACAGCACTTGCTCTACATCAGATCTAAATATACATACAGTGGAACCTCGGATTACGAGCATAATCCGTTCCAGGAGAATGCTTCTAATCCAAAGTATTCGCATATCAAAGCGAGTTTCCCCATTGAAGTCAATGGAAAACGAAAATAATTTGTTCCGCATTGACTTCAATGGCATGCAATACCGCATGCGGCCAGAGGTGGGGGGGCACCGGAGAGCCTCGGAAACGGCCGGAAAGGCCCGAGGACACCTCGGCAAACCTCGGAAGGGCTCGGAAACTGAGTATTTCCGTGTCTTTCCGAGCATTTCCGAACTGGATGCTGATCGGTTGCGATCGGTGCCGTTCGGCTACGCTCGGCTCCTGTGCCCACCCACCTCAGGCCAAATGTGGTACTTTACACCGCTTTGGCCTGAATCCTGCCCGTTTTGCGAGACAACACTCGCAAACCGCGTTAGGATTTTTTCAAATACATTGCTCGTATTGCGAAACGCACGTTAACCGCGTTATTCGCAATCTGTGGTTCCACTCTACTGAATATATTAGTACTAATAATAAAGAAGATAAAGATAGACTGTAAGCTCTAACGAGCAGGGCCCTCTGATCCTTCCTGTATTGAATTGTATTGTAACTGTACTGTCTGCCCCCATGTTGTAAAGCGCTGCGCAAACTGTTGGCGCCATATAAACCCCATATAATAATATAGCTAAAAATCCCAACAATTAAAAAAAGTGATAATAAAAAAACGTCAAAGTCGTGAATCTCTCCCACCAATAATTGTTTGATGAAACGCGTAGGGAATGGCTTCACAGGATATTTTTTACGACACTTCCAGAATCCCTGGCAGGACTTCCAATGGTACTGCCAGGGATACAGAATGCTGACATCCAGCAAGCAAGCAAGGATGGCCAGATCTGTGTGGCTGCACTTAGGAAAAAGAATAATTAACTACTTCAATACCGGGCACCTTCACCCCCTCCTGCCCAGGCCAATTTTCAGCTTTCAGCGCTGTCACACTTTGAATGACAATTGCGCGGTCATGCAACACTGTACCCATATGACATTTTTATAATTTTTTGGAGACAGAGCTCTTTTTGGTGGTATTTAATCACCACTCCTAATGCGCTCCAAAGAAGCTGCTGGCGGGACTTTTTCTGACGCCCTGCCAGCGCACCGCTCCAGTATGAAAGCCCTCGGGGCTTTCACACTGGAGTGAATGGAGCAGCTGTTTTAGGGCGGTTTGCAGGCGCTATTTTTTAACACTATAGCACCTGCAAACCGCCCCAAGCGATGACGCATGACGTTGCCGGGGACACGCCCCAGGCCACGGGTACTTCAGCCGGGGTGTCACCCACAGTTCACTCCATTGATTCCAGACCAAGGAGAGGCTCACCGGGGTTTTTTCATCCACACTTCAGGTATTAGGGGATTTCACCTTAGCACCCACCCCTTATTCACCTACACACACTTCAGTTCATTCCCATTCCCCCACACACACATTCCCCCACACACACACTCACACTTCACCATCCCACACACACATTCCCCCACACTCACACTTCACCATCCCACACACACATTCCCCCACACACACACTCACACTTCACCATCCCACACACACATTCCCCCACACACACACTCACACTTCACCATCCCACACACACATTCCCCCACACACACACTCACACTTCACCATCCCACACACACATTCCCCCACACACACATTCACACTTCACCATCCCACACACACATTCCCCCACACACACACTCACACTTCACCATCCCACACACACATTCCCCCACACACACACTCACACTTCACCATCCCACACACACACATTCCCCCACACACACACTCACACTTCACCATCCCACACACACATTCCCCCACACACACACTCACACTTCACCATCCCACACACACATTCCCCCACACACACATTCACACTTCACCATCCCACACACACATTCCCCCACACACACACTCACACTTCACCATCCCACACACACATTCCCCCACACACACACTCACACTTCACCATCCCACACACACACATTCCCCCACACACACACTCACACTTCACCATCCCACACACACATTCCCCCACACACACACTCACACTTCACCATCCCACACACACATTCCCCCACACACACATTCACACTTCACCATCCCACACACACATTCCCCCACACACACACTCACACTTCACCATCCCACACACACATTCCCCCACACACACACTCACACTTCACCATCCCACACACACATTCCCCCACACACACATTCACACTTCACCATCCCACACACACATTCCCCCACACACACACTCACACTTCACCATCCCACACACACATTCCCCCACACACACACTCACACTTCACCATCCCACACACACACATTCCCCCACACACACACTCACACTTCACCATCCCACACACACATTCCCCCACACACACACTCACACTTCACCATCCCACACACACATTCCCCCACACACACACTCACACTTCACCATCCCACACGCACATTCCCCCACACACACACTCACACTTCACCATCCCACACACACATTCCCCCACACACACATTCACACTTCACCATCCCACACACACATTCCCCCACACACACACTCACACTTCACCATCCCACACACACATTCCCCCACACACACACTCACACTTCACCATCCCACACACACACATTCCCCCACACACACACTCACACTTCACCATCCCACACACACATTCCCCCACACACACACTCACACTTCACCATCCCACACACACATTCCCCCACACACACATTCACACTTCACCATCCCACACACACATTCCCCCACACACACACTCACACTTCACCATCCCACACACACATTCCCCCACACACACACTCACACTTCACCATCCCACACACACATTCCCCCACACACACATTCACACTTCACCATCCCACACACACATTCCCCCACACACACACTCACACTTCACCATCCCACACACACATTCCCCCACTAGGGATGAGCTTCGTGTTCGAATCGAACATACGTTCGACTCGAACATCGGCTGTTCGATCGTTCGACGAAGATCGAACGATTTGGGCCGTTCGCGCCAAATTCGAGTGACGCGAACGGCCCACAATGCACTACGCCATCGCAGTGTCATCCAGGCGCTGTGATTGGCCAAGCATGCACTGTGACCCCGCATGCTTGGCCAATCACAGCGCCGGCAGCGAGGAGAGCAATGATTGGCCACAGGCAGGATGCCTGTGGCCAATTATTGCTGAGGGTGTTTAGTACACGCCCCACATTATAAAAGGCCGCCAGCACGGCGGCCTAGTGTAGTGTGTTCCGGAGCAGGGATAGAGCAGCATAGGCAGGGACAGTGACTTTTATTTCTTTCTTGCTTAACCTGGATTCCTTTAGTTTAGGGAAAGAGAAGGATAGGTAGGGAGAGTGTCAGTGTGTTTTGTGCTTGTGCTATAGTGTGCTTAAAAAAAACATTTTTTCTAGGGACAGAAAACTGTAGGTAGGGAGAGTGTCAGTTTCTTTCACTGTGTAAGTCCTTGTTTCTAGGGACCTGGAAGGACAGTGAGTGAATTCTCCTTGTGCTATATTGTGCTTAAAAAAAACATTTTTTCTAGGGACAGAAAACTGTAGGTAGGGAGAGTGTCAGTTTCTTTCACTGTGCAAGTCCTTGTTTCCAGGGACCTGGAAGGACAGTGAGTGAATTCTCCTTGTGCTATATTGTGCTTAAAAAAAACATTTTTTCTAGGGTCAGAAAACTGTAGGTAGGGAGAGTGTCAGTTTCTTTCACTGTGCAAGTCCTTGTTTCTAGGGACCTGGAAGGACAGTGAGTGAATTCTCCTTGTGCTATATTGTGCTTAAAAAAAACATTTTTTCTAGGGACAGAAAACTGTAGGTAGGGAGAGTGTCAGTTTCTTTCACTGTGCAAGTCCTTGTTTCTAGGGACTGGGAAGGACAGTGAGTGAATTCTCCTTGTGCTATAGTGTGCTTAAAAAAAACATTTTTTCTAGGGACAGAAAACTGTAGGTAGGGAGAGTGTCAGTTTCTTTCACTGTGCAAGTCCTTGTTTCTAGGGACCTGGAAGGACAGTGAGTGAATTCTCCTTGTGCTATATTGTGCTTAAAAAAAACATTTTTTCTAGGGACAGAAAACTGTAGGTAGGGAGAGTGTCAGTTTCTTTCACTGTGCAAGTCCTTGTTTCTAGGGACCTGGAAGGACAGTGAGTGAATTCTCCTTGTGCTATATTGTGCTTAAAAAAAACATTTTTTCTAGGGACAGAAAACTGTAGGTAGGGAGAGTGTCAGTTTCTTTCACTGTGCAAGTCCTTGTTTCTAGGGACCTGGAAGGACAGTGAGTGAATTCTCCTTGTGCTATATTGTGCTTAAAAAAAACATTTTTTCTAGGGACAGAAAACTGTAGGTAGGGAGAGTGTCAGTTTCTTTCACTGTGTAAGTCCTTGTTTCTAGGGACCTGGAAGGACAGTGAGTGAATTCTCCTTGTGCTATATTGTGCTTAAAAAAAACATTTTTTCTAGGGACAGAAAACTGTAGGTAGGGAGAGTGTCAGTTTCTTTCACTGTGCAAGTCCTTGTTTCCAGGGACCTGGAAGGACAGTGAGTGAATTCTCCTTGTGCTATATTGTGCTTAAAAAAAACATTTTTCCTAGGGACAGAAAACTGTAGGTAGGGAGAGTGTCAGTTTCTTTCACTGTGCAAGTCCTTGTTTCTAGGGACCTGGAAGGACAGTGAGTGAATTCTCCTTGTGCTATATTGTGCTTAAAAAAAACATTTTTTCTAGGGACAGAAAACTGTAGGTAGGGAGAGTGTCAGTTTCTTTCACTGTGCAAGTCCTTGTTTCTAGGGACCTGGAAGGACAGTGAGTGAATTCTCCTTGTGCTATATTGTGCTTAAAAAAAACATTTTTTCTAGGGACAGAAAACTGTAGGTAGGGAGAGTGTCAGTTTCTTTCACTGTGCAAGTCCTTGTTTCTAGGGACCTGGAAGGACAGTGAGTGAATTCTCCTTGTGCTATATTGTGCTTAAAAAAAACATTTTTTCTAGGGACAGAAAACTGTAGGTAGGGAGAGTGTCAGTTTCTTTCACTGTGCAAGTCCTTGTTTCTAGGGACCTGGAAGGACAGTGAGTGAATTCTCCTTGTGCTATATTGTGCTTAAAAAAAACATTTTTTCTAGGGACAGAAAACTGTAGGTAGGGAGAGTGTCAGTTTCTTTCACTGTGCAAGTCCTTGTTTCTAGGGACTGGGAAGGACAGTGAGTGAATTCTCCTTGTGCTATAGTGTGCTTAAAAAAAACATTTTTTCTAGGGACAGAAAACTGTAGGTAGGGAGAGTGTCAGTTTCTTTCACTGTGCAAGTCCTTGTTTCTAGGGACCTGGAAGGACAGTGAGTGAATTCTCCTTGTGCTATATTGTGCTTAAAAAAAACATTTTTTCTAGGGACAGAAAACTGTAGGTAGGGAGAGTGTCAGTTTCTTTCACTGTGCAAGTCCTTGTTTCTAGGGACCTGGAAGGACAGTGAGTGAATTCTCCTTGTGCTATATTGTGCTTAAAAAAAACATTTTTTCTAGGGACAGAAAACTGTAGGTAGGGAGAGTGTCAGTTTCTTTCACTGTGCAAGTCCTTGTTTCTAGGGACTGGGAAGGACAGTGAGTGAATTCTCCTTGTGCTATAGTGTGCTTAAAAAAAACATTTTTTCTAGGGACAGAAAACTGTAGGTAGGGAGAGTGTCAGTTTCTTTCACTGTGCAAGTCCTTGTTTCTAGGGACCTGGAAGGACAGTGAGTGAATTCTCCTTGTGCTATATTGTGCTTAAAAAAAACATTTTTTCTAGGGACAGAAAACTGTAGGTAGGGAGAGTGTCAGTTTCTTTCACTGTGCAAGTCCTTGTTTCTAGGGACCTGGAAGGACAGTGAGTGAATTCTCCTTGTGCTATATTGTGCTTAAAAAAAACATTTTTTCTAGGGACAGAAAACTGTAGGTAGGGAGAGTGTCAGTTTCTTTCACTGTGCAAGTCCTTGTTTCTAGGGACCTGGAAGGACAGTGAGTGAATTCTCCTTGTGCTATATTGTGCTTAAAAAAAACATTTTTTCTAGGGACAGAAAACTGTAGGTAGGGAGAGTGTCAGTTTCTTTCACTGTGCAAGTCCTTGTTTCTAGGGACCTGGAAGGACAGTGAGTGAATTCTCCTTGTGCTATATTGTGCTTAAAAAAAACATTTTTTCTAGGGACAGAAAACTGTAGGTAGGGAGAGTGTCAGTTTCTTTCACTGTGCAAGTCCTTGTTTCTAGGGACCTGGAAGGGCAGTGAGTGAATTCTCCTTGTGCTATATTGTGCTTAAAAAAAACATTTTTTCTAGGGACAGAAAACTGTAGGTAGGGAGAGTGTCAGTTTCTTTCACTGTGCAAGTCCTTGTTTCAAGGGACAGAGAAGGACACCTGAAGGTAGCCCTTATTGCTTTTTTCCCATCTCCCTGCAGGCCATCTATTAGAATGTCTGGAAGGCAAACAAGGAGAGGCAGACAGTCAGGAGGCAATAAAAGAGGGCAAGCAGGCTCTGTGTCTGGGGGCAACAGTGCTGGTCGTGGACGCGGTGCATTGTCATCAGCACATGGCCATGGGACACGCTTGTCCTTCTTTTCCGCAGCTGGACATGTTGAGCCACATCATGCCGAAGACTTGGTAGAGTGGATGACCAAGCCCTCCTCCTCCTCCTCATCCTCTCTCACCCAGGCTCAGGGTACTGGCAAAGCAGCTGCCAAAGCGTCCTCTTCCCTGGTATCAATGTCAGACTCATCATCAGTCACTCCTTCCCTAGACCCACCATGTCCTCCTCCTGAGGAGTCCCCCGAACTGTTTGAGCACAGTGTTGGGTACATGCTCCAGGAGGATGCCCAGCGTTTCGAAGGGTCTGATGATGAAACCCAGCTACAGGAAGGCAGTAGGGTGAGAGCAGACAGAGGGGATGCTCAAGAAGGACACCAATCTGGCAGTCATGTTCCAGCAGCTGCAGCATACTGCCAGATTGGCTCCAGTGATGAGGAGGGAGGGGATGATGAGGTCACTGACTCCACGTGGGTGCCTAATAGGAGAGAGGAGGAGGAGGATGAGGAGGAGGCACATCTCCAACGAGACAGGATGCCCTTTGGTGGCCAGCGTAAGGGCAGTACACCGACGGAATCACACCGCAGAGCTCCGCCTGTGCAGGGCGCTGCCTCTGCCCGTCATTCAAAAAGTTCCTTGGTGTGGGCCTTTTTTGAGGCTAGTGCATCAGATCGCACAGCTGCTGTTTGCAACATATGTCTCAAGCGTATATCGCGTGGCCAAAACATCAGCCGCTTGGGTACCACATGCCTGACCAGACATATGTTGACCTGCCATGCAGCTCGTTGGCAAGCCTACCTCAAAGACCCACACCAAAGAACAAAGCGGACCTCTCCTTGCACCGCATCAGCTGGGATTTCCAACCCCACTATAACTTCAGTCCTCTCTGAAACATGCACTGAGAGGAATGAAGGTGTAGAATTAGGTGTGTCACAGCCAAGTACTTGCGGCCACTCTGCTAGCAGTACACCGACGTCCGATTCTAGCAGGCAAATTTCCCTGCCCCAGCTGCTGGACCGTCGAAAGAAGTTCACTCCCAGCCATCCACATGCCCAGCGGTTGAATGCTAGCTTGGCTAAATTGCTAGCGCTTCAACTGCTGCCTTTTCAGTTGGTAGACTCGGCCCCCTTCCGTGAGTTTGTGCAATGTGCGGTTCCTCAGTGGCAGGTTCCCAAACGCCACTTTTTCTCACGGAAGGCTATTCCGGCTCTCTACCGGCATGTGGAAGGCAATGTCTTGGCCTCGCTGGACAGGGCGGTCAGCGGTAAGGTGCATATTACCGCTGACTCATGGTCCAGCAGGCATGGACAGGGACGTTACCTTTCTTTCACGGCCCATTGGGTCACTCTTTTGGCAGCTGGGAAGGATGCAGGACAAGGTGCAGTAGTGTTGGAGGTTGTCCCACCGCCACGCCTCCAAAATGCTACTACTGGTTGTGACACACCTCTCTCCTCCACCCCCTCCTCTTCTTCTTCCTCCATGGCCTCTTCCTGTGGTTTGTCCTATGAACCAGCGGTGCTCCGTAGCCGTTCACGGGGCTACGCAAGTACGCAGGCAAAAAGATGCCATGCCGTGCTTGCGCTGGTGTGTTTGGGGGACAGAAGCCACACTGGGGCAGAGGTCCTGTCTGCTCTGCAGGGCCAGGCCGAGAGGTGGTTGACGCCACGCCAGCTTAAGCCAGGAATGGTGGTTTGCGACAATGGCACCAACCTCCTCTCCGCCCTCCGACAGAGACAACTGACCCATGTGCCCTGTGTGGCTCACGTCCTTAACCTGGTGGTGCAGCGGTTCTTGGGCAGGTACCCGGGCTTACAGGATGTCCTGAGGCAGGCCAGGAAAGTCTGTGTGCATTTCCGCAGATCTTATAATGCCAGTGCTCGCCTGGCTGAGCTGCAAAAGGAGTTGAACCTGCCCAAGAACCGCCTTATATGTGACATGCCCACCAGGTGGAACTCAACGTTGGCCATGCTGCAGCGGCTGCACACGCAGCAGAGGGCCATCAATGAGTACCTGTGCGACTACGGCACCAGGACAGGGTCAGGGGAGCTTGGTTTTTTTTCTCCACGCCAGTGGGGCATGATCAGGGATGCATGCACTGTCCTGGCACCATTTGAGGAGTCCACGAGGATGGTGAGCAGTGACAGTGCATGCATCAGTGACACTGTACCTCTTGTCCACCTGTTGGAGCACACGCTGCGTGGAATAATGGACAGGGCACTTGAGGCAGAACAGAGGCAGGAAGAGGAGGACTTCCTTGCCTCTCAAGGCCCCCTTTACCCAGACAGTGTTCCTTCTGTCCCACCCATCGCACAGGAAGAGGAAGAGGAGGAGGAGGAGGAGGAGGATTGTGTCAGCATGGAGGTGGAGGCTGGCACTCAGCATCATCAGCAGCAGTCTTTTAGGGATGATTTACAGTCCCAAGAAACCAGTGGACTTGTACGTGGCTGGGAGGAGGTGACTGCGGATCATGTCGTCCTTAGTAACCCAGAGGACTCCGGAGCGAATGCCTCAGCAAACCTACGCTGCATGGCCTCCCTGATCCTGCAAAGTCTGCGGAAGGATCCTCGTATTCTTCGGATCAAGGAGAGGGACCATTACTGGCTGGCCACTCTCCTTGATCCACGGTACAAGGGTAAGGTTGCGGACCTTATGTTACCGTCGCAGAGGGAGCAGAGGATGAGACAACTCCTGGAGGCCTTGCAGAAAGGTCTGTGCAACGCGTTCCCAGAGACTGGGAGGTTACAAACTCCTGGTCCAGGACAACGAGTTGCTGAGGCTTCGGCCAGTCAAAGAAGGAGCGGTGGGGAAGGTGGCCGTCTGACCGATGCGTTCAGACAATTCTTTAGTCCGCAGCCCCAAAGTATGATTGGTTCAAGCAACCATCGCCAGCGTCTGATAAACATGGTGCAGGAATATCTAGGGCAAGGTCAGACTTGGACACCTTCCCCACCGAAAATCCTCTGGCTTACTGGGTCTTGAGGATGGATCACTGGCCAGAGCTTGCACAGTATGCAATTGAGCTACTGGCCTGTCCTGCATCCAGCGTTCTTTCGGAACGCACATTCAGTGCTGCTGGAGGATTTGTCACGGATCACAGGGTGCGCCTGTCCACCGACTCGGTTGATCGACTGACTTTCATCAAGATGAACCAGTCTTGGATCACCACCAGCTACCACACACCTGATGCTGATATAACAGACTAATTGATTTTAACATGTCACATCCCTTCAAGACTGATGCTGATGCTGAGTGTCTGTGCTGTTATGTTGACTGGCTATCCTCCTCCTCCGAGTCCTCAATGATACGATTGATGATGATAGCTTGGAAGATCATTTTTGTTTATGGGTGCCGCCACCAGTGGCTAAGGCCCAATTTTTCAGCCCCTGTTTTACAGGGGCGTGTAATTACAATTTTTTTAGCAATAATTTGCCATAGGGCTCATTGCTGTGCTCCAAGTACAGTATCTGTGAGGGGTTGGAGTGCTGTGGCACCAGTGCCTAAGGCCCAATTTTTCAGCCCCTGTTTAACAGGGGCGTGTCATTACAATTTTTGAAGCAATACTTTGCAACAGGGCTCATTGCTGTGCTCCAAGTACAGTATCTGTGAGGGGTTGTAGTGTTGTGCCACCAGTGCCTAAGGCCCAATTTTTCAGCCCCTGTTCAACAGGGGCATGTAATTACAATTCTTGATCTAATAATTCACAGCAGGGCCCATTCCTGCACCCACCAAGAGTAACTGTCAGGGCTTACAGTGTTGTGGCACCAGCACCACCATCAAAGGCCCAATTTTTACTACCACTGTTCAACAATTATATGTAATTACAATTCCTGATATAATAGTTGACAGCAGGGCGTTCCAGCACCAACCAAGAGTAACTGTGAGTGCTTACAGTGTTGTGCCAACACCAACAACTAAGGGGCCTATTTCTGCAGAGTATCTACGGCAGGTCCCTACTTTCAAACATCCAACTTACAAACGACTCCTACTTGCAAACGCAAGAAGACAACAGGAAGTGAGAGGAAATCTACCCCTAGGAAGGAAAATTCTCTCCTGTAAGAATTAATATGGGAGAAAGGTGTCTCCTCTGTACTGATGCTTTATCAGCAATCCTTGTTTCAAGAAAAACACCACATTTCAAAAACAGTTGTCATTGGGACGGAAAGTGAGGTGAAATGTTCTGAACAGGGGCACAGACAGCAAAACAAATGTTACAGGGGTGATAACCCTTACCTATGTTTTCCAAAAAGTTTAAAAATAGATTTTTGGGCTGGAGCTACACTTAAACAATGTACCTGTTCAAAATTACAAACAGATTCTACATAAGAACAAACCTACAGTCCCTGTCTTGTATGCACCGCCTGTATACGGCTGTTCAGAGTATATAGGGCCTTTTTTATTTTATGTGCGGGGTTCCCCTTAATATCCATACAAGACCCAAAGGGGCTGGTAATGGGCTGGGGTAGGGGGGGGGGGGGTCATGGGGTAGCTATGCCATTTTTCTTAAAGATTTTCATCCATATTACCGGGACCAGACATTACATTAAAGCCGCAAGAAGTTTTAAATGGCTTTTTTTTCCTTTAGAAGTGTCATTTTGTGCAGGGACAGTTCTAAACACGGGAAACACGTGGCACTTCACAGGCATACTTTAGACACCCCCCAGGTACGATATTTAAAGGAATATTTGACTTTTTTTTTTTCACTTTATGCATCATTAAAATGACTGCTCCCGAAAAACGACCGTTTTTAAAACTTCTTTTTGCATTGATACATGTCCCCTGGTGCACAACCCGGGTTCCCAAACCCTTTTTAGGACAATAACATGCATAATAGTCGTTATAATTAGCACTTTAGAATTCGAACGTTCGCATCCATTGTATTTAATAGGGTTCTAATGTTCGTACGAACTTTCGGTCCGTTCGCGGGTTCTGGTGCGAACCGAACCCGGGGGTGTTCGGCTCATCACTATCCCCCACACACACACTCACACTTCACCATCCAAAACAACATCCTACATGCATCAGTGTTGTGGCACACATATTGGTTTCCCATTTATCACCATCTTTTGTTAATACACCCCCCTATCTGCCAAAATTTTGTTACACACTGTTTGCAGGCATTGTTTCTATTCCCTGACCCCCCCCCCCCCCCCCCCGATTTCCTACCTCTCCTGTTTTGTGTTTGGCCATTTTTTGTTAATCCCATCATTCACTTTCTTTATTCCATTAGAACCTGATTTGTGCCCCCTGCATGTCCATCTCCTAGTCTGGCAATGTGCTGTGGCCAGGGGCGTACCTAGAGCATTTGGCACCTGGGGCGGATTCTATATCTGGCACCCCCACCTTAAAATGTAAAAACACCCCACTGTGCCCCTGGCATACCTCTGCATCCTTTAATCTCTCTTTGTCACTACTGTGTACCCCCTCTCCACAACTGCACCTCTGGACCCCTTTACATTACACAGCACCCTGCATCACTGGACCCCTTTACGTTACACAGCACCCTGCACCTCTGGACCCCTTTACATTACACAGCACCCTGCATCACTGGACCCCTTTACATTACACAGTACCCTGCATCACTGGACCCCTTTACATTACACTGCACCCTGCATCTCTGGACCCCTTTACATTATACAGCCCCCTGCACCCCTTTACATTACACAGCACCCTGCACCTCTGGGCCCCTTTAAATTACACAGTCCCCTGCGCCTCTGGGCCCCTTTACATTACACAGTCCCCTGCGCCTCTGGGCCCCTTTACATTACACAGCACCCTGCACCACTGGACCCCTTTACGTTACACAGCACCCTGCACCTCTGGACCCCTTTACATTACACAGCACCCTGCATCACTGGACCCCTTTACATTACACAGTACCCTGCATCACTGGACCCCTTTACATTACACTGCACCCTGCATCTCTGGACCCCTTTACATTATACAGCCCCCTGCACCCCTTTACATTACACAGCACCCTGCACCTCTGGGCCCCTTTAAATTACACAGTCCCCTGCATCACTGGACCCCTTTACATTACACAGTACCCTGCATCACTGGACCCCTTTACATTACACAGCACCCTGCATCACTGGACCCCTTTACATTACACTGCACCCTGCATCTCTGGACCCCTTTACATTACACAGCACCCTGCATCACTGGACCCCTTTACATTACACAGTACCCTGCATCACTGGACCCCTTTACATTACACAGCACCCTGCATCTCTGGACCCCTTTACATTATACAGCCCCCTGCACCCCTTTACATTACACAGCACCCTGCACCTCTGGGCCCCTTTAAATTACACAGTCCCCTGCGCCTCTGGGCCCCTTTACATTACACATCACCCTGCATCACTGGACCCCTTTACAATACACAGCACCCTGCATCTTTGGACCCCCTGCATGTTACACAGACCCCCCTTCAGTGTATCCACCCCTTCAATGCAGACCCCCCCTGTTCAGTGTAGCCCCCCCATTCAGTGTAGCCCCCCTCGTTCAGAATAGCCCCCGTTCAGTATAGCCCCCCCGTTCAGTATAGCCCCCCAGTTCAGTATAGCCCCCCGTTCAGTGTAGCCCCCCAATCAGTGTAGCCCCCCCTCGTTCAGTGTAGCCCCCCGTTCAGTATAGCCCCCCTCGTTCAGTATAGCCCCCCAGTTCAGTATAGCCCCCCGTTCGGTATAGCCCCCCCGTTCAGTGTAGCCCCCCTCGTTCAGAATAGCCCCCCCGTTCAGTATAGCCCCCCCGTTCAGTATAGCCCCCCCGTTCAGTGTAGCCCCCCCTCGTTCAGTGTAGCCCCCCGTTCAGTATAGCCCCCCAGTTCAGTATAGCCCCCCCTCGTTCAGTATAGCCCCCCAGTTCAGTATAGCCCCCCTCGTTAGTGTAGCCCCCCTTCGTTCAGTATAACCCCCCAGTTCAGTATAGCCCCCCCAATCAGTGTAGCCCCCCGTTCAGTGCAGCCCCCCCAAATCAGTGCAGCCCCCCCTTCAGTACCTCAGCGCAGCGGCACATGCACAGCAGGTCCTCTCCCCCTGTTTTTCACATAAACAGAGAGGAGGGGGAGGCGGCTTCACTCTGCTGCTCGACATGCTGTGTGACATCCGGGATCGCAGCACAGACAGGCAGCCCGCAAGAGGAGAGGACGGGAGGGGATGGTAGGTGCAGCGGTGTCACCCTGCACCACCCCCCCCCCCACTCCCTCTCGCCACTGTAGCTAGCTCGCCTCTGAGCTCTCCCTGCCTGTCACAGTGTGGCGCCGCCGCTGCTTAAACCCGCGGCGCTCAGCCACCACGGGCGGGTGTACTCACAATCGCAGAGGGGGGTGCCGGTCTGACACCCCCCCCAGTGTGTGGTACCCGGGTGCGGCCCGTCCCCCTCGCCCCCCCTTAGTACGCCTCTGGCTGTGGCTGTTCTTGCTCCTCCTTGGCTGTTGTTTCCCTGCCACCCTGTCTTTGGCTCCCTTTTTCGGCTGGAGAGCCTTTGTTCCTTTGGGGGGTTCTATCCCCGCCTCAACCCCCGGGGGAGATAGTTCATCCGGGGCCATAAGCCTATTCCCAATTGGGGAATATTGGGCTATCTACTTGGTAATGTATATATTTTTTTTACCCGGCTCTCTCCTTGAAAGCATGATTTAATCTTTTTGAGACTGTAATGACCTAATTGTCCATTTACTTACCATTCCAGTTAACACTTACACACCCCACTCCTGATGACTGGCTTTAAACGCCAAGAAACGCGCCGAGTCCAGGCTCAGGGATGCCAAGTCAAGTTTGCCCATTAATACATTTTTACCAATCTTATTATGTACCCATTTTATTCAGGATAATCATGTTCACTCTATCTGTATGTTCATTCATTGATTGTGATTGCTTTACTAATCATGTATATCCAAAATGAATATTAAATATGTCAATGATAATATTATGATTTTAATTATGCCTTTGTCTGCATGATGATGCATACATACTATATAATACATATGATACATACTATATAATTTCATATCCACTATTGATATTCTATTTATTGGATTGATTACACAGCAGTCTCTCATGGCTACAGAGATTTCCCTGTTTGGGATTGTGACAGTCAATCTATTTTTTGATATTCCAGACATTTTTCAGACACACATCCTTGCCTCATTTAAAGTCCCACGACCCATTTCCTTTTTTCTTCATATTCAGGGATGGAGGCATGGATGTGTCATTAGAGGGTTCCATTAGGTCATCTGCTTTTATCTCAGTGTGAAAGGAGTCTGAGGGTCACTAATGAGGCAACACTGATAGGCACTGATAAGCTGCACTGAAGGGTTATGATGAGGAGGCACTGATGAGGCGGCACTGATGGGCACTGATGAGATGGCACTGATGAGACTACACTGATGGGCACTGATGAGACTACACTGATGGGCACTGATGAGACTGCACTGATGGGCACTGATCAGACTGCACTGATGGGCACTGATGAGACTGCACTGACGGTGTCAGAGAACTCACCTTGCTGGACGTGTTGTGCATGCTCCTGTGCGCGCTGGTTCACGTCCTGGACTGCGGGTGCGCGCGCCTGTGCGCGATGGTGTGCCTGTGCGCTATGGCGCATGTGCGCGCGTGCCATTGTATGCGCCGATGCGCGCCATTGCGTGCGCCGATGCACGCCAAACAGTCCATTTAAACCCCTGGAATACTTAGACCAGTGCTGTCTGATCTGCAGTTACCTGTGACCTTTTGCTCCTGATACCTGTCTGAACACTTGTCTCTTGATTACCCGGCCTGCCCATCGGATTACCCTTGTCTCCTGCCTGCACCTGACCTCGGCTAGTCTTGACCTTGAACCTGCCTGTTCCTCTGTACTTCGCTGCCTGCCTGTTGCCGATCCTGCCTGTGACCCGACCATCCTGCTCTGCTCCTGCTCAGCATCCTCTGCCTGTGTTCCTGTTTTCTGTTGCCTGTCCGGCCGGACACCTACTCCTCTGCACCTGGATCCAGAACCGCATCCCCTGCAACTACCCACCAGGCTCTCATACCACTCCGCACTCCCGTGCCTCCTGTTCATACTATCAGGGGCCGTGAGTCGGATACGTAAGGGAGACCTTCCTCTGCTCCATTGGGCTCACCAGTCTGGTACGTATAAGTCTGACAGACGGGCACTGATGAGACTGTACTGATGGGCACTGATGAGACTGCACTGATGGGCACTGATAAGCTGTACTGATAAGCTGTGCTGATGGGGCTGCACTGATAATCAGTGCCCTGATTATCAGTGTAAGCAATGTGCTGAGAGCTTTGCCAGTTATCGGCTTCCCTTTCCTCACACAGAGACAGCGTGTGAGAAAAGGACTGTCGTTAGGCTACTTCCACACTGGGGCCGCTCATTATTGCGGCGCTTTAGCGCTGTTTAAGTGGCGCTTTTTGGCCGCTAGCGGGGCCAAAGAAGGGGTTAAAAGCGCCCTTGTTGCGGCGCTTCCGAATCGCTTCTCATGCGCTTTGGAAGCGCTGCCTATTAATTTCAATGGGCAGGGCATTTTGGGAGCGCTGTTTACAGCGCTCCCAAACCACCCCAAAGATGCTGCTTGCAGGACTTTTGCTAACGTCCCGCAAGCACACCGCACCAGTGTGATAGCACTCGGGCTTTCACATTTGGGCAGCATGGGAGGCAGTTTTCAGGTGCTTTACAGGCGCTATTTCTAGCGCTAAAACGCCTGAAAACTGCCTAAGTGTGAAAGGGGTCTTAACCTGCATGTCTGTTTACATGTGATCAGCTGTGATTGGACCCAGTTAATCACAAGGTAAAGGGACGCTGTGATTGGCCCTTTACCACGAACTGTGATCAGCTGTGTCCTAAGGAAACAGCAGTCACAGAGCGTGCCCGATGCATGACCTACGGGGCATGTAGGGGGGGGGGGGGTATGGTTCTGGAAGGACATCAATAGACGCCCTCCTAAAATTAGAGTTGTGCTGTAGCTGTCTTTTAGCTATAGTGTGGTGGTTAAAGTAAGTTAATTTAATAGTGAAACATAACCCATCCAATCACCATAAAACTGAATGCACAGCAAAAGTAAAGATATACGTGAGCAACAAGCAAAGTGGCGAAATACCTAACAAGCAGCCTAACTAACCAAGTGACAGAAATCTTAACTAACCATATTACAATACATACAGACAAAATGGAAGCACGAAACAACATTGTAAATCGGAGGTGCAAGGAACAGTCAGGAAGGGGGATGCAGGACTAGGGCCAGGAACAATGAGAGCAAATATAAGGCAGCAGGGTACACGGTACAGGATGCATGGCAGGGGCAAGACCAGGCAGGAATTAGACTCGGGATAACTCAGCAAGTATGAATATGGCTATGAGGCAAAATACTGAAGCAAGAGGGAAATGTAAAGGAGGAACTAAATACCCTCCCAGCAGCCAACATCAGGTGGAGACTGATTACTGAAATTTGCTGGCTGCTGGGAGACACCTGCTGGTGGGCACAGGAACTACAACCTTCCGCTTTGGGAACCACAGTGCCACCAGCAGGCGATCTAGGTCCTAAAGTACTCTCAGAATCCCTGCCAGGACTTTCAATGGTAATCACAGAATTCCTGCCAGGATGTCAAATGGTACATTCAAAAACTCTGCCAGGACTTCCAACGGTACCCACAGAATCCCTGTCAGTACCTCCAACGCTACTCACAGAATGCCTGCCAGTACTTCCAATGGTACTCACAGAATCCCATCCAGGACTTCCAATGGTATTTGCAGAATCCCGGGCAGTACTTCCAATGGAACTCGGAGAGTCCCAGCCAGGGCTTCCAATGGTACTCAAAAATTCCTTGCCAGGACTTCCAATGGTACTTGCAGCAACCCTGAGAGGACCTCCTTCAGTGGTTCTTGCAAAAATCCTGCCAGGACTTCCAATAGTACTCACAATAATTCTGCCAAGACCACCAATGGTACTTGCAGAATCTCTGCCTGTCCTTTGGTACTCCCAGAATCCCTGCTAGGACTTTAAATGGTACTATCAGAATCTCTGCCAGGACTTTCAGAGTTCCCTTAAATGACACCGGCATGTTCACTGACCAAAGGGAGCTGTGTCCTGTCACCAGTGATCCACCAGTGAGATTGCCCGACTGTTGCTGACCCAGGCTGTCCTGACTAAATCCCTTTAGACCTGACCACTCTCTTGTTTGCCACTTGCTCTGGGCCCTGTCTGGAGCTAACTATTCTCTTGCCAATGCCCAGGTGTACAGTCTCTATAGCAAAGCCTTCCTATCCTTGCTCACCCCTTGGCGGGGCGATCCTGAGGGCCACAATGCCTGAATTTTTTTTTTGAAGGCCTTATTCTTACGAGCATACCGATCGGTTACTCCCGTGCAAAGGGTCATCTTCACACAAGTGCATAAAGCCTGTAAAAATCAATGACAGGGGGATGACTACACAGACCTCCATGGGTCTCCAAGAACGTCCATGTGGGACAGATCCCGCTCCACTCCATAGAAGCTTGCTATGGGGACACTTGGCAAGGAGAAGCCAGGAGCGCCGTATCTGCCTGTATTTTTCAGCATTGAGGACACCATTGATCCTTACCAAATCTCCAACTCCATTTGCAGAAATGCAGCCCCAAACATGCAAGGAACCTCCACCATGATTGACCGTTGCCTGCAGACATTCATTATTGTACCGCTCTCCAGCCCTTTGCCAACAAACTGCCTCCTGCTTCTGCCAAATATTTTACATTGTGACCCCTCAGTCTAGAGCACTTGCTGCCATTTTTCTGCACCCCAGTTCTAATATTTTCATGCATAGTAGGGTCCCTTAGTCTTGTTTCCATGTCATAGACTTTTTGGCTACAATTCTTCCATGAAGACCACTTCGGCTAGACTTTTCCAGACAGTAGATGGGTGTACCAGGGTCTCATTGGTTTTTACCAGTTCTGTGCTGATGGCGCTACTAGACATCTTCTGATGTGGAAGGGAAGTAAGCATTATGTGTTTTTCATCTGCTGCATTAATTTTTCCTGGGCAACCACTGCGTCTACGCTCCTCAACATCGCCTGTTTCTTTGTGCGTCTTCAAAAGAGCTTGAACAGCACATCTTGAAAACCCAGTCTGGTTTGAAATCTTTGCCTGGGAGAGACCTTTCTGATGCAGTATAACTACCTTGTGTCAGGGGCGGATCCAGAGTCTAGTCTCGGGAGGGGCACTGCCAAAAAATATGTTTTTTTGGGGGCAATTTATCGGGGAAATGGCTAGTGTCGGCGCTTCAATCATCTCGGCATCATGGTTGTTATGGTGTCAGGATGATTGAAGCGCATTATTTCTATTATTACATTGTAATATAAAATGAAATAGTTCAACTCACCATAATGCTGAATCAGTGGGGGCCCCGAGTGTGTCACTTGCCACCGTCACCTGCCACCAGATGCAGCTTGTCACATGCCACATCACCTGCCACACGTTGCGGATTGTCACTTGCCACGTCGCCTGTCACCAGATGCAGATTGTCACCTGCCACACGTTGCGGATTGTCACCTGCCACGTCGCCTGTCACCAGATGCGGATTGTCACTTGCCACGTCACCTGTCACCAGATGCAGATTGTCACCTGCCACACATTGCGGATTGTCACCTGCCACACATTGCAGGTTGTAACTTGCCACGTCACCTGTCACCAGATGCAGATTGTCACTTGCCATGTCACCTGCAACACGTTGCGGATTGTCACTTGCCACACGTTGCGGATTGTCACTTGCCACATCACCTGCCACACGTTACGGTTTGTCACTTGCCATGTCACCTTCCACATGTTGCGTATTGTCACTTGCCACACATTGCGGATTGTTACTTGCCACGTCACCTGCCACACGTTACGGACTGTCACTTGCCACGTCACCTGCCACATGTTACAGACTGTCACTTGCCACGTCACCTGCCACACGTTGCGGATTGTCACTTGCCATGTCACCTGCCACATGTTACGGATTGTCACTTGCCACGTCACGTGCCACACATTACGGATTGTCCCTTGCCACGTCACCTGCCACACGTTGTGGATTGTCACTTGCCACGTCACCTACCACACATTGCGTATTGTCACTTGCTGTGTCACTTTCCTACTAAGGTGGTCTCTTGCTGTGTCCCAGAGTCAGGCAGCAGATTATTAGTCAGGCAGCAGAGAGATGATGTCATCTCTCTGCTTCCTGCGGCTGCATGCACAGTGAGGGCCGAACTGCACTGCAGGGATGCAGGGCGGGGGCCAGGCGGTGAGAGATGATGTCATCTCTCTGCTCCCCCCGCCCGCCGGCTCCCTGATTGGCCAGCCATCCACTCACCCACGAGCTGCCCAGCTGCTCGCCTGCTCACCAATCGAGCCGTTCGACAGACCGGCCCGCCCGCAGAGCCGCCCGCTCTCTCACCTGCGGAGCCGCCCGCCAAGCCGCCTGCTCTCCCACCCGCGGAGCAGCCTTAGGGTTGTGTCTTAGCCCCTTGTGTCGTGTTGCTGTGCTCAGTATTGCCATGGTGTATGACCTATGACATGACACTGTTTCTGTTTCAATTAATGTCTGTGTTTCAACATACATATCAAATTGATGATCATTAGCACCTGCTTGGTATAATTGGTTAATCATACACCTGACTCTAATCCTACCAAATCCCTGACTTTGTGCAAGTGTACAAAGTGTGCGAGTGTAAGAATCAATACTGTTTTGAAAGTAGAAGTCGTTCGCGCTACCAAGTGAACTAATACTAAAAAACATGCATAAATTAACAAAACTGTGATAATTCAAAACTCAAAACTGACTGCAAAACCTATTTGTGTTCACAATACACAGATAAAAAACTTAAAGTGGTTGTAAACCCATATAATTTTATTTTTATTTTTAGCCCACCTGCAAGACAAAGCTATAATGAGCTAGTATGACTAGCATACTAGCTCATTATGTACCACTCACCTTAGTTTGGGGCCCCCGAAGCCGTCCGTGTCCCTCTCTCCAGCCGCAGCCATCGCTGCGGCGATAGCCAGAATGTTACTACCGGGTATCGCCGCTCCAGCCAATCACAGCGCCGCTCCGGCGCTGTGATTGGCCCGGAGCGGCGAAGACGTGACTCCGCGCATGCGCGCGGGAGCCGTCAAATTCGGCTAAGCCCAAGCGTTGCTGGGACTTAGCCGAATTTGTGAATGGGATTAACCCCATGAATGCGCCGATGCATGTCGTTTTTAGCAAATATCTCCTAAACCGTGTAGGTTTAGGAGATATTTCTTGCACCTACAGGTAAGCCTTAATCTAGGCTTACCTGTAGGTGCAAGTTGCAAAAGTGGGTTTACAACCACTTTAATAAACAAGTGATCTTGCGCAATAATAAATTATCACAAACAATAATGTAATATAAATGTGCAAAAATGGTGTATTAAATAAAGTCCCAAAAACATCTAAGCCATATGGTTCTTCATGCTAGGGATGTCTTTGCACCTGATCTCACGGATTTTGGGGACCCAGTACCGGCCGGCCGTAGGTCCCCTGGACCCCAAGCTTGGCACACATGTAGCAGTCCTCTACAAGTGTGCAAAGTTTGTTGTTCGAGGGACCTACGGCCGGGGAGTACCGACTTTTTGAAGCCGGGCACCCCTTCCATAGACTCCAATGTTAAACGGTCATTTCTCCGGTGATTTTGGGGACCCAGTACCGGCCAGCCCTAGATTCCCTGGACCCCAAACTTGGCACACATGTAGCCCCAATCCCATAGACTCCCATGTTAAACGTCAGTCTAGTCACACAGCGCAGGAGATCAGGTAGGGAGATTGGGCACAGTGAGGCATGGACACAGTGACAGTGAGGCATGGGCACAGTGAGGCATGGAAACAGTGACAGTGAGGCATGGGCACAGTGAGGCATGGACAAAGTGAGGCATGGGCACAGTGAGGCATGGGCACAGTGAGGCATGGGCACAGTGAGGCATGGGCACAGTGACAGTGAGGCATGGGCACAGTGAGGCATAGACAAAGTGAGGCATGGGCACAGTGAGGCATGGGCACAGTGAGGCATGGGCACAATGAGGCATTGGCACAGTGAGGCATTGTCGCAGTGAGGCACAGTGAGGCATGCAGATGGACACCCTAGGCTTATACTCGAGTCAGTACTTTTTCCCATTTTTTGTGGTAAAATTAGGTGCCTCGGCTTATATTCGGGTCGGCTTATACTCGAGTATATACGGTATATTATATTATTGTTTGTGATCATTTATTACTGTGCAAGATCACTTGTTTATTATTACTGTTTTGAAGCCAATGGGGAATTCTCACCAAATGTTGTTTTTATTTATATTTTTCTTCTGTCCGTTCACTTTGCATTTTGTAAATTGATAAAAATAAATGATTAATATATATATTTTTGACAGCATTCTTACTTTACAGCATTTTTTCACACCTGCCTAAAACTTTTGCACAGTACTGTATGTGACAAGTGAGGTCTTCTCTTCCAGAATGCTGCTGATTTCTGTAATTCTCTGTTTCTTCTTTCATCTCCCGGGAAGGAGCCCCCCACTGACAACACTACATTGTATGGAAGAAAGGACCAGCAAGGAGACGTTTACACGAGTCTGAACCACATGGGTTATCTAAACTTCAGCGCTTTGCATAGCGGCCCGACATAAATATTTACAGGAGACGGACTGAAGAAAAAGCGCGGTATTGTTTACACAGATTATTGTTTAGCAATTTGTAAACATAAAGAAGTAAACATTCCCGACAAATCACTGAAAGTAAAAACAGGAAGGGAAGAATTTTCAGCAATAAATAAATAAATAGTTTCCAGCGATGGAGGCCCCACCATGTGATTACATTCCAGGAAGGTTTTTGTTCTGCTGACAAAGAAATTCAGAATGTTTCTTGGATTGAGATAAACATCACACAATGGGGTTGTCCTTCAATCTTTACTTTAAAGGGGACCTGAGCTCAGTGGCGTCACTAGGTTGGTGCGGGGGGTGCGGGCCGCACCCGGGTGACATCCGCCAGAGGGGTGACACCCGTGGGTAGCGGCACCACTAACACCGCCCGCTGCCCTGATGATCTTTGCCTTGCGCCGCGGCTGTGTCCCTCAGCGGAGTGGACTGAAGCCACCTCCTCTCTGTTTACATCCACAGAGGAGGAGGATCCCACGCTTGAGGGACACACACTGCTGTGTGTATCTGACCGCACTGTTCTGAGGTCTGTAAGGGGGGTGTCTGTACTGCTGGGGGGTCTGCATTGAGGGGGGTGTATGTACTGATGAGGGGTCTTCACTGAGGGGGGTGTATGTACTGATGGGGGGGCCTGCACTGCTGGGGGGTTCTGTACTGCTTGGGGGGTCTGCACTGAAGGGGGTTGTATGTACTGATGGGGGGGTCTTCACTGAGGGAGGGAGGTGTCTGTTCTGAGGGGGGGTGTCTGTACTGCTGTGGGGGTCTGCACTGAGGGGGGGTGTCTGTACTGCTGGGGGGGTCTGCACTGAGGTGGGGGGTGTCTGTACTGCTGGGGGGTCTGCACTGAGGCTGGGGGTGTCTGTACTGATGGAGGGGTCTGCACTGAGGGGGTGTCTGTACTGAGGAGGGGGATTATACTGAGGGAGGGGGTCTATATTGATAGAGGGGGGTCTGTACTTAGTGGGGGGGGTCTGTTCTGAGGGAGGGGATCTATACTGCGGGAGGGGGGTCTGTACTGAGGGGGGGACTATAGTTGGTGGGGGGGTGACACCATTTTTTTTTCGCACCAGGTGACACCAACCCTAGTGACGTCACTGCCTGAGCTCACAAAGTGAAGGTTTTCTAGGTTCTAGGGAACTAGAAATGGTAATTGCGCCTAAGAGGTACTCTAAAAAATCCTCCTTTTATCTAGAATTCCCTCCGAAAATTAGCAGAGCACTTCACATGTCTAGTCACTCTTGTCATCTGAGTAAATCCTGCTCCTAGGCACTCCTGATATCAGTAGGCTTACTGTGCCTAGGCACTCCTGATATCTATGTGTTTCTGTTAAATTTAGTTTGAGCTCCCTGTAACCAGGGAGAGCATATGTCGATTAACAGGCCTGCTCTGGGCTCCATTGGCTTGGGCTCAACTGCTTCTCCCTATATTCCAGGGGGATTCTGGAACATAGTGGGTGGGAGGGTTCCAACCTGCTTGTTAATATCCCCTCAGCCAATCCCTGATTGATGAGGGAGGTATAAATGGGCTTGGACCTAGAGCTGTGCTCTCTGGGTCCTTGGGGAGTAAGGCCAAGCCTCATGGTTGTGGCATCCCTGGGAGTTTCACCTTGGACTGCAGCACTTTTGTGGGGTCCCAGCTATGGCTTGGCTGTGGGACCTCTACCCTATCCTTCCTGAAGTATTATCAGAAAGTCTACTACAGATCCTAAATACAGCCTGCTGGAGTACTGAACAGTGGTGGCCCATCCATCCCCTATCCATGCGTCCGGCCCCCTGATCTACATATCAGTGGTGCCAGACTATGGATTCCAGTGCGGCAGTTGTTTTTTTTAAGCACCTGATTAGAGCCAGAGGCTCTAATCGGCTTTAAAAAAAGGGTGAGCTTGGAGCGCAAAGCATTGCGCTTCGAGCCCACCCAGTTGTGTGACCATAGCGAATGACTTTTCCCTATTATCACACTAAAGTTCCTCCCCGCCAATCAGGAGGCATGGATGCCTAACGCTTTGGCGGAAGACACATGGCGGAGGAAGCTGGAGGAGCGGACACCGGAGCCACCTCCAGGAGAGGACCACACAGCCCTGCCACATGAGCGGGTAAGTGCCGGGCTGGAACGCGGGGGGGGTTATGGGGGTGCTGTGCCACACCGCCGGGGGTGGTGTGGTTTGATTGACGCCCCCCACCCCAAAGAAGAACCCACCAGCCGCCACTGGTACTGAAGTTTGCTGCCTGGAAATCAAAAACAAGGAGTGCTAGCCTCTGGGATCTAGAGACTTTCCTAACCTCCTCTGAAAGATCTTTATCTACAGCTTTCTGCATTCTAGACTGCATATTTATTGTGATTCCGGTTTGCCTGCTGCTCAGTCTTCCAACTTCAAAGGGGGTGCCTTCACCCTGAAGTTCTGGCTCAGGTTAGAGTCCTCATTGTTTGTGCTATACTTTCTGGAGTACCCCCAGGCTCACCTCTACACTATCCAAGTTCTACCCCTAAAAAAAAGAAGAAAAAAAAGAGAAGCACGGTCTGTTTACTGTTTCAGAATGTGAAAATGTTGTGTGCCTGGCTGGTTTGCCGAACAGGGAATAGAATCTGGGATCAAACCACCAGACCAATTCAGTCTGTGTGCTACACCAGTACTCTTTCTGTGCCTAGGCACTACTGTACCTTGAGTCTCATAGCTGTACATCTGCAGTGTAGACATGTGCAATTTGTTTCATTCCGAATTAGTTTTATAAAGAATTTCGACAAATTGGTTCATTCGGAAATATCCGAATTAACGAAAACTCGTTTTACAAATTTTCCAAATATTCGTAAATTCGTAAATCCTTAAAATTTGAAAATTTGAAAATTCGTAAATTTGAAAATGAAAAAAATAGGAAATTTGGAAAATCGTAAATTCAGAATTTAAAAATCCAAAAACCCAAAAATTCTAAAATCCGAAAAAACTATACAGTGGAACCTCGGTTTAAGAGTAACGCGGTTAACGAGCGTTTTGATTTACGAGCAACTTTTTTTCTTAAATTCTGACTCGGTTTGCGAGTGTTGTCTCACAAGACGAGCAGAATTCAAGCTAATAGGGCCTGCAGTACCGCATTTGGCCTGAGGTGCGGGGGCGCCGGAGCCGAGCAGAGCCAAACAGCGACAATTGCAGCTGTTCGTCAATGCTCAGAAAGACACCGACATACTCAGTTTCTGAGCCTTTCCTAGGTTTGCCAAGGTCAGCCGACATGTCCTCGGGCCTTTCCGGCCGTTTCCAAGGCTCTCCGGCACCCCCCACACTTCTGGCTGCATGCGGTATTGCAACGCATTGAAGTCAATGCGGAACAAATTATTTTTGTTTCCATTGACTTCAATAGGGAAACTCGCTTTGATATGCGAGTTCTTTGGATTACGAGCATTCACCTGGAACGTTGTGAGTCAACGTCACGCTGTCCCTCGTCGCACACTGAGTCACCACTCGGTGCGGCGTATGGTTGACAGCTACGAGCCACTGTGGGGAGACACCATGGCGTCTTACTACCACGCGGCTCTTCCGCATTGGTGTAGATGCCCTTTCTCCCCACTCTCTCGCGTGCGTGACGTTGGCGGGAATCCTTGGCGACGGCGCCTACATAGGGGGCGTCATCTTGGGTCGGCAGGCATTTGACTTTTATCTATTCATGGATCCACAAGCAGTACACACAGACCTCTTTCCCATTTAGCTATTTCATACATATTCTTATTTTGCTCATATTTGAATTGGATTGCTAGTGTTTTTTCTATTTTCTCTTCCCTGCACACTACATTCCCCCTTTTCCTTTTTTCAAATAGTATGTTTTTTGCTCTTCATTTCAACAGCCATCACCACTCACTTACCACAGCCCACCACAGCCCACACATTCATCTATGTCCGATGCCCGTCCGACCAGGATGCGTCCTCTGTGGGGGCCGGCTGTCTCGTATCTCCCTGCCACAGCCCCCCGGATGGTGCTATCAGGCCCCATGAGAGAGTCTGGTTGGGCCTCACTTCCACACCATTAACATGGGGCTACCTGGTAAGTACCATCGACCCTGACCAGTTCACGGTCCCTTGTTTGTTCGGTGCCCCGGTTTTACCCCAAATGTGTTTATGTCTTTACAGAAATCAATTGCATGCGTGCTCCTGAAGTCGTGAAACCCGTAGAGCCAACAGCTTCATGCCTCAAAAATTATGTATCATTACAATTCATTTATTGCATTTTTTGTCTGTATACCTGGGTCCTTGGCTTATTATTATTTTTTAACAAAGTTGTGAAAAAACATATACAATGTGTCCTTTAATAATGCAATATAGTCATGGACGGTGCATTATTTGAAAGCAATAAATGATCAACTTTTAAATGTATTCTAGCCATATTCATTTCCCCCAACCAATTTAAATCTCTCCCGCACATGCTTCACACAAAGTCCCGCTCCTACCCCCCCCCCCCTCTTTTTTACAATATATGAATTTAGGGATGTGAGGTGATCTGACCCATACCTCTGGAAAGTCCCAACCTCTATGGCCCCCCATATTTAAGATCACCTGGAACGTGTTATGCTCGTAATCCGAGGTTCAACTGTATAATAATAACTTAACTATTACTAACTATTACATTCTAAGGTATTGGAATTTCCTTTCAAATTTGGCTGTTAGTGAACATAATGAATACGAATTTATCTGAAGTTACAAATTGCCCGAAATAACGAATGCCATATCTAAACGAATGGAACATAACAAATTAATAATAATAAACAACAACAATAATAATAAATGTTTTATTATTATTATTATAATTTATTATTAATTTGTTCTGTTTCATTTGTCTAGATGCGGCATTCGTTATTTCGGATAAATTCGTATTCATTAAGTTCACTAACAGCCAAATTTGAAAGGAAATTTCAATACCTATAATTTAATAGTTAGTTATTATTAGTTAGTTAGTTAGTTATTCTTTCGAATTTTCTGATTTTCTTTCTTATTTTCGGATTTTTGAATTTTATGAATTTTCGAATTGACGAATTTTTGAATTTACGAATTGCGATCATAACGAATGACCCGAAAAACGAAAAAAGGAAAAAAAAAATGAAACGAAAAGGAGCAAATTTCTCAGCAGTGCACATGTCTACTGAAGTGTGAGATTATCTAAAGCACTGCTTCCTCTGACTACTCATCTCACCAGTTTAGGAGTGAAATTTGGTGATGTCACTACTGTGTTGCTCACTATCACAAACCAAACAGGAGCGGAGTGAACCAGACCCTACTCTGACTGCAACTGGGTTAATGAAGTTTAAAGTAGAAGTTTTATTTTGGATAGAGCAAGGAAGGGTTGTAACTCCCCGTTAGGGTTCAATATTGAGTTGGCCCACCCTTTGCAGCTATAACAGCTTCAACTCTTCTGGGAAGGCTCTCCACAATGTTTAGGAGTGTGTCTATGGGAATGTTTGACCATTCTTCCAGAAGCATATTTGTGAGGTCAGGCACTGATGTTGGACGAGAAGACCTGGCTCGCAGTCTCCTCTCTAATTCATTCCAAAGGTGTTCTATGGGGTTGAGGTCAGGATTCTGTGCAGGCCAGTCAAGTTCCTCCACCCCAAACTCGCTCATCCATGTCTTTATGGACCTTGCTTTGTGCACTGGAATGCAGTCATGTTGGAACAGGAAGGGGCCATCTCCAAACTGTTCCCACAAAAGTTGCGAGCATGAAATTGTCCAAAATGTTTTGGTATGCTGATACCTTAAGAGTTCCCTTCACTGGAACTAAGGGGCCAAGCCCAACCCCTGAAAAACAACCGCCCACACCATAATCCCCCCTCCACCAAATGATTTGGACCAGTGCACAAAGCAAGGTCCATAAAGACATGGATGAGCGAGTTTGGGGTGGAGGAACTTAAATGGCCTGCACAGAGTCCTGACCTCAACCCGATAGAACACCTTTGGAATGAATTAGAGTGGAGACTGCGTGCCAGGCCTTCTCGTCCAACATCAATGCCTGACCTCACAAATGCGCTTCTGGAAGAATTGTCAAACATTCCTATAGACACCCTCCTAAACCTTGTGGACAGCCTTCCTAGAAGAGTTGAAGCTGTTATAGCTGCAAAGAGTGGGCCAACTCAATATTGAACACTACGGACTAAGACTGGGATACCATTAAAGTTCATGTGTGTGTAAAGGCGAACGTCCCAAAACTTTTGGTTATATTGTGTACTTTAAGGCATGGTTGGTACTCACCAAGGACTCCCTCATGTGTTTTGGACCTAGCTCAATCCTGCCCCTAGGTTGCTTCCCCAGATACTAGCAGACATGCGAGGAAGATGGTAGGATGGGCCAGGTAGCCAGAGAGGAAGCCAGCAGAAAGAGCCAGTCAACCACTGAGAAAATAAGGGGGCTGTTGGGTTGAACCAGTCAACCGGTGAAGAAATGGTGGAAGCAGTCAGGATAAGGCAGTCAACCAGTGAAGAATTGGAGGAAGCCCTCAGGATAAGGCAGTCAACCAGTGAAGAATTGGAGGAAGCCCTCAGGGTAAGGCAGTCAACCGGTGAAGAATTGGAGGAAGCCCTCAGGATAAGGCAGTCAACCGGTGAAGAATTGGAGGAAGCCCTCAGGATAAGGCAGTCAACCAGTGAAGAATTGGAGGAAGCCCTCAGGATAAGGCAGTCAACCAGTGAAGAATTGGAGGAAGCCCTCAGGATAAGGCAGTCAACCGGTGAAGAATTGGAGGAAGCCCTCAGGATAAGGCAGTCAACCAGTGAAGAATTGGAGGAAGCCCTCAGGATAAGGCAGTCAACCGGTGAAGAATTGGAGGAAGCCCTCAGGATAAGGCAGTCAACCAGTGAAGAATTGGAGGAAGCCCTCAGGATAAGGCAGTCAACCAGTGAAGAATTGGAGGAATGTTTTTCTTTGTTGTGTTGAAGAATTGTTTCTGAGCAATGGATTGTTTTCAAATGAAAGAATCTGAAACTGATTGTCCAAGTGTGCGTGTGCCCTATGTAACCCTCAATCCTCACCATCAACACTATCCCGACTCCCAACAAAAAGAAGGTCCATGGAATGTAATGCAAAAATTGGGAAGTTTATTAAACTAACTGGAGGTACTTACAACCAGTGCCAAAGAGATGACTTGACGTGTTTGGCGATACAGGTACTTTAACCAAGCCTAATGCCTCGTACACACGACCGGTTTTTCCGCCGCTTTTCCTCTCAAGCCTGCCTTGCATACACACGGTCACACAAAAGACCGCTGAACTTTTGAATGCCAAGAACGCGGGGATGTCAAAGACTACGACGAGCCGACAAAGTGACGTTCTATGCTTCCGCGCAGGCGTCAAATTGTTTACGAGCCTGCACGTCTTTTTTTCCCCTCGGGAAAGCATACAGACGACCGGTTTTCTCGGCAGGATTTTTTCCTGACGGGAAAAAAAGAGAGCTGGTTCTCTTTTTTTTTTTTTTTTTCACAGTTTTACTGTCGGGAAAACTGCGATGAAGCAAGTAGACATGTGCACAACCAAAAAATTAGTTTCCTATCGTTTCGTTTCGTCTCATTCCGTATGTTCGTAAAGATGAGTAATTTCGTAAGACGCGAGTTTTCCTATTCGGACTCGTTCGTATGTTCGTAACAGTTTAATTTTCGTTGATACTGAATGATTCGTAGTTCTGTCTAAGTTATTTTCGTTGATTTGAAATTCGTAATTTTGTTGATATTGAATGATTTGTATTTCTGTTTAAGTTATTTTCGTACTTTCGTAACAGTTTGATTTTCGTTGATACTGAACGATTCGTAATTCGTAATTTTGTTAGATAATAATTTTCGTTTTTCTGTACACTACTCTGCCGTTTCTGTTGATTCGTAACATTGTTTTGTTTTCCTTGATTCGTGTCTACTACCGTGCTTCGAATGGATTCGTAATTTTTTTATACTTTCGTAAATACATCTCGGCGCGGTCATTCGCAATCTCGCGTTACTAGTTATTTTTATTTTCAACACGCGGCTATAGCCGCGTGTTGAAAATGAAACTAAAATACGTCCACGTGCTTCGAATGCATTCGTACTCCCGTAAATACATCGCGGCCATTCGCAATCTCGTATTTTAGTTTCGTTTTCAACAAGCGGCTATAGCCTCCGCCCCTGTACGCCATTTTGAGAGGGTGTAAGTGGTGTGGTGAGGGAGGAGCAGAGAGCAGTGCAGAGAGTGATATTGTGGTTTTTGTAGTTGTTTTTGTGTGGTTTGGTGGTTTTATTGCAATTAGAATGTCATAGTTGCCAACAGTCACGGATTGGCCGGGACGTTCCCGGGATTCAAACCCTTTTCCCGGATTTATTTTGTCCCGGCCAATGTCCCGGCCAATCCGATTTTTCCCGTTTTCCCCGAATTTGGACGCCGCAGGCCGCCGCCGCTAGAGGTCCACGGCTGGCGGAGACAATGTCTCGGCCGGCCGCCATGTTCAAGAAGACCAAAACACGGATGTAGTACAATAGAAAATAAAGCCGCTGCGGCGCCGCCCACACCCCGCACCTCCCCGGGGGTGGGCGGCGCCGCAGCAGCTTTATCTTCTATTGTACTACATCTGTGTTTTGGCTGGCCGGCCGGCCACCCCCCCCACCCCGCCCCGCTGCAGGTCTGTCTGTAATGGAAAGGGGCGGGGGTCGGCAGCGCCACAGCTTAATTTTTTATTTTTTTTGCAGCCACACTGTCGGCTCCGCCTCTATTTTGTTCCCCTTCGGGGAAGGGGAAACAATAATGGCGGCCGAGACAGGAGACGCCTGTGGTTAAGGGGGGACTCCGCTGGGGATGCCTGTGGTAACTGGGGACTCCGCTGGGAACGCCTGTGGTAAGGGAGGACTCCGCTGGGGACGGCTGAGGTAAGGGGGGACTCCGCTGGGGACGCCTGATGTAAGGGGGGACTCCGCTGGGGACGCCTGATGTAAGGGGGGACTCCGATGGGGACGCCTGATGTAAGGGGGGACTCCGCTGGGGACGCCTGATGTAAGGGGGGACTCCGATGGGGACGCCTGATGTAAGGGGGGACTCCGCTGGGGATGCCTGATGTAAGGGGGGACTCCGATGGGGACGCCTGATGTAAGGGGGGACTCCGCTGGGGACGCCTGATGTAAGGGGGGACTCCGATGGGGACGCCTGATGTAAGGGGGGACTCCGCTGGGGACGCCTGATGTAAGGGGGGACTCCGCTGGGGACGCCTGATGTAAGGGGGGACTCCGCTGGGGACGCCTGATGTAAGGGGGACTCCTCTGGGTACACCTGATGTAAGGAAGGACTCCGCTGGGTACGCCTGATGTAAGGAGGGACTCCTCTGGGGACGCCTGATGTAAGGAGGGACTCCCCTGTGGACACCTGATGGCATCTGGTGGCAGGCGACGTGGCAGGTGACACACTCGGGGCTTCCACTGATTCGGCATTTTGGTGAGTTGAATGATTTCATTTTATATTAAAATGTAATAAGAGAAATAATGCACTTCAGTCATCCTGACACCCTAACAACCATGGTGCCGGGATGATTAAAGAGCTAACACCAGATGTTTGGATTATCTTTATCTGTTGATTGTTAAACTCTGGAATACACATATTTCTATTATGGTGTAGGATCTGGGCCTGCTGTCCTTCCATCCTTCCTTCTCTTTCCTTCCCTCCCTCTTTCTTTCTCCCTTCATCCCTCATTCATCTCAGACTTTAACCACACCCCCTTTGAGCCACGCTCATTTAAGCCACTACCCGCGTAAACCACGCCCACGCTTCGTGCGCCACTTTTTTCTCCTAAAGTATAACACACCTTCAAATGAATGCCCCACCCCCTAATTATACCAAGGCTCCGCCTACATGCGAAAAAGTGTCACGGATTTTTTTTTTGCAATGTTGGCAACTATGGAATGTCTGGGAGTGAGAATGGACGTGTGAGTCTTGTAAGTGAGAATGTTGGTGTTAGTGAGTGTGTTGGTATGAGAGTTGGTGTTGGTGTGACTGAGAGTGGAGGGATTGAGGACTGGAGTATTCTTATTTTACCGGTCCATGCAAAAAAATATATATACTAATCTACTTCTCCTACCATGAATACGTAGTATATGCTGCCTGGGCTGGCCTAGTAGTGGCACTGGCTAACACAACAAAAAAAATAGGTAGGGGCAGACAGACAGCAATATAATAAAACAGTCCCAGAAAAGGGAAAAAAACTAACTTTAGAAAATCCTAGGAGTAATAGAAATAGTAAGAAATTTATAATTTCTATATCAATCTCTTTGAATGACTCACAAATCAAACACCACCCACACCCTGTCTAGAATGTAGTCTGACAAAGAAGAAAAATACAATATGTCAGAGATATTACATAAATAAAATTATAAATTAGAATGTAGACTCTAGAATCTCAATCTAATATCCTTAAGAAACAAAGAATTTCTCTCTCCCAAGTAAAAAAATTTACTCACAAAATCCAACAGAACAGTGCAACCTACCCAACCACACCCTATCTGGACTCTGGATGGAATGCACTGCAGTCTAAGAGCCGGTTCACACCATAGCGGCGCGACGCGGCTCGACTCCTGGGGGCGACCTCGGCGGCGCGATCTCAAGACGACTTGAGACGGCCGCCGAGGCGATTTGCAGAAGACTTCTGTATAGAAGTCTATGCAGGTCGCCTGGGGTCGCCCCCAAAAGTAGTACAGGAACCTTTTTCTAAGTCGGAGCGACCTGAGTCGCTCTTACTTAGGACGGTTCCATTGTACAGCATTGGATGCGACTTGTCAGGCGACCGAGTCGCCTGACAAGTCGCCCTGGTGTGAACCGGCACTCACACAGAAAAACACACATACACACACATTACAGCACATGTCTATAAGAAACAAGCTCATTGGGGGAAGAGACGACCTCTTCAGGGGAAGGGACAAGCTTATTGGCCATTGGCCAAAGTCCAGAACTAATTCAGAACTAACGAAATAGAATTTAAGTTTTTACGAATTGTCGTTGTTTTCATTTCCGTTTTCCGAAGATTCGTAATTTTTTTTCCGTTCATTTTGATATTCGTTAATATGGATCTTTGTTCGTTATTCGTTGTTTTGTTTTTCGAATATTTGTAATATCTCGTTTTCGTTCATTTTTATTTTCGTTATTTTTTATCTTTTTTCTGTGTTTTCGTTGTTTTTATGTTTTCGTTTTTCACTTTTTCGTTTTTTGTTTGTTTCAAATTTACTAAATTCGTATTTTATTTGTTTTCCATATTCGTTCGTTTAGATTATTCGTTGTTCGTTTGTAATGTTATCGAACCGTTCGTTCATTCGTATGTTTACGAATCAACGAATATAACGAATTTTGACGGATAACGAATTCGTAACTAAACGAATTGCACATGTCTAGAAGCAAGCACACGGCCGGTTTTCCCGGGCCAAAAGCTGTCATGGCAGTTTTCCTGCCAGGAAAACCGGTCGTGGGTACGAGGCATAAGAAGGTTTTACCCCCTTCATGACCAGGACATTTTTTTGCTATTTAGCAATTTAACTGGCCATTGCACAGTCATGCGACACTGTACCCAAATAAAATGTATTTCATTTTTTTCACACAAATTGAGCTTTCTTTTGGTGGTATTTGATTATCACTGCTTTTTTTATTATATAAACAAAAAAGTCTGAAAATTTTTAAACAAAAACATATGTTTTTTCTATTTTCTGTTATAAAACATATCCAATTTAGAAAAAAAAAAAATTCTTGATACATTTAGATCAAAATGTATGCTGTTAGATGTCAATAAGCGTATATTAATTGTTTTTTGTGACAGTTATAGCGTCTACAAACTATGGGATATACAGTATCTCACAAAAGTAAGTACACCCCTCACATTTGTGTAAATATTTTCTTGTATCTTTTCATGTGACAACACTGAAGAAATGACACTTTGCTACAATGTAAAGTAGTGAGTGTACAGCTTGTATAACAGTGTAAATTTGCTGTCCCCTCAAAATAACTCAACACACAGTCATTAATGTCTAAACCGCTGGCAACAAAAGTGAGGACACCCCTAAGTGAAAATGTCCAAATTGGGCCCAAAGTGTCAATATTTTGTGTGGCCGCCATTATTTTCCAGCACTGCCTTAACCCTCTTGGGCATGGAGGTCACCAGAGCTTCACAGGTTGCCACTGGAGTCTTCTTCCCCTCCTCCATGATGATATCACAGAGCTGGTGGATGTTAGAGACCTTGCGCTCCTCCACCTTCCGTTTGAGGAGCCCCACAGATGATCAATAGGGTTTAGGTCTGGAGAAATGCTTGGCCAGTCCATCACCTTTACCCTCAGCTTCTTTAGCAAGGCAGTGGTGGTCTTGGAGGTGTGTTTGGGGTCGTTATCATGTTGGAATACTACCCTGCAGTCCAGTCTCTGAAGGGAGGGGATCATGCTCTGCTTCAGTAGGTCACAGTGCATGTTGGCATTCATGGTTCCCTCAATGATCTGTAGCTCCCCAGTGCCGGCAGCACTCATGCAGCCCCAGACCATGACACTCCCACCACCATGCCTGACTGTAGACAAGACACACTTGTCTTTGTCCTCCTCACCTGGTTGCCGCCACACACGCCTGACACCATCTGACACCAAATAAGTTTATCTTGGTCTCATCAGACCACAGGACAGGGTTCCAGTAATCCATGTCCTTAGTCTGCTTGTCTTCAGCAAACTATTTGCGGACTTTCTTGTGCATCATCTTTAGAAGAGGCTTCCTTCTGGGACGACAGCCATGCAGACCAATTTGATGCAGTGTGCGGCGTATGGTCTGAGCACTGACAGGCTGACCCCTCAGCCCTTCAACCTCTGCAGCAATGCTGGCAGCACTCATACGTCTATTTCCCAAAGACAACCTCTGGATATGACGCTGAGCACGTGACCTCAACTTCTTTGGTGGACCATGGCGAGGCCTGTTCTGAGGGGAACCTGTCCTGTTATACCGCTGTATGGACTTGGCCACCATGCTGCAGCTCAGTTTCAGGGTCTTGGCAATCTTCTTATAGCCTCGGCCATCTTTATGTAGAACAACAATTCTTTTTTTCAGATCCTCAGAGAGTTCTTTGCCATGAGGTGCCATGTTGTACTTCCAGTGACCAGTATGGGAGAGTGAGAGCGATAACACCAAATTTATCACACCTGCTCCCCATTCACACCTGAGACCTTGTAACACTAACGAGTCACATGACACCGGGGGAGGGAAAATGGCTAATTGGGCCCAATTTGGACATTTTCACTTAGGGGTGTCCTCACTTTTGTTGCCGGCGGTTTAGACATGAATGGCTGTGTGTTGAGTTATTTTGAGGGGACAGCAAATTTACACCGTTATACAAGCTGTACACTCACTACTTTACATTGTAGCAAAGTGTCATTTCTCCAGTGCTGTCACATGAAAAGATACAAGAAAATATTTACACAAATGTGAGGGGTGTACTTACTTTTGTGAGATTCTGTATGTAGCACACGGATCCCTGGCCTTACCTCCTCAAGGCAGGACACACCGTACCACAATGCCCAGGTTTCTCCTTGAATAAGAGGGTGAGCGGTGTTCAGAAATTGTTGGGTCCTGCAGCGAGTTGCCTTCCCTCGGTTGGATCTCACCCCCAGAGTGTAGGGAAGAGTCTGTTGTAGGTGCACCAATAAGGCCAAAGTCCAGACAGGTTAAACCTTAATGAAGGAAGGTTTATTTTCTTCAATGCTGAAACTGGATAGGAAAGTTGGAGTGGAAGAATAAAGAAACAGGGAGGTAGGTTCAGGCACTTAATATCACCACTCAATCCCAAGTGGACTCTGCTCACCCGGAAAGTCCCCTCTCACGGACCTAGCAGCCGGAGTGATGCACAAACTTTACTTCTCTTAATTTTCCCTTGGAGATACGATCGGGAGATTCTCTGCCTTAGGATCTCTGAGCCCCGAACCTCTCATCGCTTGTAATTAAAGAACCGGTGCAAGTTGCTGCACATTACAAGGCCTCAGATGATTAGTGGAATCCCTCCAGAAGTTTACCGGGCCTCTCTTTCACCGTGAATTCTCACCGGTCCCTCAGAAAGGTCCTCCCCCGGTCCCCTCTTCTTAGAGTGGGTCCCCTCTCAGGGGCACCCTGGAATTCCTCCTTTTAGAGCTGAGCCCCAGCTTAAGGTGCTGGGCCCAATGGCGAAGTTGCAGCCCCAGGCTAAAGGTGCCTGGGACAGATGCATATGCGCTCCCCTGGCCTGGAGGGCCAGGTCACGCGGCCCGAACTCCGGAGCCCCGAAACTTTGGAACAACCACTCCAGGCGGCGTCTGCCCCTTATGTATCCTCTCCCGGCATGCACAGCAGGCCGACCACGCCCACTGTACTACTGCCGAGAGAGGACACCCTAAGGCACAGCACTGTTACCAGGAAACAAAATAACAGAACCTATCAATAAAAGCGCTCTGAGCCTGGCTACTGGCTCAGACCAACCCCTAAATTTAGGTACACAGCACCCCTCATGTACTTGAAAATCGATCAGTCCTGATGGCCTCTCTCATGCCTTGAGGCCCTTAAAATGCCAGGAGAGTATATCCACCAAATGACCCCTTTTTGGAAAGAAGACAGTCTGCGGCAGACAGTTGAGCCTGTTGTCCTGGTTGCCTATGGAAATTATGAAGCCACTATAACCCAAGCTAAGTAACTTTAGCTTATTCCTATTGTACACAGACTATTGGTCATGCTCTATGCTAGGAAGTTTACGTAGCATGTGTTTTATACATATCTTCCATTGTTGTATTGTATTCCTATAATTGTAAATGGTTTGTATGTACAGCATGTTGTTCAGTAATGCACAATAACCAGTTCTGGACCACCTCCTTTAGCTTTACTGCTAGAGTGCGGCCCGCTGCACTGGATCACGTATATATATATATATATATATATACATATATATATACGTGATCCAGCATTTCTGGGTAAGGGGTGCGCGTACACCCGCTGCCCCGGCTGTGCTGTCATTTGCTACAGCACAAGCTGATCAGCGGCTGAGCGAATGACAGAAGAGAGCCCTGTGTCGGTAAACGAGCGGCAGCTGTGGTTGGAAGAAAATGCCCTGTTGATGTCAGAGGTCAGAGGAAGAATGGGCAGACTGGTTTCAGGTGATAGAAAGGCAACAGTAACTCAAATACCCACTCGTTCCATCCAAGGTATGCAGAATACCATCTCTGAACGCACAACGCATCCAAACTTGAAGCAGATGGGCTGCAGCAGCAGAAGACCACACCGGATGCCACTCCTGTCAGCAAAGAACAGGAAACTGAGGCTACAATTTGCACAGGATCACCAAAATTGAACAATAGAAGATTAGAAAAATGTTGCCTGGTCTGATGAGTCTCGATTTCACCTGTGACATTCAGTCAGAATATATACACCGTATTTGCCGGCGTATAAGACAACCCCCTAATTTTCCAGCTAAAAGGTTGGTTTTGGGATATACTCGCCGTATAAGACGACCCCCCTTCCGACACACCTCACTGTGCCCATTGCCTACCTCACTGTGCCCATTGCCTACCTCACTGTGCCCATTGCCTACCTCACTGTGCCCATTGCCTACCTCACTGTGCCCATTGCATACCTCACTGTGCTCATTGCCTACCTCACTGTGCTCATTGCCTACCTCACTGTGCTCATTGCCTACCTCACTGTGCTCATTGCCTACCTCACTGTGCTCATTGCCTACCTCACTGTGCTCATTGCCTACCTCACTGTGCTCATTGCCTACCTCACTGTGCCCATTGCCTACCTCACTGTGCTCATTGCCTACCTCACTGTGCTCATTGCCTACCTCACTGTGCTCATTGCCTACCTCACTGTGCCCATTGCATACCTCACTGTGCTCATTGCCTACCTCACTGTGCTCATTGCCTACCTCACTGTGCTCATTGCCTACCTCACTGTGCTCATTGCCTACCTCACTGTGCCCATTGCCTACCTCACTGTGCCCATTGCCTACCTCACTGTGCTCATTGCCTACCTCACTGTGCCCATTGCCTACCTCACTGTGCCCATTGCCTACCTCACTGTGCCCATTGCCTACCTCACTGTGCTCATTGCCTACCTCACTGTGCTCATTGCCTACCTCACTGTGCTCATTGCCTACCTCACTGTGCCCATTGCCTACCTCACTGTGCCCATTGCCTACCTCACTGTGCTCATTGCATACCTCACTGTGCTCATTGCCTACCTCACTGTGCTCATTGCCTACCTCACTGTGCTCATTGCCTACCTCACTGTGCTCATTGCATACCTCACTGTGCCCATTGCATACCTCACTGTGCCCATTGCATACCTCAATGTGCTCATTGCATACCTCACTGTGCCCATTGCATACCTCACTGTGCCCATTGCATACCTCACTGTGCCCATTGCCTACCTCACTGTGCCCATTGCCTACCTCACTGTGCCCATTGCCTACCTCACTGTGCCGACCTCCAGATCTCCATACCTTATGCCTGTATGCAGAGTCAAACTTTGGGCCTCCATTGTTCAAAAGTCGCGCCTCCTCCTCGTCCTGTTCCGTGATAGGCGGAACACTCAGTTTCCCAGCAGAGCCTCTGTCCGGTGTTCTGCCTATCACGGAGGTCCTCTCGTCCGAGCCGGAGGATGAGAGGATCAGGACGAGGAGGAGGCGTGGCTTTTGAACAAGGTACCGGCGTATAAGATGACCCCCGACTTTTGGTGGATATTTTTAAGTACAAAAGGTTGTCTTATACGCCGGAAAATATGGTAGTCAGAATTTGGTGCATGGGTCCAATATGCCTTGTATCACCGGTTCAGACTGGTGGTGGGGGTGTAATGGTGCGGGGGAGATTTTCTTGGCACACTTTGGTCCTCTTAGTACCAATTGAGCATCCTTTAAACGCCACGACCAGGGATGAGCCGAACACCCCCCTGTTCGGTTCGCACCAGAACCTGCGAACAGACAAAATGTTTGTGTAAACTTTAGAACCCTATTAAATACAATGGACTCGAACGTTCAAAATCTAAAGTGTTAATTATAAAGGCTAATATGCAAGTTATTGTCCTAAAAAGTGTTTGGGGACCGGGGTCCTGCCCCAGGGGACATGTATCAATGCAAAAAGAAGTTTTAAAAACGGCCATTTTTTCGGGAGCGGTGATTTTAATAATGCATAAAGTGAAAAAATAAAAGTGAAATATTCCTTTAAATTTCGTAGCTGGGGGGTGTGTATGATATGCATGTGAAGTGGCGCATGTTTCCCGTGCTTAGAACTGTCCCTGCAAAAAATGTCATTTCAGGCCCTTCAGATCTGGCATGGATTTTAAGGGGAACTCCACCCCAAATTTAAAAAAAAAATTGCGTGGAGTCCCCCTAAAAATCCATACCAGACCCCTTATCCGAGCACGCAACCTGGCCGGCCGCAGGGGAAAAGGGGGGGATGAGAGAGCGGCCCCCCCTCCCTCCTGAACCGTACCAAGCCACATGCCCTCAACATGGGGAGGATGTCCCCATGTTGATGGGGACAAGGGCCTCATCCCCACAACCCTTGCCCGGTGGTTGTGGGGGTCTGCGGGCGGGGGGCTTATCGGAATCTGGAAGACCCCTTTAACAAAGGGGACCCCCAGATCCCGCCCCCCTCCTATGTGAATTGGTAAGGGGTACATTGTACCCCTACCATTTCACGAAGAAAGCGTAAAAAAAGTTTAAAAAAACACACAAACACCTTGAAAAAGTCCTTTATTTAAAAAAAAAAAAAAGAAAAAACATTCCAGCAGTGAAATCCAGTGTCCCGCGGCGATCCCGATGTCCAGCGCTGTCCTTCATTGGTTGTGCCTGAGCGGACCTGATGGGGAACTCCCTCTCAGTATTTTAAATGTATAGACCCGCCCCTTCTAAAGTTCCCCATCAGGTCCGCTCAGCGGACCAGATGCGGAACATGAGAAGGGGCGGGTCTATACATGTATTACCAAAGTGAGAGCAGTTCCCCATCAGGTCCGCCCCCTCGGTATGTCGGACCCGCCTACGTCATTGGCTTGAGCGGAGAACTTCCTTCACTATGTAAATTTAAATTACACAGTGAAGGAAGTTCCCCGCTCAAGCCAATGACGTAGGCGGGTCCGACATACCGAGGGAGCGGACCTGATGGGGAACTTTAGAAGGGGCGGGTCTATACATTTAAAATACTGAGAGGGAGTTCCCCATCAGGTCCGCTCAGGCACAACCAATGAAGGACAGCGCTGGACATCGGGATCGCCGCGGGACACTGGATTTCACCGCTGGAATGTTTTTTTTTTTTTTTTTTTTTTTAATAAAGGACTTTTTCAAGGTGTTTGTGTGTTTTTTTAAACTTTTTTTACGCTTTCTTCGTGAAATGGTAGGGGTCCAGATTCCGATAAGCCCCCCGCCCGCAGACCCCCACAACCACCGGGCAAGGGTTGTGGGGATGAGGCCCTTGTCCCCATCAACATGGGGACATCCTCCCCATGTTGAGGGCATGTGGCCTGGTACGGTTCAAGAGGGAGGGGGGGCCGCTCTCTCGTCCCCCCCTTTTCCCCTGCGGCCGGCCAGGTTGCGTGCTCGGATAAGGGGTCTGGTATGGATTTTTAGGGGGACTCCACGCCATTTTTTTTTTAAATTTGGGGTGGAGTTCCCCTTAAAATCCATGCCAGATCTGAAGGGCCTGGAATGGATATTTGGGGGAACCCCACGTCAATTTTTTTTTTATTTGCGGCGGGGTTCCCCTTAATATCCATTCCAGACCTGAAGGGCCTGGTAATTGAATTCTGGGGAACCCCCACGCTTTTTTTTTATTTTTTATCAATGACTTTTGTATGTATTGCCGGGAGCCGACAATTCATTAATAGCCGCGAGTCAGTTTTAAAAGACTTTTTTTCTTTCAAAAATGACATTTTTTGCAGGGACAGTTCTAAGCACGGGAAACATGCGCCACTTCACATGCATATCATACACACCCCCCAGGTACGAAATTTAAAGGAATATTTCACTTTTATTTTTTCATTTTAAGCATTATTAAAATCACTGCTCCCGAAAAAACGGCCGTTTTTAAAACTTCTTTTTGCATTGATACATGTCCCCTGGGGCAGGACCCGGGTCCCCAAACACTTTTTAGGACAATAACTTGCATATTAGCCTTTATAATTAGCACTTTAGATTTCTCCCATAGATTTTTCGAATTTGCCGCGAACACCCCAATTTGTTCGCTGTTCGGCGAACGGGCGAACAGGCAATGTTCGAGTCGAACATGAGTTCGACTCGAACTCGAAGCTCATCCCTAGCCACAACCTACCTGAGTATTGTTGCTGATCATGTCCATCCCTTTATGACTACAGTCTCCTCATCTTCTGATGGCTCCTTCCAGCAGGATAATGCACCATGTCACAAAGCTCCAATCATCTCACCACTGGACAATGAGGTCACTGTAGCACACGGACCCTTTTCCTGCCTGGCTCACTTGCAAGTTAAGGCACACCGTGCTATATGCCCAGGTTCCTTCTTTAATAAGAGGGTGAGCGGTGTTCTAGATTGATGGGTCCTGCAGCGAGTTACCTCCTTTCGGCTGGTTCTTATCCCTAGAGTGTAGGAAAAAGTCTGTTGTTTGCGTATCAATAAGGCCAATGTCCAGACAAGGTTAAACCTCAATGAACGAAGGTTTATTTTCTATATGCTTGGAAAGTTGAAGATTGAAGAATAAAGTAACAGGGAGGCAGGTTCAGGCACGCGGCACTTAATCAGCACTTGGTATCACCACTCAATCCCGAGTGGACTCTGCTCACTCGGATAATTCCCTCTCACGGTCTTAGCAGCCGGAGTGATGCACGAACTTGACTTTACTGTCCTAGGGATACGATCGGAACTCATTTGCCTAGTTCCCCATCTTCCCAGCACTTGTAGCATAAGAACCTAGGTGCACGTTGAAGCACGCTTCAATGCCTGTGGTGGACTTGCGGAATCCCTCTGTAGGTGACCAGGCCTCATCCGAGGCGGTGACTTCCTTCACTGGTAACCCTGGCTCCCTCTCCAGAACGGGTCACCCTCGAGTGTCCTGGAATTCCTCTTTAGATGGTAGGCCAGCTAGAGGTGCTGGGCCTACATGAACAGTTGCAGCCTCGGGCTAAGGGTGCCTGAGACGGATCTTCCCCTGCGCATTCCCATGGCCTGGAGGGCCATAAGACGCAGGCGGTACTTCTCCTCAGTACCCCTCCTTTCCCCTTCTAAGATGGCGTCTGCACATTATATATCCTCTCCCAGCATGCACAGCGGGCCGACCACGCCCCCCATACAGCTGCCTGGAGAGGACATCCAAAGGTACAGTAATGTCACCAGTGGTTCAACCCTGACCTGTTATGGCAGCGCCACCCACAGGCCACAGGGAACTGTACACCAGCAACACCACTTGGCAAATGCAAAGAGCAAACCTAATAATTGAAGCGGTCTGAGCCTGGCCACCAACTCAGACCAACCCCTAAATTTAGGCACATAGCACCCCTGAAAGCAAAGGGGCGCTACATCACAAAGCTCCAATCATCTCACCACTGGACAATGAGGTCCCTGTACTACAATGGCCTCCACACTCACCACATGTCAATCTAATACCTTTGGGGTGGATGTGCAGCCGACAAATCTGCAGCAACTGCGTGATGTTATCCCTATGGAGCAAAATCTCTGAGGAACGTTTCCAACACCTTGTTGTATCTATGCCACCAAGAATGAAGGCCAAAGAAGGTCCAACCCGCTACTAGCGAGGTGTACCTAATAAAGTGGTCGGTGAGTGTGGATATATAAATATATTTATACACAAAATATATATCTGAAGTACTCTGTGTACTGCTATGTGGGGGTTGATGAAGGGATTGTCTGCAACAATTCATAATATACGACAAAAATTGCCTGCCTGGATTTTCATACAATATTTTGAAGGATTTTCTAGTGAACATTGATTTTACGACTCATGTTTCACACGGAAATCTCGGCCTGAAGTCCAATGTGCCACTATTTGTTTGTGATGAGATATTTTGGAGAGTACGTCAATTCCCTTTGTAAGGCGGATTCCAAACAAAAACACAACATGGCTTGCATGGATACCAAATGTGATGAAGGTGACTCTATCTCTTCAAATTATCTGTAGCTCTGATGGACAAAAGGTCTCCAGTTCCATTGACAGAGAGGTAAACTAAAAGCAATACGGGGCTGTAAGAAAACACATTGTTGTATTTTTAATGAACCTGCACCTGCTATTGTCCAGTAGAAGAAGTGACAAGGTTTAGAATCCCCTAAAATCCATAAATAGCGACCGATGTGTTCATTGTGGAGAGGGGAATGGACGCTCTGACATTGGGGAAAAGTCAATGGATTGGCATCATGGCTTCTGGCTGATAAAAATAACAAAAAAACAAGAATTTAAAAAAGTCGTTTTTTTTTTGTATTTCAAGATTGATTCGGGGGGGGGGGGGGGGATGCTATGAAAAAAATTACAAATTTACTGGCTCCTTCCTCCACTCTCCATACTAAAAGACAGGGGGGCCGGAGGAGTGAAGAGGGGGAAAGGGGGAGGACACGGGGTGAACCAGAGGCGGACACGGGGGGAACCAGAGGAGGGGACTGGAGGATGACACAGAGGAGGACTAGAGGGGGACCGGAGGAAGACACGGGGGGGTGACTGGAGGAGCACATGAAGGACACAGAGGGGGACCAGAGGGGGAGCCAGAGGAGGATACAGGGGATAGTCAGAGACGATCAGTGTGGCAGGTGGGGGAGTTACAAGCACCGATCTCCCTTTGTGGCTTTCAATAAAGCAGCTGAAAGCCGTGGAGGGGGGAGAGGAGGAGAAGCGGCTTTCAGATGCTTTTGTTAAATCTATACAGGGAGATCGGTGATTGTAACTCCCCCCACTGCCGCACCGATCATGTCTGAGTCTGCCCAGGTATCGGATCACTTTGCAAGTACTCTTGCAAATCCACCGTTTTTTTTTATACATATACCATTAACCCCCTCCCCCCTCTTCTCCCCCCCCCCCCTTCTATTCTATAAATTGTTGTGTCATATATATCCCATTCAAATCTCACCCTCAAACTAAGTGTTCCATTGTTTATCATTATAAATTTCTCCATTTTTCATTCCCTTTTTTTGTGTACAGTGCATTTTTCTTTTTTCTTTTCCCCAAAACATCTTTTTCCTTTTTTTGTGATTTTTTTATTCCAATGTTATTTAATTTTTTAATCCTACTGATTCACATTTTTTCCTTTACATTTTCATTAAACAGTCGTTTTTAATTGCAAAAGGTTGTTTCTATAGTGTGGGTCCGCTGGCTGTTATGGACCCGCAGCCGCGGACTTCCTACTTCTTGTCCATGTATTTAAGCTGCTCTCCTCCTGAGAGCAAACAGGCCAGTAGAAGGAGCTGTGAGCCCCGAGCGCGTAGCCGGTGACACTTCCCACTCTACGTCTGATTGTCCGCCCTGCCATGTGACGTCACCGCCGCTTCCGCGTTCCAGACTGGACAGCGTGGAGCTTCCTGGTATGTGACATGGCTGAGAAGCCTGTGATACGACATTCAAACATCTCCTATACCTTACGGCTGAGGGACACACCACCAGATCCTGCAGAGTGGCATCTACAGACCCCAGGACACCCCCATCCTCGATGGACATCAATACCAAGTGAACCAGAGAGTCCCGGAGCAATGACAAAGAGAGAAATGAGCGGAGGGACGGCATGACAGGTGGGACAGGCAGTAGCCTAGCAGGGGCTGTGGTTCCCTTTAAGAAAAGGGGGGTGGCCGTGGGGGAAAAAGGGGAGGGGGAGCGCAGTCAGGGAGGAAGTGACGTTTTCTCACTTCCTCCATTTCACTCACGAGGTAGAAAGCTTCACAGCCGGTGCTATGGCTGATGTGGCTGAGCTATTGGCGCAATTGCGGGCCGCGGTGGCCGCGCAGGGGGCAGAGTGGCTGCAGGAACAGGTGTCTGCAGTGTTAGATGAGCGGGCGGCGGCGCCCGCCAGGGGGGGAGTCGCTCTGGGGTGCGCTAGGCGGTCCAGGCCGCCTGAGCGGTACAGTCCGGAGGCATCCCCGAGTGGATCTACTTCCGTCCGGAGACCCGTTGGGGGCCCTCCGGCCGCATCCCCTGACCGCACGCAGCCGGTGTCGGCGGGGGGGGCCGGGAGGAATCCGCGCCGTGGACGGAGTTCGGCGGTGGGGGAGATGAGTGGCCCTCTTGCCCCTCCCCCTCCCGCGCATCGGAGATGCGGTGACATCGCGGTCGAGGCTGCGGGTGATGCCCAGAACAGCCGTGCGGCCCAGCGTGGAGAATCCAGTTCGCGGGCCAGTGGCTGGGAGGCGGTGGCGGTCAGGGGTCCGGCGGAGCCAGCAGGACGAGCGGTGAGGGGTTTGGCGCCAAGACTGACGGATGGGAGTAGAGCGGATGACACCCGTGCCAGGGGGGCGGACCCGGAGTCCGTCGGTGGAGGTGGCAAGTGGGTCGGGTGTGCCAGGATCGAGAGGGCGTGATGCTCAGCCACGACAGCCCTTGCCACGTGGGTCGCGTCCGCACGGTGTGCAGCCAGCGCTTGTGTCGGCAGAATCGGATGACAACAGGTCTGGGGGGGAGCTGTCCGGGTCAGACGGTGGCGAGGACTCGGGACAACTGGCTTCGATGGAGAACAGTTCGGCGGCTGGTGGACCCAGTTTCAGGCAGCCCGGTAAGTCCCACTCTTCTGTGGTTATTTGTTCCTTATTACAAGATTTATTGGGTCAAGGGGGTGTTGGGGGGGCTTAGGCGCGACACCTGGGTCGCGTTCTTCCCCACCGGGGAGGAAAGTGGCAGGGGAGACGCAGGACTTGTGGTCTGGGTTGGAGGATTTGGTCAGGCGTTTTAAGCCGGGCGGGGGGCGACATGGTGTCGCCCGGGGCGGCTTGGGGGAAAACAGGGGGTTCATCGCAGGTGGCGGGGCCTTCGGATGCACCCGTGGCCCCAGGCGTGCAAGCGGTAGAGGTGTCAGAGGAGGGGCAGGCCCCATTGGAAGAGGGGGCGGCCACGGCAGGTGGGCAAGTTGCTGCGGGAGAGAAAAACAAGGAGGTGATCAGGCTGGCGGATGCCGCTAAGAATGAGATGTACATTTGTTTTGAGGCACCGTTAGGAACTCACCTCAAGCCGGAGGTCAGAGAAAAGCTGTGGAAAGGTGAGTATGTGAAGATCTTCACGTTGCTCCCCTTGGACAAATTCAACCTGGATAGGGTGAAGCCGGAAGAGAGCAGGAAGGAGGATGAGGAAAAGAGGCGTTATCGTCTTATACCCCGTACTTTCACAAATTGGTTGCAAGCGTTTGCAATCATGGCTTGTGTGATAGGGCAGAAGGCCCCGGAACATTGTTCTGGGCTGTTCATTTATTTGGAGGCGGTTAGCGAAGCGTACAGGACGTATGGTGGCGTAGCCTGGTTGAGGTATGACGAACAGTTCCGGCAGAGGATGGCCATGAGACCAGGACTGCGATGGGATCACAAGGACATCAACTTGTGGATGCGGCTGATGACAGCGTCGCGGGCCTCCAATAATTTTTTTCAGGGGGGGTCGGAGGTGCTGCGGCCTCAGGACAACCGACCGAGAAACGGTGGGGCTACTGCTGGCAGTTCAACGAGGGCACGTGCATGTACGGAGCAAGCTGTCGCTTCAACCATGTGTGTTCCGGATGTGGGGGCAGTTATGCCTTTTCCAAATGCTTTACGCAAGGCAGGGGTCGCCCCGGGGATTCTGGGGGAAAAGGGAACGACGCCAATCCGGGTGGAAAGGATGCTTCCCTTTCTCATTAGGTATCCCGACAGGCGTGCAGCCAAGTTGTTAGAGGAGGGTTTCGCCGGTGGTTTCAGAATTCCTTGCGCGCCTTTTGCAGTCCCCCCGGCAGCCAAGAACCTCCGGTCTGCCTTGCTCCATCCCTTGGTGGTTTCGTAGAAGCTAGATAAGGAGGTACAGTTGGGGCGTATGGCCGGACCGTTCACGGATGCGCCCATACCTGAGTTAGTGGTTTCTCCCTTGGGGGTGGTCCCCAAGAGGGAACCTCAAAAATTTTGATTGATTCATCACCTGTCCTTTCCCAGGGGTGGGTCGGTGAATGATGCTCTTGCGCCGGAGGACTGCACGGTATCGTACACCTCCTTCGATGCGGCTGTGGCATGGGTGCGCAGGTGTGGACGGGGAGCGTTGTTGGCAAAAGCCGATGTTCAATCGGCTTTTCGGTTGCTACCAGTACACCCGGACAGCTTTCGTTTCTTGGGTTGCATGTGGGAGGGGGCTTACTACGTGGACCGTTGTTTGCCCATGGGTTGTTCCATCTCTTGCGCGCTCTTTGAGACTTTTAGTTCGTTCCTAGAATGGGTGGTCCGGGACGTGTCGGGGATCAGTTCGATCATCCATTATCTGGATGACTTTCTGTGCGTGGGCCCTCCGGGGTCTAACGTTTGCAGGGTCCTGCTGGGGACGCTGCAATACGTGGCCGATCGTTTTGGGGTCCCTTTGGCCCCCGAGAAGACGGAGGGCCCCACGTCGTCTTTAGTTTTTCTGGGCATAGAGCTGATTTCTGAGAAGATGGAATGCCGACTGCCAGAGGATAAGCTGGAAGCGTTGAAGGAGGAAGTGCGCGGTGTTATCGGCCGTCGTAAGATTCAGCTGCGACAGATGCAGTCACTATTGGGTAAGTTGTGTTTCGCTTGCAGGATAATGTCCATGGGCAGGGTATTTAGCCGCAGGTTGTCGGCTGCGACAGCCGGGGTGCGGGTTCCTACTCATTTTGTAAGCCTAACCAGAGAGCTTCGTGAGGATTTGGAAGTGTGGCACGGTTTTCTGGAATCTTTCAACGGGCGGGCGTTGTGGATGGCCGGGCCCGTTAGCAATTTCGATCTGGACTTGTTTACGGATGCGGCTGGCTCCACGGGGTATGGGGCGTTCTGTCAGGGAAAATGGAGTGCAGCTCCATGGCCAAAGGAGTGGGAGGAAGCGGGGTTCTTGAAGAACCTGGTACTATTGGAACTTTTCCCAATTGTGGTGGCGTTTGAACTATGGGGGGATTCATTCCGGAATAGCAAGGTGCGCCTAAACGGTGATAACATGGGAGTGGTTCAGGTAGTGAATAGGTTGTCAGCCACGTCACAGCCAGTGGTGCGTTTGTTGAGACATTTGGTTTTGCGCTGCTTGCAGTTCAATGTATTTGTGTACGCAGTACATCTTCCTGGGGTGGATAACACCCTGGCTGACGCTTTGTCTCGTTTTCAGTGGGACAGGTTCCGGGAGTTGGCGCCAGCAGGGGAGCAACACGGGGTTACCTGTCCCGACTGGATGTGGGACATTGCCTTGACAGCGCAGCGCAGTGGATAAAACGGTCGGTGGTGAACCCAGACTAGTGTGGATTTGTGGGTCACTCGTACGTGTTCTGGGGGGCAAGACGGGCCGATGTTCGGCCCAATGGAAGGCAGTTAGGAATTCCCTTACAAGAAGCCCGGGTCCGTTGGATCGGGGTGCCGGGTATGACGTGGAGTGGGGTTATGCCGGAGATACAGAGGTTCGCAGGTCGGGAAAGGGCACCGGATGTATTGGTGCTGCATGCGGGAGGTAACGACATGGGGGCCAGATCAATGCACCAACTGATACGGGACATTAAATATGATTTTTAAGGTTGTGCACTACATTCCCGGGTATTGGGGTTATTTGGTCGGACATGGTAGGCAGGACAGCCTGGCGGTGGGCATGGTCGGTGAAAGAAGTTAATAAGGCCCGGATAAAAGTCAATAAGGAAGTGGGGAGAATTTTTGTGAGGAATGGTGGCCTGGTGGTGCGCCACCGTGAGTTGGACGTCGATACGTGGAGGTACCTAAGGGGAGATGGGGTCCACCTGAATGCAGTGGGCATTGACCTGTGGAACTGGGTTTGCAGGAGGGAATTCAGCAGGCCCTGAGGGTGTGGGGTTGCTCGCAAGAGTAAGGCGTTACCCCTTGCGAGCTGTGGCGGGGTTTGGTTCCTGGAAGAGGAGGTAAAAGGGGAAGTCTGGAGAAAAAGGTGGTACCCATAGGTGGTATGGGGTTATTGAGTACCTTCTGGTCAACAAGGGTTAACCAGGAAGGGGGGTAAATGGTAGGGCACTGCGGCCAGGTGTACTGTCTCCGAGTCGGTGTCTTGCGACTGGAGGCCTAAGGGACATGTTAGTCCCAGTGCCCAAGTTGGAGTTGGTGGTCTATAAGACCACCAGGGGTATTTTAAGTGTTAAGAAAAATGTTATTTAAACGGTTATTTAAGTGGTTATTTATTTCATATAAAAGTTGTTAAAATAAATAGGCCGGAAGGCCAATTTTACTCCACAACCTTGTCAGTCGTTATTTATTAGAATTGTACAAGGGGGTGGGTAAGTTGGATAGAGGGTAAGTCAAAGCGAAGGATCGGTCCTTAACATGTCAAGAGAGTCCCGGAGCAATGACAAAGAGAGAAATGAGCGGAGGGACGGCATGACAGGTGGGACAGGCAGTAGCCTAGCAGGGGCTGTGGTTCCCTTTAAGAAAAGGGGGGTGGCCATGGGGGAAAAAGGGGAGGGGGAGCGCAGTCAGTTAGGGAGGAAGTGACGTTTTCTCACTTCCTCCATTTCACTCACGAGGTAGAAAGCTTCCCACCCACCCTCCCTGTGTGAGGGGTAAGACAAGGGCGAGGGTTATGGGCGGTGTTTAGTTGGAAGTGGCGGGGTTTGGTTCCTGGAAGAGGAGGTAAAAGGGGAAGTCTGGAGAAAAAGGTGGTACCCATAGGTGGTATAGGGTTATTGAGTACCTTCTGGTCAACAAGGGTTAACCAGGAAGGGGGGTAAATGGTAGGGCACTGCGGCCAGGTGTACCGCCTCCGAGTCGGTGTCTTGCGACTGGAGGCCTAAGGGATATGTTAGTCCCAGTGCCCAAGTTGGAGTTGGTGGTCTATAAGACCACCAGGGGTATTTTAAGTGTTAAGAAAAATGTTATTTAAACGGTTATTTAAGTGGTTATTTATTTCATATAAAAGTTGTTAAAATAAATAGGCCGGAAGGCCAATTTTACTCCACAACCTTGTCAGTCGTTATTTATTAGAATTGTACAAGGGGGTGGGTAAGTTGGATAGAGGGTAAGTCAAAGTGAAGGATCGGTCCTTAACATGTCATGTAAGTGTATACACTATACTTACATTATTTATATCAGTAGGATTATTACAGTTGGTGCCTCCACCCTAGGGTGACCACATTTCCAAACTACCATTCAGGGACACCCTCCCTTCCCAAAAATCAGCTTGTGCTGTAACGAATCACAGCACAGTGATTGGACACAAGAGGCGGGATTTATAATTTCTCCAATCACAAGCAGGGGGCAGGGATTGTGCTCCTCCAGGCATTCCCGGCCAGGACAAGTACTGTCAGTGAGTAAAGCGGTGATGTGGCAGCCTTTTTTGGGGGCATCAGATTGACCCGGGGGGGGGTGGCTGTGTCAGTTTCATTCTGGGACACTGTATTGTCCTGGATTGAATGAGCCCGGGACAGACCTGCAAAATGCGGGACTGTCCCGGGCAATCCGGGACACGTGGTCCCCCAATTCACCCCCCTCTTTTCTTATACTTCTTGCTGACAGAGGTAATGGACACCCTCTGAGGATGGCTGCCTCCTCTTGCTTTTTAAACACACAGACTGACACATAAGTTCCATCAGAGCCAATGGTACATTTGTTTTTAAAGGCATTACATCGCTAGGAGCGCCGGAATCCCCCCCTTTCTATGAACTGAGTGTACATCTTACCTATCAATCTGCTGACAGTGTTTTAATATTTTGTCTACACAACCACTGTGACATCAGTATTTTTATGGATTTATAATAAATGTATCAATGTGGCAGCTGAAATTCTTTTCTCTCTTCTTTTTGCCTCCACTCTATCTGGGATTCAGCTAAGGACACATTTTATGTTTATATACTTATTAAATCACTCCACAGATGGCTGTGAGGTACATTTATTATTTCACACAATAGCCAGTAACAAGACAGGTGTATTTTACTATGATATAAAATATCATATTGAATTCCATGCCTTCTCAGAGCAATATACGTCTGCAATCTCCCCCTGTCCAAGGCTAACAAACACATTTTATAGCAGAAGTGACATGAGTAAAAGGACATCTGTGATTTAAAGTTATTAGATATTTATTTCACATGTCCGTAGAGTTAAGCCCTGTACACACGGGTGGGAATCCCGTCGGAAAAAAAACTTTGGTTTTCTCGACGGGTTTCCCGGCAAGCTTGTCTTGCCAAGCCCTGTGTACACACTCAACCATTCAAAAGAACCAGCGTTCTTTTCAATGGCAAGAACGCGGTGACGCCATCGACTACGATGAGCCGGCGCTCGTCACATTCGATGCCGTCGCCGCCATCTTGCTACACCCTACACTACCCTTGTATGCTACCGCGCATGCGTCAAAGTCTCATCGAGCATGGGACAGGTAAGCATACTCACGAACGGGTTTCTCGGCAGGAAACACTCTGCCGAGAATCCCGACAAGAAACATAGAGAGCAGGTTCTCTGTTTTTTTCGTTGATATTCCCGGGAGTTTTCCTGCCGAGAAACCATACACACAAACGGTTTTCTCAGCAAAAAGCTCTCCCAGCAGTTTTCTTGCCGAGAAAACCGGTCGTGTGTACGAGGCTTAACTCTTTCTCTATAGTAACTTGTCTTCTTCTTCTCTTTCATTGCAGGTAAATAATGGATTCCAAGCAAAAACAATGTGCTGTCATTGAGTTGTTGACGAAGGATGAGCGGAGGCCTGTCCAACATCAACAGAAGTCTATGGAATGTTTATGGCGATGACGCCATTGTCTTGTCATTGGTCTCTCTAGTCAACAGTGTTGTTTCCATGAACATTCCGTAGGCTAGCGTTCTGTGGATGTTGGGGAGTAGTGATGAGCCGAACACCCCCGGGTTCGGTTCGCACCAGAACCCGCGAACGGACCGAAAGTTCGTACGAACATTAGAACCCTATTAAATACAATGGATGCGAACGTTCGAATTCTAAAGTGCTAATTATAACAACTATTATGCATGTTATTGTCCTAAAAAGGGTTTGGGAACCCGGGTTCTGCACCAGGGGACATGTATCAATGCAAAAAGAAGTTTTAAAAACGGTCGTTTTTCGGGAGCAGTCATTTTAATGATGCATAAAGTGAAAAAAAAAAAGTTAAATATTCCTTTAAATATCGTACCTGGGGGGTGTCTAAAGTATGCCTGTGAAGTGCCACGTGTTTCCCGTGTTTAGAACTGTCCCTGCACAAAATGACACTTCTAAAGGAAAAAAAAGCCATTTAAAACTGCTTGCGGCTTTAATGTAATGTCTGGTCCCGGTAATATGGATGAAAATCTTTAAGAAAAATGGCATAGCTACCCCATGACCCCCCCCCCCCCACCCCAGCCCATTACCAGCCCCTTTGGGTCTTGTATGGATATTAAGGGGAACCCCGCACATAAAATAAAAAAGGCCCTATATACTCTGAACAGCCGTATACAGGCGGTGCATACAAGACAGGGACTGTAGGTTTGTTCTTATGTAGAATCTGTTTGTAATTTTTAACAGGTACATTGTTTAAGTGTAGTTCCAGCCCAAAAATCTATTTTTAAACTTTTTGGAAAACATAGGTAAGGGTTATCACCCCTGTAACATTTGTTTTGCTGTCTGTGCCCCTGTTCAGAACATTTCACCTCACTTTCCGTCCCAATGACAACTGTTTTTGAAATGTGGTGTTTTTCTTGAAACAAGGATTGCTGATAAAGCATCAGTACAGAGGAGACACCTTTCTCCCATATTAATTCTTACAGGAGAGAATTTTCCTTCCTAGGGGTAGATTTCCTCTCACTTCCTGTTGTCTTCTTGCGTTTGCAAGTAGGAGTCGTTTGTAAGTTGGATGTTTGAAAGTAGGGACCTGCCGTAGATACTCTGCAGAAATAGGCCCCTTAGTTGTTGGTGTTGGCACAACACTGTAAGCACTCACAGTTACTCTTGGTTGGTGCTGGAACGCCCTGCTGTCAACTATTATATCAGGAATTGTAATTACATATAATTGTTGAACAGTGGTAGTAAAAATTGGGCCTTTGATGGTGGTGCTGGTGCCACAACACTGTAAGCCCTGACAGTTACTCTTGGTGGGTGCAGCAATGGGCCCTGCTGTGAATTATTAGATCAAGAATTGTAATTGCATGCCCCTGTTGAACAGGGGCTGAAAAATTGGGCCTTTGGTGGTGGTGGTGGTGTTGACACAACACTGTAAGCCCTCAGAGTTACTCTTGGTGGGTGCAGGAATGGGCCCTGCTGTGAATTATTAGATCAAGAATTGTAATTACATGCCCCTGTTGAACAGGGGCTGAAAAATTGGGCCTTAGGCACTGGTGGCACAACACTACAACCCCTCACAGATACTGTACTTGGAGCACAGCAATGAGCCCTGTTGCAAAGTATTGCTTCAAAAATTGTAATGACACGCCCCTGTTAAACAGGGGCTGAAAAATTGGGCCTTAGGCACTGGTGCCATAACACTCCAACCCCTCACAGATACTGTACTTGGAGCACAGCAATGAGCCCTATGGCAAATTATTGCTAAAAAAATTGTAATTACACGCCCCTGTAAAACAGGGGCTGAAAAATTGGGCCTTAGCCACTGGTGGCGGCACCCATAAACAAAAATGATCTTCCAAGCTATCATCATCAATCGTATCATTGAGGACTCGGAGGAGGAGGATAGCCAGTCAACATAACAGCACAGACACTCAGCATCAGCATCAGTCTTGAAGGGATGTGACATGTTAAAATCAATTAGTCTGTTATATCAGCATCAGGTGTGTGGTAGCTGGTGGTGATCCAAGACTGGTTCATCTTGATGAAAGTCAGTCGATCAACCGAGTCGGTGGACAGGCGCACCCTGTGATCCGTGACAAATCCTCCAGCAGCACTGAATGTGCGTTCCGAAAGAACGCTGGATGCAGGACAGGCCAGTAGCTCAATTGCATACTGTGCAAGCTCTGGCCAGTGATCCATCCTCAAGACCCAGTAAGCCAGAGGATTTTCGGTGGGGAAGGTGTCCAAGTCTGACCTTGCCCCTAGATATTCCTGCACCATGTTTATCAGACGCTGGCGATGGTTGCTGGAACCAATCATACTTTGGGGCTGCGGACTAAAGAATTGTCTGAACGCATCGGTCAGACGGCCACCTTCCCCACCGCTCCTTCTTTGACTGGCCGAAGCCTCAGCAACTCGTTGTCCTGGACCAGGAGTTTGTAACCTCCCAGTCTCTGGGAACGCGTTGCACAGACCTTTCTGCAAGGCCTCCCGGAGTTGTCTCATCCTCTGCTCCCTCTGCGACGGTAACATAAGGTCCGCAACCTTACCCTTGTACCGTGGATCAAGGAGAGTGGCCAGCCAGTAATGGTCCCTCTCCTTGATCCAAAGAATACGAGGATCCTTCCGCAGACTTTGCAGGATCAGGGAGGCCATGCAGCGTAGGTTTGCTGAGGCATTCGCTCCGGAGTCCTCTGGGTCACTAAGGACGACATGATCCGCAGTCACCTCCTCCCAGCCACGTACAAGTCCACTGGTTTCTTGGGACTGTAAATCATCCCTAAAAGACTGCTGCTGATGATGCTGAGTGCCAGCCTCCACCTCCATGCTGACACAATCCTCCTCCTCCTCCTCCTCCTCCTCCTCCTCTTCCTGTGCGATGGGTGGGACAGAAGGAACACTGTCTGGGTAAAGGGGGCCTTGAGAGGCAAGGAAGTCCTCCTCTTCCTGCCTCTGTTCTGCCTCAAGTGCCCTGTCCATTATTCCACGCAGCGTGTGCTCCAACAGGTGGACAAGAGGTACAGTGTCACTGATGCATGCACTGTCACTGCTCACCATCCTCGTGGCCTCCTCAAATGGTGCCAGGACAGTGCATGCATCCCTGATCATGCCCCACTGGCGTGGAGAAAAAAAACCAAGCTCCCCTGACCCTGTCCTGGTGCCGTAGTCGCACAGGTACTCATTGATGGCCCTCTGCTGCGTGTGCAGCCGCTGCAGCATGGCCAACGTTGAGTTCCACCTGGTGGGCATGTCACATATAAGGCGGTTCTTGGGCAGGTTCAACTCCTTTTGCAGCTCAGCCAGGCGAGCACTGGCATTATAAGATCTGCGGAAATGCACACAGACTTTCCTGGCCTGCCTCAGGACATCCTGTAAGCCCGGGTACCTGCCCAAGAACCGCTGCACCACCAGGTTAAGGACGTGAGCCACACAGGGCACATGGGTCAGTTGTCCCTGTCGGAGGGCGGAGAGGAGGTTGGTGCCATTGTCGCAAACCACCATTCCTGGCTTAAGCTGGCGTGGCGTCAACCACCTCTCGGCCTGGCCCTGCAGAGCAGACAGGACCTCTGCCCCAGTGTGGCTTCTGTCCCCCAAACACACCAGCGCAAGCACGGCATGGCATCTTTTTGCCTGCGTACTTGCGTAGCCCCGTGAACGGCTACGGAGCACCGCTGGTTCATAGGACAAACCACAGGAAGAGGCCATGGAGGAAGAAGAAGAGGAGGGGGTGGAGGAGAGAGGTGTGTCACAACCAGTAGTAGCATTTTGGAGGCGTGGCGGTGGGACAACTCCAACACTACTGCACCTTGTCCTGCATCCTTCCCAGCTGCCAAAAGAGTGACCCAATGGGCCGTGAAAGAAAGGTAACGTCCCTGTCCATGCCTGCTGGACCATGAGTCAGCGGTAATATGCACCTTACCGCTGACCGCCCTGTCCAGCGAGGCCAAGACATTGCCTTCCACATGCCGGTAGAGAGCCGGAATAGCCTTCCGTGAGAAAAAGTGGTGTTTGGGAACCTGCCACTGAGGAACCGCACATTGCACAAACTCACGGAAGGGGGCCGAGTCTACCAACTGAAAAGGCAGCAGTTGAAGCGCTAGCAATTTAGCCAAGCTAGCATTCAACCGCTGGGCATGTGGATGACTGGGAGTGAACTTCTTTCGACGGTCCAGCAGCTGGGGCAGGGAAATTTGCCTGCTAGAATCGGACGTCGGTGTACTGCTAGCAGAGTGGCCGCAAGTACTTGGCTGTGACACACCTAATTCTACACCTTCATTCCTCTCAGTGCATGTTTCAGAGAGGACTGAAGTTATAGTGGGGTTGGAAATCCCAGCTGATGCGGTGCAAGGAGAGGTCCGCTTTGTTCTTTGGTGTGGGTCTTTGAGGTAGGCTTGCCAACGAGCTGCATGGCAGGTCAACATATGTCTGGTCAGGCATGTGGTACCCAAGCGGCTGATGTTTTGGCCACGCGATATACGCTTGAGACATATGTTGCAAACAGCAGCTGTGCGATCTGATGCACTAGCCTCAAAAAAGGCCCACACCAAGGAACTTTTTGAATGACGGGCAGAGGCAGCGCCCTGCACAGGCGGAGCTCTGCGGTGTGATTCCGTCGGTGTACTGCCCTTACGCTGGCCACCAAAGGGCATCCTGTCTCGTTGGAGATGTGCCTCCTCCTCATCCTCCTCCTCCTCTCTCCTATTAGGCACCCACGTGGAGTCAGTGACCTCATCATCCCCTCCCTCCTCATCACTGGAGCCAATCTGGCAGTATGCTGCAGCTGCTGGAACATGACTGCCAGATTGGTGTCCTTCTTGAGCATCCCCTCTGTCTGCTCTCACCCTACTGCCTTCCTGTAGCTGGGTTTCATCATCAGACCCTTCGAAACGCTGGGCATCCTCCTGGAGCATGTACCCAACACTGTGCTCAAACAGTTCGGGGGACTCCTCAGGAGGAGGACATGGTGGGTCTAGGGAAGGAGTGACTGATGATGAGTCTGACATTGATACCAGGGAAGAGGACGCTTTGGCAGCTGCTTTGCCAGTACCCTGAGCCTGGGTGAGAGAGGATGAGGAGGAGGAGGAGGGCTTGGTCATCCACTCTACCAAGTCTTTGGCATGATGTGGCTCAACATGTCCAGCTGCCGAAAAGAAGGACAAGCGTGTCCCATGGCCATGTGCTGATGACAATGCACCGCGTCCACGACCAGCACTGTTGCCCCCAGACACAGAGCCTGCTTGCCCTCTTTTATTGCCTCCTGACTGTCTGCCTCTCCTTGTTTGCCTTCCAGACATTCTAATAGATGGCCTGCAGGGAGATGGGAAAAAAGCAATAAGGGCTACCTTCAGGTGTCCTTCTCTGTCCCTTGAAACAAGGACTTGCACAGTGAAAGAAACTGACACTCTCCCTACCTACAGTTTTCTGTCCCTAGAAAAAATGTTTTTTTTAAGCACAATATAGCACAAGGAGAATTCACTCACTGTCCTTCCAGGTCCCTAGAAACAAGGACTTGCACAGTGAAAGAAACTGACACTCTCCCTACCTACAGTTTTCTGTCCCTAGAAAAAATGTTTTTTTTAAGCACAATATAGCACAAGGAGAATTCACTCACTGTCCTTCCAGGTCCCTAGAAACAAGGACTTACACAGTGAAAGAAACTGACACTCTCCCTACCTACAGTTTTCTGTCCCTAGAAAAAATGTTTTTTTTAAGCACACTATAGCACAAGCACAAAACACACTGACACTCTCCCTACCTATCCTTCTCTTTCCCTAAACTAAAGGAATCCAGGTTAAGCAAGAAAGAAATAAAAGTCACTGTCCCTGCCTATGCTGCTCTATCCCTGCTCCGGAACACACTACACTAGGCCGCCGTGCTGGCGGCCTTTTATAGTGTGGGGCGTGTACTAAACACCCTCAGCAATAATTGGCCACAGGCATCCTGCCTGTGGCCAATCATTGCTCTCCTCGCTGCCGGCGCTGTGATTGGCCAAGCATGCGGGGTCACAGTGCATGCGTGGCCAATCACAGCGCCTGGATGACACTGCGATGGCGTAGTGCATTGTGGGCCGTTCGCGTCACTCGAATTTGGCGCGAACGGCCCAAATCGTTCGATCTTCGTCGAACGATCGAACAGCCGATGTTCGAGTCGAACGTATGTTCGATTCGAACACGAAGCTCATCCCTATTGGGGAGCCTGCACCCTTCCTTCATCAGGAACTCAACGACGGCACGTTGCTTCTGCTTGGAATCTATTATTTACCTGCAATGAAAAAGAAGAAGGAGAAGAGTTACTATAGAGCAGTGGTTCTCAACCTTTCTAGCGACGTGACCCCTTGATAAAATTTCCCAAGTTGTGGGGACCCCTAACAGTAAAATTATTGTTGTAGCATGGGTTGTCAGCACCCAAGGCAAGACAAGTAATTTGCGCCCCTAACCCACGGACATTTAGCATTCCCTGAGTCCCTTCCACTTGTACAGTATTAAACCCCTTATGGTACATTTTGGGATGTTCCACTCTCTTTTTGTCCTCCTTTTCTTTCCCTTTTATCTCTCTCTATTCTAATTTCTTGTTTTTTTCCCCCCATCCCTCTCTCTAGCCGTCTTTCTTGTTCTTTCTCTTATTCTTTCTCTCCCCTTTTCTTTGTTCCTACCCCTCTTTTCCTCTCCCTTCCATGTATTCTCAATTTTTATTTTTACTTCTCTTTCTCCTTGGTGGGGGGAATGGGATGAGTGGCAGTTCTGGCGGGGAGTTGGGATGAGTGGCAGTGCTGCCGGGGATTTGGGATGAGTGGCAGTCCTGGCGGGGAGTTGGGATGAGTGGCAGTGTTGGCGGGGAGTTGGGATGAGTGGCAGTCCTGGCGGGGAGTTCTGATCAGCCAAATTAGGTGCTCCTGATCAAGGTCATCTGTTGATCTAAGAACTGTAGTGGGGACTTTTAATGGCAACTCCAATCACAGGTAGTGTAACCCACTGTGTCTCCGACTGTTTGGGGTTTCGTAGCAGTGACACCTATGCTGAAATCAGAAGATAGGGTCTCCTCCAGCCCCTCCGACTTCACATTCCTCACCAGACAGCTGACCTCTAGTCTCTGCCCACCAGCCATGCCATGAACTGAATGGGCGTCTGTGAAAAGGCTGAGTGGGCAGCTGCGGGCTCCAGGAACAGCCCAGCTGAGCGGCCACAGGCTCCAGGGACAGCCTGCTGAGCGGCCGCAAAAAGGCTGGGAGAGCAGCGTGGGCTTCAGGAACAGTCCAGGATTTGGTGACCCCTGGCAAATCATCATTTGACCCCTGAGGGGGTCCCGACCCCCAGGTTGAGAACCACCGCTATAGAGGAAGATGTATTTTTTCCAACATGTGAAATTTTAATGACCTATGTAAGCTAATAAAATAGTTATGCCCACTTTTAGTACAGCCCTCATACATGGTGAATGCCATATCTGTGTATATGTACTTCCATCAATAAATCCTATATATATTGTGAGGGGGTTTGCTCGGCAGCGGGTGTGTGTGACCCCCGGGATGGGCTCCCCACACAAAAACAGGCCCAGCAAACGGAGGTTGTGGTTTTCAAAATCAAAAAGGTGCGGTTTATTTTCTATTTACCGTGACAAAACACAGCAAAGCAAAAGAAACATAAATAAAATAAATCCTGGTCAACTTGACCTCTGACTAAACATACAGGGTTCCTAACTAACAACTGGGATCAGCCTAGTGCTGTCCTAGTCCCTAAGTCCCTGGTTTTAAATGTCCAAGCAAATAGCCACACAGGCTTTGTCTCACCGCACAGGGGTTCACTCTCCCTAGACAGTCCACACAGGTCTGGGTCCAGGCATGAGCAAACACCTAATGAATCTGGGAGTTCTTATAGAGGCCTAAATGAGCTGACAAGCTTCAGCTGGTCTCATCAACTCCCTGTCTGCACGACGCCCCACACTCTCCCTAGAGGTATGAGTCATCCATGAGCCCACTAGCCTCAGCTGGGCTTATACAACTCTCCACCTAGTTGTATAAGTCGGCGTAAAGCCTGAATCTGGGCGAAATATATCTACCCCCCTGGATGCAACCAGGTGACTTTACCTTCCTGCTGTCACATACCCCCCCCTCTTGTTTTAACCTCGGGGTTGGAACACCAGCAATCAGGCATTCATGTACTCGAGACAAAGCATCCACATTCCCCATTTGAACGCCAGGGCGATGCTTTACTGTGAAGTTGAATTCCTGGAGGGCCAGGAACCACCTATTCACTCTTCTATTTGTTTCCTTGTTTTGAGCCATCCACTTTAACGGAGCGTGATCCGTAACCATGTCAAAGTGCCTACCTAGCAGGTAGTACCGAAGGGAATCTAGAGCCCACTTCACCGCTAAACACTCCTTTTCAACGGTGGCGTAATTTACCTCATGGGACTTCAACTTCCTGCTGAGGTAAATGACTGGGTGCTCTTCCCCGTTCCAGACCTGGGACAATACTGCTCCTAACCCCACATCTGACGCATCACTTTGTACGACAAAGTCTTTAGAGAAGTCGGGTGAGTACAACACTGGCTGGCTACATAAGGCTTGTTTCAAGAATTGGAATGCTGCCTCAGCCTCGGGGTCCATTTAATCATGACCGACCCTTTCCCCTTCGTCAGGTTGGTTAGGGGCACAGCCTTAGAAGCAAAGTGGGGAATGAATCGCCGATAATACCCAGCGATTCCCAGAAAGGCTCGTACCTGCTTCTTGCTGTTGGGACGTGGCCAACTCTGGATGGCCTCGACTTTGTTGAGTTGGGGTTTTATTACTCCCCTCCCAATGGTGTACCCAAGATATTTGGCCTCCTCCTGCCCAATGGTACACTTCTTGGGGTTAGCCGTAAACCCCGCTTCCCGAACAGAGTCCAGGACTGCTTGCACTTTTGGCAGATGTGAGGCCCAATCTGTGCTATGGACAATTACGTCATCCAGGTAAGCCGCAGCATACTTCCGATGGGGCCTCAGCATCTGGTCCATTTTCCGCTGGAATGTGGCCGGCGCATTCTGTAACCCGAACGGCATTCTTTTATATTGGAACGCCCCGTCTGGGGTTACAAATGCGGTTTTCTCTTTGGCCGACTTGGCCAGGGGGATTTGCCAATACCCTTTTGTGAGGTCAAGAGTCGTCATGTATCGGGCTGTTCCCAGCCGGTCGATCAACTCATCTATACGTGGCATGGGGTAGGTGTCAAATTTTGTAACTTTGTTCAACTGACGAAAATCGTTACAAAATCGCCAGCTCCCATCCGGTTTAGGCACCAACACAATGGGACTAGACCAATCACTTTGGGACTCCTCTATCACCCCTAAGTTCAGCATTTTCTGTACTTCCTCCCGTATTGCCTCCCGTCGGGCCTCTGGGATCCGATAGGGTTTTAACTTCACCCTTTCACCGGGCGGGGTAATGATGTCATGCTCTACCCCAGATGTTTGTCCCGGCAGCTCAGAGAATACCTCCTTGTTGCGAAGCACAAACTCCTTAACCTCCTGTTGTTGGGGTTGTGACAAGGTGGCTGCTATTCCAACCTCAGGAATCACGCAACCAGTTTGAGCTGGTGACCAAGGGTCTGCGACTAGGGACTCTCTATCCCTCCAGGCTTTCAACAGATTAACGTGATAGATCTGTTCGGGCTTTCGCCTTCCTGGTTGTCTGACCTTGTAATTCACTTCGCTCACTTTTTCCATTATCTCATAGGGGCCTTGCCATTTGGCAAGGAATTTACTTTCAACCGTAGGGACAAGTACCAGTATCCTATCCCCCGGGGAAAAGGTACGGGTCTTGGCTCCACGGTTGTACACTCTCTGCTGTGCTAACTGCGCTTGGGCCAAATGTTCCTTCACGATGGGCATTACCTGTGCAATTCGGTCTTGCATCAGGGCGACATGCTCAATCACACTCCTGTGGGGAGAACTCTCACTTTCCCAAGTTTCCTTGGCAATATCCAACAGCCCTCTTGGGTGTCTCCCATACAGTAACTCAAAGGGGGAGAATCCCGTAGAGGATTGGGGCACCTCCCTAATAGCAAACATCAGATAAGGAAGTAGACAGTCCCAATCCTTTCCATCTCTATCCACCACTTTCTTCAACATTTGTTTTAGGGTTTTGTTGAATCTTTCAACCAGCCCATCGGTTTGGGGGTGATACACAGATGTACGTAATTGCGTCACTTTGAACAATTTACACAGCTCCTTCATAACCCGGGACATAAAGGGTGTACCTTGGTCCGTAAGCAGTTCTTTACAAATACCCACCCGGCTAAACACAAGAGATAGCTCTTTGGCTATGGTTTTGGCCGAGGTATTTCGGAGAGGGATCGCTTCTGGATAACGGGTGGCATAGTCCATTATAACTAATATGTACTGGTGCCCCCTAGCGGACTTGATTATAGGCCCTACCAAATCCATGGCGATCCTCTCAAACGGGACCTCAATGATGGGTAGAGGGACCAGCGGGCTACGGAAATGTGGCATCGGGGCCGACCTCTGACACACAGGGCAGGAGGAACAATAATTTTCTATGTCCTTCATCACCCCCGGCCAATAGAATCTCTGTAATACCCTCTCTCGGGTTTTCTCTGTCCCCAGATGACCTCCAAGAATGTGCCCATGGGCCAACTCCAACACCAACTTCCTGTAAGGTTTGGGCACCACAAGCTGCTCAACGGTTTCTTCTGCCCTTTTTGCCACCCGATACAGTAGGTCCTTCTCTACGCTGAAGTATGGGTAAGTGCAGGTATTATCTGGGTTCACTAACTCGCCATCTATTTTCACGACGTTTTCCCGTGCCTTTATTAGGGCGGGGTCTTTCAACTGTTCTGTGGCAAAGTTTTCCCTGTGAACCTCAAGATCAGAAAACTCCACAGACGGTAGGTTTTCGTCTGAGGAGGTGGGCTCCTCTCCAGTTTCTTGAGTCTCCCCTGCCAATACTGATAAGGGAAATTCCGGAGAGTCCTCACCACTCTCAGGGGAGTTCTGGCTATCACATTCCTGGTACATAGGGGCACCAGTGGGGGGCTCAGGATCATCCCACAGTTCCCAGAACTTCGGAAAATCCCTTCCCACAATGGCGTCATGCGGTAACTGAGATACTAAGCCCACTGGATGAGAGAGTGTACCTTTGGGGGTCTCGAAACACACTGTAGTCACTGGATACTCTCGGGTGTCCCCATGCACACAAATAACAGCTACCTTGCTATTCCCAAAGACCTCTGTTTTAACTAACTCAGCCTTTATCAGGGTCACAAGGCTACCTGAATCCAGCAATACCACAACATTTCTACCATTAACACACATTTTGCATAAATGTTTCTCAGTTCCTCGAATGGCAGTGCATGCGACTGTCGCACACAGCGACTGACGTCTGCCCGTCAGAAAGTCACACTGCATGGGTTCCTCCACAACCGGGCAATTGGCTGCAATATGTCCCGCTTGCCGGCAGCGGTAGCAAACGATCCTTCTTGCCGCCTCTTGAGCCGCTGATTTCCCAGGCTGTTCTCGCCAAACTTGGGGTAGCGCTCCCACCCTCTCACTCTCTCCACCCTCACCCCTTGGAATCCTCTTATCCGCCCCTGGGGATGGTCTGGTCTTAGGGTGGAAAGTCCGAGTGTCTCTGGAAGAGGCCGTCAGGTTCTCTGTAGCCAAGTATTTCTCCACACGATCCACAAGACCATCGGCCGTCTCTGGGTCTCCATGGCTTACCCACTTTTGGATGGCAGTAGGAAGAGCTCTCAAAAACCGATCCATTACAACACGTTCCACAATCTTTGGTGCGGACAAAGTCTCTGGCTGTAGCCACTTTCTGCTCAGGTGAATGAGATCATACATTTGAGACCTGGGGGGTTTTCCAAGCTGGAAAGTCCAGTTATGCACACGCTGAGCCCGGACAGCCTGGGTGACACCCAGCCTTGCCAAAATTTCAGCTTTTAGCATCACATAGTCTTTTGCTTGGTTAGGCTCTAGGTCATAGTAAGCTTTCTGCGATTCACCAGTTAACAGAGGAGCCACCAGTCCAGCCCACTGCTCCTCAGGCCACTTTTCTCTTTCAGCGGTCCTTTCAAATGTGGTCAAAAATACCTCTGGATCATCCTCTCCAGTCATTTTTGTCAATAAACGACTCACCCCAAAGGACGCGGTATTAGTGGGACGGCTTTCCTCACTGGTCTGCGGACGTTGCTGCATTACTGCTTCCATCTGTTGTTGTAGTCTCTGCTCTTGCTTCTGCAACAGGTCTATGAAGCGGGCCTCAGATTGCTGCTGGGCTTGTTGCTGAGCCTCCAGACTCTGTTGCAAAGTTGCGTTTGTCTGCTGCTGGGCTGCAAGGCTCTGTTGATGAGCTTGCTGCTGGGCTGCGAAGTTCTGTTGTTGAGCTGCAAGGCTCTGTTGATGAGCTGCAAGGCTCTTTTGCAAACCTGCATTTGTCTGCTGTTGATTGGCATTTGCTAGAGCCAGCTGCTTCAGTATCTCCTCCATGCTGGCTTAAAAAAAAACTGCCACTGGTTCTCCACCAACTGTGAGGGGGTTAGCTCGGCAGCGGGTGTGTGTGACCCCCGGGATGGGCTCCCCACACAAAAACAGGCCCAGCAAACGGAGGTTGTGGTTTTCAAAATCAAAAAGGTGCGGTTTATTTTCTATTTACAGTGACAAAACACAGCAAAGCAAAAGAAACATAAATAAAATAAATCCTGGTCAACTTGACCTCTGACTAAACATACAGGGTTCCTAACTAACAACTGGGATCAGCCTAGTGCTGTCCTAGTCCCTAAGTCCCTGGTTTTAAATGTCCAAGCAAATAGCCACACAGGCTTTGTCTCACCGCACAGGGGTTCACTCTCCCTAGACAGTCCACACAGGTCTGGTTCCAGGCATGAGCAAACACCTAATGAATCTGGGAGTTCTTATAGAGGCCTAAATGAGCTGACAAGCTTCAGCTGGTCTCATCAACTCCCTGTCTGCACGACGCCCCACACTCTCCCTAGAGGTATGAGTCATCCATGAGCCCACTAGCCTCAGCTGGGCTTATACAACTCTCCACCTAGTTGTATAAGTCGGCGTAAAGCCTGAATCTGGGCGAAATATATCTACACCCCTGGATGCAACCAGGTGACTTTACCTTCCTGCTGTCACAATATATATATATATATATATATATATATATATCATAGGCGTGCGCACAGGGTGTGCCAGGTGTGCCCAGGCACACCCTAATCACACTGTGCAGCACAGATTTCCCCTACTGCCCTGGCTCCCCTCTTCCTTCCCCCCACAGCGCTTCCAGCTTCCCTACTCTCCTCTCCCACCGGCTGTTGCTGCTGGGGATGTTTTAGGATGAGTGGGTGAAGGGGCAGGTAAATATGTAACTTACCGGCCCCTTCCCTTTCATCGTGAGTGATCGGTAGTATGTGTTGAGCTTTGGGGTGCACACCCTAATGCAATAGGCTGCGCACCCCTATGATATATATATATATATATACACATACATATACACCCAGTATATATACTGCATCAAATTATAACTTCCTTTTGATAGGCGACAGGGAGACAAAAAACTGGTCCATTTATCCTTAGCTGATTCTAGTTATAAACTCCAGAAGATATACTGTATGATGCCTGACCATCCCACTTACCGTATATGAGCTTTTTGGACATCCAATTCCAAAACCATGACCATGAATATGGAGTTGGTCACTGTCTGTGTCTATAAGATCCTCCACTCTTCTGGGAAGGCTTTTCTCAAGATTTTGGAGGGTGTCTGTGGGAATTTGTGCCCATTTGTAAGGTCAGGCACCGATGTTGGATGGGAAGTCTGGCTCCCCACCAGCATCCCAGTTAGGGTTGCCACCTGTCCGGTTTTGACCCGGACAGTTTGGGTTTTGACACATGCATCCAGGTTTCAGTCCACCTGAAACCCGGACACACATACCTCCAGTCCAACTGATCTAATGGGGGTCTCTATGGGGAGCCCTGGTATTATGGTGGGGGTGACACTGACCCCTCTATTACAACAGGGGGAACTGACCCCTGTACTATGAAGAAGGGGGGTGACACTATCCTCTGTATTATGAGTGGGGACATTGATCTCTGTATTATGAAGAAGGGGGTGACTCTGACCTCTGTATTATGAGGGGGGGGGGTCACCTAGGGTTGCCACCTGACCTGGATTCACCTGGACAGTCCCGGTTATGAGTCATATGCCCAGGTTTTAGGCTGCCTGAAACTCAGACACCTTATTCAGACCAGACTGTGGCATCCCAAGTAACCGAGATAGTCACGCACAAATCTGTTGCCACCTGTTAACACAGTTTGGCCACACCCACTGTTTGCCGCATTACTACTTTCCATGGTGTACCCAAAGGTGTCCCAGGTCTTTTACAGATCTACCACAACAAAAAAATTGCCATGTGTCGCTAAAGTGTTCGGGTTTGGCTTGAAGAAAAGGTGGCAACCCTAATCCCAGTTCATCCCAAAAGTGTTCAGTAGGGTTGAGGTCAGGGCTCTGTGCAGGACGCTCAAGTTCCTCCACACCAAACTGGTCACACCATGTCTTTATGGGAGCTGGCTTTGTACACAGGGGACAGTCATGGTGGAACAGAAAAGGGTCTTCACCAAACTGTTACCACAAGTTTTTCAGTCTGCCCTTCAATGAAAACGCCTAAACTCAATCATTTAGAGGGGAGATAGATAAATAGACAGAGATAGACAGAGATAGATAGATAGATAGATAGATAGATAGATAGATAGATAGATAGATAGATAGAATAAAATGAGAAAAAAACTCTAGTTTGTGGGATTTTGGAGGCAATGTAAAAAATATGAAAAAAACTCAATTAAAATTTTGAAATATTTATTTATACACATGCCACGTAACGTGGACACATATATGAAAAAAGAACAAATGGTACAAAAAAGCACATATATATGAAAATTGTACAGAAACTACATAGATCTGACATAATACAAATCTTCCGAAGATGAATACAATAGCCTGAGTTGACCGCTCCAGCCAGAAGCAGATCAAAGGAGGCTTGTCCAACGCGTTTCAAACTGTAAACGTCCTTCTTCAGGGAATTCAAATGCATTCACTTCTACGAGAATAAATTTTCTATTAAATACAGAAACAATAAAATAAATTTCCACTTTAATTTCAACTGTTATATGGAATACAGCGAAACAGCAAAAAAAAAACTTACACAAAAAACTCATATGAAAAAATGTTCCATCAATGCTCCCATATGTGCATCTCAGGTTCCAGTAACACTGTGTTGTGGATTCCCCGATGCCCTCAAAGTTCCAGAAAAACTTTTCCATCAGAAACAAGTCCATATAAGAAGTACGGACATATGAAAAAATTGGTCCAAGATAGGTGCCTTAAATAAAAAATATAACATACATAGGTATGAAAGTAATTCCATTGGGGAGTAAAATAAATCTCCCTAAAGAAAATGGATATGGTACCTGTAGATGGAGAGTGGAAATCTACAATTCGGATTCATCAGGTAATATAACTCATATAAGAGGACAAAAACCAGTGGATTCTTGAGTCCAAAGATATATGTCCTAAAACATCAAAAAATATATATGAAATAAGATAAAAATTATTCTATCCATCAAAAAGAGAGAGAAGAAATTCCTCCCTCTCCTAGGTGGAACTTTCAAAATATTATCTGTCAAGAGGATCAAGAATCACGATTGATATCCAGAAAAGGTTCCATGCAACAGAGGTCCATACAGAAACATCCTCTGCCTGCCAGCAGAGGGAGAGAATGACACCATATAACTTCTTTGGCGTCCTATATATCCCTCTGCTGTGTCTGATTGGTCCAGACAGGGTCACATGACGCACCTGCTCATAAAGCAGAGCGTCATGTTGCCATGGATACGCCGCATTTGCCACGCCAGATCACGTCCAGCGCCGGTCACATGACGCAACCGCACCAATCAGCGGCGCGTCTGCCATCGGCGCATGTAGGCAGCAAAACAAGGCAGCGAGGCCGAAAAACTGGCCCACGGTCCCATTACATGCCCGATGTGATGCCATCCATCGTGCCCCGCTAAAGAGAAGGGCACGATGAGTGACCACAGAAGCCCGATCAGCCCCAATTCTGGTCCGTTCCGCACCGCAGGAAGTGCAGAAACGGCCATCTTGAATGTGGGCAGATTTAGGGGATACCGATATAAAGGGTAAAGAAGATGGTACTGGGTTGTGATGGGACAGTCAGACATGGAGTAACAGTGTGAACTGGTACCCAGGATATAGATCCTTCTCCCAGAAAAATGATATGGACGGGGAGCGGGCCATGGACTATTACCACCGGTGCCGTTTTTAACCTATGATAGGAATATGTCCCTAACAAGGAAAAAATTGATAGGGGGCAATTTCCAATGGGGAAAACCCCCTCCCCGGCACCGTATATGAACATGTAAAGTCAGAAAAAAGGAAATACTGGATAGAGAGATATGACGGGCCACCCCAAAGACATACCTCTGGTTGTGTCACTGACCAATTGGATGCATGCATGGGAGCATATCAAGAAATCCCTTCCGCCCAGGGGATCATATATACCTCCGCAGAAAAGACTGTTAAGAACATTCAACATACAGAATACATATAAACAACAATCTATATATATCTCAAACCCCACATGTGTGTCAATGTGTCTAGAAAAAAGAGAGATCATCCTGTATCCATTGATATGGAGAAAAGCTGGAATAACAGAGATAATTAAAAATTGAGAAATCAATTCCAAACAAGGATGGGTGGGACATCAGGGTATATCAATAGGAAAAAACCCAAAACAGAAACAGAAACAAAACTAATCAGTCTTTCCAGAGCTAAAGCCCTCCAGGAATATTTGCAGAAGGTGGATTGTGTCTTTAGTGTACGAAGGGAGATCCATCACATGGGGTCTGAGGTGCTGGTCAATGACTCGGCTAGCACCTTCAGAGATGGAACCATTACCCGATATGATGGGCCTACCTGGTGGCCTCAACAGGTTTTTGTGCACTTTGGGAAGAGCATACATCGTAGGGGTACGTGGGTGTCGGGTTCTAATAAAGTCCCAGGTATCTTGGTTTATAGCACCGTCTCTGAAGGATTCATCAACCAATTGATAGAATTTGCTATTCATTCTATCCACTGTGGATGAGGAGATTTTGCGATAGCATTTAGGATCCCTGAGAATTTTCATGCACATCTCCTCGTAATCTGGGTTGTCCATAAGGACGATGTTACCCCCTTTATCTGAGCCTTTAATCGTGATGTTAACATTGTTCTTAAGGGTTTTTAAGGCATGTTTTTGCTCTGGATTGAGATTGCAATGTAAAGTCTCTTTCCTCAGGACCTCAATTTCCTTAGATGTTTGTCTTACAAACAGAGCTAAAGCAGGATTCTGGTTGATTGGTGGGAAGTTATGAGACTTCCTTTTAAATTTTTTGGGGGTGAAAAATGTCTGATTATTTTCCCCATCATCACTCTCCTCTTCCTCCAAATTCTCCTCCCCTATCTGACTCAAAGGGGCGAGAGTGGAAAAACATATACATAGCATGAGGATAGGGAATCTCTACTTGCCTCTTGGGAGACACGTAGCTAAAAAACACAGGTATAGAATGCCTAATGTAATTTTTTCAGTCATTGAAAGGATTCATATTCCATGTAGGGGGGGGGGGGGATTGGAATAAGGTCCTGCTCCAGCGGGAAATGCGCTGGATCAGGTACCTTAGGGCAACCACGCCCCCAGGTCTGAATGAAGTCGAAAGTTTTCGTCCATTCCTGGAGGGCTTTAGCTCTGGAAAGACTGATTAGTTTTGTTTCTGTTTCTGTTTTGGGTTTTTTCCTATTGATATACCCTGATGTCCCACCCATCCTTGTTTGAAATTGATTTCTCAATTTTTAATTATCTCTGTTATTCCAGCTTTTCTCCATATCAATGGATACAGGATGATCTCTCTTTTTTCTAGACACGTTGACACACATGTGGGGTTTGAGATATATATAGATTGTTGTTTATATGTATTCTGTATGTTGAATGTTCTTAACAGTCTTTTCTGCGGAGGTATATATGATCCCCTGGGCGGAAGGGATTTCTTGATATGCTCCCATGCATGCATCCAATTGGTCAGTGACACAACCAGAGGTATGTCTTTGGGGTGGCCCGTCATATCTCTCTATCCAGTATTTCCTTTTTTCCGACTTTACATGTTCATATACGGTGCCGGGGAGGGGGTTTTCCCCATTGGAAATTGCCCCCTATCAATTTTTTCCTTGTTAGGGACATATTCCTATCATAGGTTAAAAACGGCACCGGTGGTAATAGTCCATGGCCCGCTCCCCGTCCATATCATTTTTCTGGGAGAAGGATCTATATCCTGGGTACCAGTTCACACTGTTACTCCATGTCTGACTGTCCCATCACAACCCAGCACCACCTTTTTTACCCTTTATATCGGTATCCCCTAAATTTGCCCACATTCAAGATGGCCGTTTCTGCACTTCCTGCGGTGCGGAACGGACCAGAATTGGGGCTGATCGGGCTTCTGTGGTCACTCATCGTGCCCTTCTCTTTAGCGGGGCACGATGGATGGCATCACATCGGGCATGTAATGGGACCGTGGGCCAGTTTTTCGGCCTCGCTGCCTTGTTTTGCTGCCTACATGCGCCGCTGATTGGTGCGGTTGCGTCATGTGACCGGCGCTGGACGTGATCTGGCGTGGCAAATGCGGCGTATCCATGGCAACATGACGCTCTGCTTTATGAGCAGGTGCGTCATGTGACCCTGTCTGGACCAATCAGACACAGCAGAGGGATATATAGGACGCCAAAGAAGTTATATGGTGTCATTCTCTCCCTCTGCTGGCAGGCAGAGGATGTTTTTGTATGGACCTCTGTTGCATGGAACCTTTTCTGGATATCAATCGTGATTCTTGATCCTCTTGACAGGTAATATTTTGAAAGTTCCACCTAGGAGAGGGAGAAATTTCTTCTCTCTCTTTTTGATGGATAGAATAATTTTTATCTTATTTCATATATATTTTTTGATGTTTTAGGACATATATCTTTGGACTCAAGAATCCACTGGTTTTTGTCCTCCTATATGAGTTATATTACCTGATGAATCCGAATTGTAGATTTCCACTCTCCATCTACAGGTACCATATCCATTTTCTTTGGGGAGATTTATTTTACTCCCCAATGGAATTACTTTCATACCTATGTATGTTATATTTTTTATTTAAGGCACCTATCTTGGACCAATTTTTTCATATGTCCGTACTTCTTATATGGACTTGTTTCTGATGGAAAAGTTTTTCTGGAACTTTGAGGGCATCGGGGAATCCACAACACAGTGTTACTGGAACCTGAGATGCACATATGGGAGCATTGATGGAACATTTTTTCATATGAGTTTTTTGTGTAAGTTTTTTTTTTTGCTGTTTCGCTGTATTCCATATAACAGTTGAAATTAAAGTGGAAATTTATTTTATTGTTTCTGTATTTAATAGAAAATTTATTCTCGTAGAAGTGAATGCATTTGAATTCCCTGAAAAAGGACGTTTACAGTTTGAAACGCATTGGACAAGCCTCCTTTGATCTGCTTCTGGCTGGAGCGGTCAACTCAGGCTATTGTATTCATCTTCGGAAGATTTGTATTATGTCAGATCTATGTAGTTTCTGTACAATTTTCATATATATGTGCTTTTTTGTACCATTTGTTCTTTTTTCATATATGTGTCCGCGTTACGTGGCATGTGTATAAATAAATATTTCGAAATTTTAATTGAGTTTTTTTCATATTTTTTACATTGCCTCCAAAATCCCACAAACTAGAGTTTTTTCTCATTTTATACATATTTGGGATGATGGCAATTACATGTTGGGTTGCATGAGGTGTTACATTTTTCAGATAGATAGATAGATAGATAGAGAGATAGATAAATAATATGGCCAAGCTTTTAGACATTCCATTTCAAAATCATGGCCATTAACATGGAACCGACCTCCATTTGTGGCTTTAATGTCCTCCACTATTCTGAGAAGGCTTTTCATAAGATTTCAGAATGTCTCTGTGGGAATGTGTGCCCATCTGTGAGGTCAGGTGCTAAGGTAGGTTGAATGAGAAGACCTGGCTCACCGTTGGCATTCATTTCAAAGATGTTCGGTAGGGTTGAGGTCTTTCAAATCAAACTGGTCAAACCATGTCTATATAAAGCTGGATTTACTTGTTTGCTGCCAGTGAATCAATACATCTCCACAGGGAAGCCACCTCTGTTCACTTTTTGAATTGAAGCTCTCCTCCTTTGGTGGACCCTAGACATGTGCAATTACCGTATATACTCGAGGATAAGCCGACCCGAATATAAGCCGAGGCACCTAATTTTACCACAAAAAACTGGGAAAACTTATTGACTAGAGTATAAAGCCCCGTACACACGGTCGGACTTTTGGCCAACAAACTTCATTTTGAGCAAGTTGGACCAACAATCCGACCGTGTGTACGCTCCATCGGACAAACTTTTTTCGTTTGGTTTTGGATTTCATCGGACAAAAGTTGGGTCTGCAAACAGACAAACTTTTGCCCAACAAAAGTCCGATGGAGCAAAGTCCGACCGTGTGTACAGAAAACCATCGGACTTTAGTCCGATGGACAAAACAACTAATGTTAAAATCAACCAACAATAGCAGAAGTTGACCAAAGGGTGGCAGTAAAGATCAGAAAAGAGCAGAAAAAACACGTGATGTTGTAAGAAGTTTTAAGAAAGTTTGCAGAAAAGTCAGAGCGTGTGTATGCTATGGGTGTTCCCAACCAACTCCGTTCGGACAAAAAAACACGGAAAAGTCCGATGGAAGTCCGACCGTGTGTAGGAGGCTTAAGCCTAGGGTGTCCATCTGCATGCCTCACTGTGCCTCACTTTGCCTCACTGTGTCCATGTCCATGCCTCACTGTGCCCATGCCTCACTGTGTCCATGACTAGACTGATGTTTAACATGGGAGTATATGGAAGGGGTGCCCGGGTTTGAAAAATCGTTGCTCCCCGGCCGTAGGTCCCCTAGACAAAAACCTTTGCACACTTATAAAGGAGAAAAGGGGCTACAAGTGTGCCAAGTTTCGGGTCCTGGGGACCTACGACCGGCCGGTACCGGGTCCCCAAAATCACCAGAGAAATTACCGTTTAACATGGGAGTCTATAGAAGGGGTGCCCGGATTTGAAAAATCGGTGCTCCCCAGCCGTAGGTCCCCCGGACAACAAACTTTGCATACTTGTAGATGAAGAGTGGGGCTACATGTGTGCGAAGATAATAACTAACTAATAATAACTTAAAGTGGAGTTTCCACCAAGAATACAAAATAGCATTATTGTGCATATAATAGCCTAAAAAAAAAAAACATTTAAATTTTTTTTTATTTTTTTTACTCACCTGGAAGTACCTGTTGCTATGCGGTCCCTCGAAATCTGCCTTCTGAATAACCTCAGATTCTGACATCATCTCCCTCAGCTCCCTACTGCTCCTGGGAAATGTGTGTCATCATTTCCCAGGATGCAGTGCGCTTCCCCTATGGCTAGAATCACTCAATAAAATCCAGGAAGTAAATGCTTTTGGGCTTCACATGCCCACAAGCAAAATGAAAACTTCAGCAAAGATTTTTTTAAAGAGTCTTTATGCAGTAACTCGGCAGATCGGCGGCGGTTTTTAAAATAGTAGGTCATCTTATATGTACCACTGTATTGAATGCTGAAATAACATGCTTTTAAAAAATGAAAAATGTGATTGGAACCCGACTTTAACTATTACTAACTAAATTAAACCACTTGCCGACCGCCTCCTGTACTTATACGTCGGCAGAATGGCACGGACAGGGACATCAACATACCTATACGTCCCCTTTAAATGCCTGTTTGTGTGGTCGTGCGCGTGCCGCCGGCGGCGCGCTCGCGACCCTGACGCCATCCCCGTGAGTCCAACCGCGGGTCTAGCGGACTTGATCACCGTGGGGATCGCCGCGATCGTCTCACGGAGGTATAGAGCGGGGAGATGCTTGTGTAAACAAGCATCTCCCCGCTCTGCCTAGTGACAATGACACTGATCTCGGCTCTGTGTACTCGGAGCGGAGATCGGTGTCATGTGACACAGAGCCCATCCCCCCTACAGTAAGAATCACTCCCTAGGGAACACTTAACCCCTGCAGCGCCACCTAGTGGTTAACCCCTTCCCTGCCAGTGTCATTTTCACAGTAATCAGTGCATTTTTATAGCGCTGTGAAAATGACAATGGTCCCAAAAATGTGTCAAAAGTTTCCAATGTGTCCGCCGTAATGTCGCAGTCACAAAAAAAAAATCACTGATCGCCGCCATTACTATTAAAAAAAAAATTATAAAAATGCCATAAAATTATCCCCTTTTTTGTAAACGCTATAACTTTTGCGCAAACCAATCAATAAACGCTTATTGCGATTTTTTTTTTTACCAAAAATATGTAGAAGGATACGTATCGACCTAAACTGAGGAAAAAAAATGGTTTTTTATATATTTTTTGGGGATATTTATTATAGCAAAAAGTTAAAAATATTGCATTTTTTTAAAAATTGTCGCTCTATTTTTGTTTATAGTGCAAAAAATAAAAACCGCAGAGGTGATCAAATACCACCAAAAGAAAGCTCTATGTGTGGGAAAAAAAGGACGTCAATTTTGTTTGGGAGTCACGTCGCACGACCGCGCAATTGTTGGTTAAAGTGACGCAGTGCCGAATCGCAAAAAATGGCCTGGTCTTTGGCCAGCCAAAATAGTCCGGCGCTGAAGTGGTTAAAAAAAAAAAAAGCATCTAAGTACCTTTTTCCTAATAGATATCCAGCTGTCACATGACCTGGCTCTTTCCCAGCCTGTCTGCAGGGAAACATAAGCAGGAGGAGCTTCTAGTCCAGTGCTGCTGGTCACATGTTTAAGAAAAAAAAAACAAAAAACAGCCTTTGGGATACAGAAGAAAAGTAAATCATTAATATCAATAAACTAATTTAAATTATTATACTAATATACACTCACCAGCCACGTTATTAGGTACGCTAGTTCAATTGCTCGGTAACACAAATTTCTAATCAGCCAATCGCATGGCAGCAACTCAATGCAGTTAGCCATCTAGACGTGGTGAAGACGACTTGCTGAAGTTCAAACCGAGCATCAGAATGGGGAAGAAAGGGGATTTAAGTGGTTTTGAATGTGGCATGGTTGTTGGTGCCAGACGACTGGTCTGAGTATTTAAAAAAACTGCTGATCTACTGGGATTTTCACGCACAACAGTGACGGCCGCTCATTAGGGGGAACACAGGCGGCGCCTCCGCCCCCGAACCATTCGCCTGCCACCCTATTCTACACGCAGGGCGCCGTGTAGCTGGCCAGCTAAGACCTGTCCTAGGTTGCTAATGTGGCTTACATGCACATATATAGCTAGACCTGCTAATAATGTTAATACAGTGCATATGCTCATTTGTGAGAGATAACAGCAGAGTTATTTACTGTGACTTTATATATGGATGTCATATAACAATTGTATATTGTGTTCACAGAAGAAAAAGAAAAAATATACCTTTTAAGATTTATTATTATATACAGAAAGGTAAGCAATGACACAGCAATTGCAACCAGAAATAGAGTTAAGCTTTTGTGACTCATCAGGAGTTTTAGCCAATCACAACCAATCTCACTGAGCAAGAGTCTTTGGCCAATCACAGCCAGCATTACACTCATGTTCTGTCTAGGAAATCTCCTAGCACATTGCTAGAATTCATTTTACATCAGAGATAAGATGAACAGTTCATGATCCATCAGAGTTCAGTTTTATGGAAGCAAGTGGCCAAAATAGGTATTTAATACAGTTATATAGGATCCTATTGTTAATAATGTGATTAGAACTGTATACTGAAACTAGTTATGTGTTCACTTGTAGTTCCACCAAACCAGGTTTCAAACCAACAAACCAGGTTTCAAACCAACAAACAAACCAAGTTGCAAACCAGGTTTCAAACCAAACAACAGAGCAAACAGCAATAGCAAACAGCAATATAGAGCAAGTCCCAGAGAGATCATAAAGTGTCTCAAGTATTTTAAAGTGAAAGTACAGATACTGAAGAGAGAAATATATCTACCAGTTTATGTAGAATTACAAGATTGAACAGTTGAACCGACATTTGTTATACTTTATTCAACACGTGTTTGTACATGGACTTCCTGCTGCTAAATTGTCAGTGTTATATATATATAGAAAAGCTGAAGTGAATAAAGAAGTTATCTTAAAAGTTTGGTGTGCTCTTTAAACCTACTGCTTCCATAGAACGGCGCTAGAGGAATTATGAAGTAACAGATAGTCTTGTTTGGACTAAAAGATCAGAGAAATCAAAATTCTTCTAACGCCACAGCGCATAAAGGCACTTCATAGTGCTGCGCCTGCCACACGCCGGACGCATGGATTTCTATGGATTATTATTTTTTAGACGCACATGATTAGAACCTGAGGCTCGAATTGGCTTCAAAAAAGGGTGGGCTCGGGGAGCAGAGCACTGCGCCCTTAGCTCACCCTGTTGTGTGACAATAGTGAATTAATATTCGCTAATGTCTTCCTGTTTCTCCTCCCGGCCCCATTGGCCAGGAGTCTGAAGACCTGATTGGCCCGGGAGGAGAAGCGTCAGCCGGGACTCGGAGGAGGCAGAGGGGGGAAGCTGTGACCTGCATGGGGGGGTGGCGGTGTTCTCAACGGTGTGCGGTGGTGGGCTCGAGCGATGGGGGGGTTTGGTGTGGGGTGGCGAGCTGGAGCGACCGGGGGAGGGAGTGTCTGTGGTCAGGTCTGTCTGCCACCCCTCCTGACCGATGGTGCACCAGCCGCCGCTGACGCACAGCCATCTCTCAGGTTTACAGAGAATGGTGGGAAAAAGAGAAAATATCCAGTGAGCGGCAGTTGTGTGGAGGAAAATGCCTTGTTGATGTCAGAGGTCAGAGGAGAATGGGCAGACTGGTTCAAGACAATAGAAAGGCAACAGTAAGTCAAATAACCACTCGTTACAACAAAGGTATGCAGAATACCATCTCTGAATGCACAACACATCAAACCTTCAAGCAGATGGGCTACAGCAGCAGAAGACCACAACGGGTGCTGCTCCAATCAGCTATGAGGCTACAATTCGTATAGGCTGACCAAAATTGGACAATTATCTCACCACTGGACAATGAGGTCACTGCACTCCAATGGCCTCCACACTCACCACATCTTATCCAATGGCGCACCTTTAGGATGTGGTGGAACGGGAGATTAGCATCACAGACATGCTCTATTGGATGAGATCTGGTGACTGGGGAGGCCATTGGAGTACAGTGACCTCATTGTCATGTTCATGAAACCAGTTTGAGATGATGCAGCAACTGTGTGATGCTATCATGTCACTATGGAACAAAATCTCTGAGGAACGTTTCCAACACCTTGTTGTATCTGTTCCACGGAGAATGAAGGAAAAAGGGGTCCAAGCGGCTGGTGACTATATATTTAAAATAAAATCTTTATTATGTTTGGCAATAACACAGTGTGGGCGGACACCCCTCCAGCCTGTGTCTTAGAATAACGGGGAGGTGAAGCCTCCATCAATCAAGATGTAATATCCCCCCCCATTGTGTTTAATTACTAAGTGGGCATGGAGGAGGAGGGAGGGAGGGAGGGAGTGGGCTGTCATTTACTACTGGTGTACACGCCCACATGTGTGACTCTATAGTCACATGGGCTGCTCAGATGTGATAGGGGAGGAAATGCTCAGCATAGAAACTCCCTGAAAACTGAGCATGTGCAGAGCTGCCAACGCTGCTCTGCAAAATCACTAGCTGCACTGGGGACATGGACAGAAGGGGGAGATAGAGAGCAGCAGGATCAACCAGGTTTTTTGCAGAATACAGAAAATGAATCTCATAGTGATGAGTGAGTATGAACAGCATGGAATACGCCATTTATTGATCGTTTTTTTAATGAAGTTGGTTTAGTGACACTTTAATCTTCTCAATAAAGCTAAACATCTAATCACCTGTATTAAAGTGGTGTCCCGCCGAAAAAATATATATTAAAAGTCAGCAGCTACAAATACTGCAGCTGCTGACTTTTAATAAATGGACACTTACCTGTCCAGGGCGCCCGCGATGTCGGCAGCCGAAGCCGATCTGTCCCTCGGCTCTCGGGTGCTGCTGCCGCCATCTTCGGTAAGGGAATCAGGAAGTGAAGCCTTGCGGCTTCACTTCCTGGTTCCCTACTGCGCATGCGCGTCCTCACTGGTCCTTGCTGTCTTCTGGGACCTTTGTGTCTCCCAGAAGATAGCAGGGGGGGACAGAGTAGGCGCCGGACGTGGCGTAGGTCACCGGGACCACCGTGGTGATCTATGTCAGGAAGTGGGAGCAAATACCAGTATTACACAGTTATCTGATCCCTCCTCCCCCCTGAAAGGTGCCAAATGTGACACCGGAGGGGGGGGGGATTCCAAAAAGTGGAAGTTCCATTTTTGGGTGGAACTCCACTTTAACCCCTTTGCGCCAACCGCCTCCTGGTCCTTTTAAGAGTTCTAAAAGCCAAGAGGTGGAGGCGGGCATTTGGGCACCAATGTGATTGGTTGTCACAGCAGTCACATGATCAGAAAGCCTCCGATCGCAACTAGGTGGTATGCGGAACTTACCGATCCCTGCCTGCTACCATGATGGGAGAGTGTAGGGCGCACGCTCTCAGCATGGTGAGTAGGCCAACCCGTGAGGGGGCGCATTTATGGAGTATGGATGACGTCAACAAGTTAAAGGAAACCTGATTCCTCTTGCTAATTCCTGGTTTATGAAAAGCCAAGAACTCAAATATAAGAGGGATGAGTCCATCCTCATGCCTTGTACACACGACCGGTTTTCCCGATGGGAAAACTGCCATGTTTGCTTTTTTTCGGGAAAACCGGCCGTGTGTAGGCTCCATAGCAGTTTTCCCAACGAGAAAACTACCCGCAAGAAAATTAGAAGCAGCTCTTTTTTCCCGTCGTGATTCCCGGCGTTTTTTTTCCCGTCGCGAAACCCGCTGGTGTGTATGCTTTTCCTAGGGGAAAAAAACGTGCATGCTCGTAAACAATTCGACGCATGCACGGAAGCAGAGGCGTAGCTTGAAGCTTGTGGGCCCCAATGCAAAAGTTGACCTGGGCCTCCCACTACCACCCACCACTTCCACCGTGTGTGCAGATACACCCACCGCACGCCCAAGATACTCAAAGTGGCTTAAGAGTCTTGAGTTTCCAGAGTTCCTCCCTACATCAGAGGACAGGGATCACCGCTGGAGAATCAGACGACAGGGATCACCGCTGGAGAATCAGAGGACAGGGATCACCGCTGGAGAATCAGACGACAGGGATCACCGCTGGAGAATCAGACGACAGGGATCACCGCTGGAGAATCAGAGGACAGGGATCACCGCTGGAGAATCAGACGACAGGGATCACCGCTGGAGAATCAGACGACAGGGATCACCGCTGGAGAATCAGACGACAGGGATCACCGCTGGAGAATCAGAGGACAGGGATCACCGCTGGAGAATCAGAGGACAGGGATCACCGCTGGAGTATCAGAGGACAGGGATCACCGCTGGAGAATCAGACGACAGGGATCACCGCTGGAGAATCAGAGGACAGGGATCACCGCTGGAGAATCAGACGACAGGGATCACCGCTGGAGAATCAGAGGACAGGGATCACCGCTGGAGAATCAGAGGACAGGGATCACCGCTGGAGAATCAGACGACAGGGATCACCGCTGGAGAATCAGACGACAGGGATCACCGCTGGAGAATCAGACGACAGGGATCACCGCTGGAGAATCAGAGGACAGGGATCACCGCTGGAGAATCAGAGGACAGGGATCACCGCTGGAGAATCAGAGGACAGGGATCACCGCTGGAGAATCAGAGGACAGGGATCACCGCTGGAGAATCAGACGACAGGGATCACCGCTGGAGAATCAGAGGACAGGGATCACCGCTGGAGAATCAGAGGACAGGGATCACCGCTGGAGAATCAGACGACAGGGATCACCGCTGGAGAATCAGAGGACAGGGATCACCGCTGGAGAATCAGAGGACAGGGATCACCGCTGGAGAATCAGAGGACAGGGATCACCGCTGGAGAATCAGACGACAGGGATCACCGCTGGAGAATCAGACGACAGGGATCACCGCTGGAGAATCAGAGGACAGGGATCACCGCTGGAGAATCAGAGGACAGGGATCACCGCTGGAGGATCAGAGGACAGGGATCACCGCTGGAGGATCAGAGGACAGGGATCACCGCTGGAGGATCAGAGGACAGGGATCACCTCTGGAGGATCAGAGGACAGGGATCACCGCTGGAGGATCAGAGGACAGGGATCATCGCTGGAGAATCAGACGACAGGGATCACCGCTGGAGAATCAGACGACAGGGATCACCGCTGGAGAATCAGACGACAGGGATCACCCCTGGAGAATCAGACGACAGGGATCACCGCTGGAGAATCAGAGGACAGGGATCACCGCTGGAGAATCAGAGGACAGGGATCACCGCTGGAGAATCAGAGGACAGGGATCACCGCTGGAGAATCAGAGGACAGGGATCACCGCTGGAGAATCAGAGGACAGGGATCACCGCTGGAGAATCAGACGACAGGGATCACCGCTGGAGAATCAGACGACAGGGATCACCGCTGGAGAATCAGACGACAGGGATCACCGCTGGAGAATCAGACGACAGGGATCACCGCTGGAGAATCAGACGACAGGGATCACCGCTGGAGAATCAGAGGACAGGGATCACCGCTGGAGAATCAGAGGACAGGGATCACCGCTGGAGAATCAGAGGACAGGGATCACCGCTGGAGAATCAGAGGACAGGGATCACCGCTGGAGAATCAGAGGACAGGGATCACCGCTGGAGAATCAGACGACAGGGATCACCGCTGGAGAATCAGAGGACAGGGATCACCGCTGGAGAATCAGAGGACAGGGATCACCGCTGGAGAATCAGAGGACAGGGATCACCGCTGGAGAATCAGAGGACAGGGATCACCGCTGGAGAATCAGAGGACAGGGATCACCGCTGGAGAATCAGAGGACAGGGATCACCGCTGGAGGATCAGAGGACAGGGATCACCGCTGGAGGATCAGAGGACAGGGATCACCGCTGGAGGATCAGAGGACAGGGATCACCGCTGGAGGATCAGAGGACAGGGATCACCGCTGGAGGATCAGAGGACAGGGATCACCGCTGGAGGATCAGAGGACAGGGATCACCGCTGGAGAATCAGAGGACAGGGATCACCGCTGGAGAATCAGACGACAGGGATCACCGCTGGAGAATCAGACGACAGGGATCACCGCTGGAGAATCAGACGACAGGGATCACCGCTGGAGAATCAGACGACAGGGATCACCGCTGGAGAATCAGACGACAGGGATCACCGCTGGAGAATCAGACGACAGGGATCACCGCTGGAGAATCAGAGGACAGGGATCACCGCTGGAGAATCAGACGACAGGGATCACCGCTGGAGAATCAGAGGACAGGGATCACCGCTGGAGAATCAGAGGACAGGGATCACCGCTGGAGAATCAGAGGACAGGGATCACCGCTGGAGAATCAGAGGACAGGGATCATCGCTGGAGAATCAGACGACAGGGATCACCGCTGGAGAATCAGAGGACAGGGATCACCGCTGGAGAATCAGAGGACAGGGATCACCGCTGGAGAATCAGAGGACAGGGATCACCGCTGGAGAATCAGAGGACAGGGATCACCGCTGGAGAATCAGAGGACAGGGATCACCGCTGGAGAATCAGAGGACAGGGATCACCGCTGGAGAATCAGAGGACAGGGATCACCGCTGGAGGATCAGAGGACAGGGATCACCGCTGGAGGATCAGAGGACAGGGATCACCGCTGGAGGATCAGAGGACAGGGATCACCGCTGGAGAATCAGAGGACAGGGATCACCGCTGGAGAATCAGAGGACAGGGATCACCGCTGGAGAACCAGACGTCAGGGATCACCGCTGGAGAATCAGACGACAGGGATCACCGCTGGAGAATCAGACGACAGGGATCACCGCTGGAGAATCAGAGGACAGGGATCACCGCTGGAGAATCAGAGGACAGGGATCACCGCTGGAGTATCAGAGGACAGGGATCACCGCTGGAGAATCAGAGGACAGGGATCACCGCTGGAGAATCAGAGGACAGGGATCACCGCTGGAGAATCAGAGGACAGGGATCACCGCTGGAGAATCAGAGGACAGGGATCACCGCTGGAGAATCAGAGGACAGGGATCACCGCTGGAGAATCAGAGGACAGGGATCACCGCTGGAGAATCAGAGGACAGGGATCACCGCTGGAGAATCAGAGGACAGGGATCACCGCTGGAGAATCAGACGACAGGGATCACCGCTGGAGAATCAGAGGACAGGGATCACCGCTGGAGAATCAGAGGACAGGGATCACCGCTGGAGAATCAGAGGACAGGGATCACCGCTGGAGAATCAGAGGACAGGGATCACCGCTGGAGAATCAGAGGACAGGGATCACCGCTGGAGAATCAGAGGACAGGGATCACCGCTGGAGAATCAGAGGACAGGGATCACCGCTGGAGAATCAGACGACAGGGATCACCGCTGGAGAATCAGACGACAGGGATCACCGCTGGAGAATCAGACGACAGGGATCACCGCTGGAGAATCAGACGACAGGGATCACCACTGGAGAATCAGACGACAGGGATCACCGCTGGAGAATCAGAGAACAGGGATCACCGCTGGAGAATCAGACGACAGGGATCACCGCTGGAGAATCAGAGGACAGGGATCACCGCTGGAGAATCAGAGGACAGGGATCACCGCTGGAGAATCAGACGACAGGGATCACCGCTGGAGAATCAGAGGACAGGGATCACCGCTGGAGAATCAGAGGACAGGGATCACCGCTGGAGAATCAGAGGACAGGGATCACCGCTGGAGAATCAGAGGACAGGGATCACCGCTGGAGAATCAGAGGACAGGGATCACCGCTGGAGGATCAGAGGACAGGGATCACCGCTGGAGGATCAGAGGACAGGGATCACCGCTGGAGGATCAGAGGACAGGGATCACCGCTGGAGGATCAGAGGACAGGGATCACCGCTGGAGGATCAGAGGACAGGGATCACCGCTGGAGAATCAGAGGACAGGGATCACCGCTGGAGAATCAGACGACAGGGATCACCGCTGGAGAATCAGACGACAGGGATCACCGCTGGAGAATCAGACGACAGGGATCACCGCTGGAGAATCAGACGACAGGGATCACCGCTGGAGAATCAGACGACAGGGATCACCGCTGGAGAATCAGACGACAGGGATCACCGCTGGAGAATCAGACGACAGGGATCACCGCTGGAGAATCAGAGGACAGGGATCACCGCTGGAGGATCAGAGGACAGGGATCACCGCTGGAGGATCAGAGGACAGGGATCACCGCTGGAGGATCAGAGGACAGGGATCACCGCTGGAGGATCAGAGGACAGGGATCACCGCTGGAGGATCAGAGGACAGGGATCACCGCTGGAGGATCAGAGGACAGGGATCACCGCTGGAGAATCAGAGGACAGGGATCACCGCTGGAGAATCAGAGGACAGGGATCACCGCTGGAGAATCAGAGGACAGGGATCACCGCTGGAGGATCAGAGGACAGGGATCACCGCTGGAGGATCAGAGGACAGGGATCACCGCTGGAGGATCAGAGGACAGGGATCACCGCTGGAGGATCAGAGGACAGGGATCACCGCTGGAGGATCAGAGGACAGGGATCACCGCTGGAGGATCAGAGGACAGGGATCACCGCTGGAGAATCAGAGGACAGGGATCACCGCTGGAGAATCAGACGACAGGGATCACCGCTGGAGAATCAGACGACAGGGATCACCGCTGGAGAATCAGACGACAGGGATCACCGCTGGAGAATCAGACGACAGGGATCACCGCTGGAGAATCAGACGACAGGGATCACCGCTGGAGAATCAGACGACAGGGATCACCGCTGGAGAATCAGAGGACAGGGATCACCGCTGGAGAATCAGACGACAGGGATCACCGCTGGAGAATCAGAGGACAGGGATCACCGCTGGAGAATCAGAGGACAGGGATCACCGCTGGAGAATCAGAGGACAGGGATCACCGCTGGAGAATCAGAGGACAGGGATCACCGCTGGAGAATCAGAGGACAGGGATCATCGCTGGAGAATCAGACGACAGGGATCACCGCTGGAGAATCAGAGGACAGGGATCACCGCTGGAGAATCAGAGGACAGGGATCACCGCTGGAGAATCAGAGGACAGGGATCACCGCTGGAGAATCAGAGGACAGGGATCACCGCTGGAGAATTAGAGGACAGGGATCACCGCTGGAGAATCAGAGGACAGGGATCACCGCTGGAGAATCAGAGGACAGGGATCACCGCTGGAGAATCAGAGGACAGGGATCACCGCTGGAGGATCAGAGGACAGGGATCACCGCTGGAGGATCAGAGGAAAGGGATCACCGCTGGAGGATCAGAGGACAGGGATCACCGCTGGAGAATCAGAGGACAGGGATCACCGCTGGAGAATCAGAGGACAGGGATCACCGCTGGAGAACCAGACGTCAGGGATCACCGCTGGAGAATCAGACGACAGGGATCACCGCTGGAGAATCAGACGACAGGGATCACCGCTGGAGAATCAGAGGACAGGGATCACCGCTGGAGAATCAGAGGACAGGGATCACCGCTGGAGTATCAGAGGACAGGGATCACCGCTGGAGAATCAGAGGACAGGGATCACCGCTGGAGAATCAGAGGACAGGGATCACCGCTGGAGAATCAGAGGACAGGGATCACCGCTGGAGAATCAGAGGACAGGGATCACCGCTGGAGAATCAGACGACAGGGATCACCGCTGGAGAATCAGAGGACAGGGATCACCGCTGGAGAATCAGAGGACAGGGATCACCGCTGGAGAATCAGAGGACAGGGATCACCGCTGGAGAATCAGAGGACAGGGATCACCGCTGGAGAATCAGAGGACAGGGATCACCGCTGGAGAATCAGAGGACAGGGATCACAGCTGGAGGATCAGAGGACAGGGATCACCGCTGGAGGATCAGAGGACAGGGATCACCGCTGGAGGATCAGAGGACAGGGATCACCGCTGGAGGATCAGAGGACAGGGATCACCGCTGGAGGATCAGAGGACAGGGATCACCGCTGGAGGATCAGAGGACAGGGATCACCGCTGGAGAATCAGAGGACAGGGATCACCGCTGGAGAATCAGAGGACAGGGATCACCGCTGGAGAATCAGACGACAGGGATCACCGCTGGAGAATCAGAGGACAGGGATCACCGCTGGAGAATCAGAGGACAGGGATCACCGCTGGAGAATCAGAGGACAGGGATCACCGCTGGAGAATCAGAGGACAGGGATCACCGCTGGAGAATCAGAGGACAGGGATCACCGCTGGAGGATCAGAGGACAGGGATCACCGCTGGAGGATCAGAGGACAGGGATCACCGCTGGAGGATCAGAGGACAGGGATCACCGCTGGAGGATCAGAGGACAGGGATCACCGCTGGAGGATCAGAGGACAGGGATCACCGCTGGAGAATCAGAGGACAGGGATCACCGCTGGAGAATCAGATGACAGGGATCACCGCTGGAGAATCAGACGACAGGGATCACCGCTGGAGAATCAGACGACAGGGATCACCGCTGGAGAATCAGACGACAGGGATCACCGCTGGAGAATCAGACGACAGGGATCACCGCTGGAGAATCAGAGGACAGGGATCACCGCTGGAGAATCAGAGGACAGGGATCACCGCTGGAGGATCAGAGGACAGGGATCACCGCTGGAGAATCAGAGGACAGGGATCACCGCTGGAGAATCAGAGGACAGGGATCACCGCTGGAGGATCAGAGGACAGGGATCACCGCTGGAGGATCAGAGGACAGGGATCACCGCTGGAGGATCAGAGGACAGGGATCACCGCTGGAGAATCAGAGGACAGGGATCACCGCTGGAGAATCAGACGACAGGGATCACCGCTGGAGAATCATACGACACGGATCACCGCTGGAGAATCAGAGGACAGGGATCACCGCTGGAGAATCAGAGGACAGGGATCACCGCTGGAGAATCAGAGGACAGGGATCACCGCTGGAGAATCAGACGACAGGGATCACCGCTGGAGAATCAGAGGACAGGGATCACCGCTGGAGAATCAGAGGACAGGGATCACCGCTGGAGAATCAGACGTCAGGGATCACCGCTGGAGAATCAGAGGACAGGGATCACCGCTGGAGAATCAGACGACAGGGATCACCGCTGGAGAATCAGAGGACAGGGATCACCGCTGGAGAATCAGAGGACAGGGATCACCGCTGGAGGATCAGAGGACAGGGATCACCGCTGGAGGATCAGAGGACAGGGATCACCGCTGGAGGATCAGAGGACAGGGATCACCGCTGGAGAATCAGAGGACAGGGATCACCGCTGGAGAATCAGAGGACAGGGATCACCGCTGGAGAACCAGACGTCAGGGATCACCGCTGGAGAATCAGACGACAGGGATCACCGCTGGAGAATCAGAGGACAGGGATCACCGCTGGAGAATCAGAGGACAGGGATCACCGCTGGAGAATCAGAGGACAGGGATCACCGCTGGAGTATCAGAGGACAGGGATCACCGCTGGAGAATCAGAGGACAGGGATCACCGCTGGAGAATCAGAGGACAGGGATCACCGCTGGAGAATCAGAGGACAGGGATCACCGCTGGAGAATCAGAGGACAGGGATCACCGCTGGAGAATCAGAGGACAGGGATCACCGCTGGAGGATCAGAGGACAGGGATCACCGCTGGAGGATCAGAGGGCAGGGATCACCGCTGGAGGATCAGAGGACAGGGATCACCTCTGGAGAATCAGAGGACAGGGATCACCGCTGGAGAATCAGAGGACAGGGATCACCGCTGGAGAATCAGAGGACAGGGATCACCGCTGGAGAATCAGAGGACAGGGATCACCGCTGGAGAATCAGACGTCAGGGATCACCGCTGGAGAATCAGAGGACAGGGATCACCGCTGGAGAATCAGACGACAGGGATCACCGCTGGAGAATCAGAGGACAGGGATCACCGCTGGAGAATCAGAGGACAGGGATCACCGCTGGAGAATCAGAGGACAGGGATCACCGCTGGAGAATCAGACGACAGGGATCACCGCTGGAGAATCAGAGGACAGGGATCACCGCTGGAGAATCAGAGGACAGGGATCACCGCTGGAGTATCAGAGGACAGGGATCACCGCTGGAGAATCAGAGGACAGGGATCACCGCTGGAGAATCAGAGGACAGGGATCACCGCTGGAGAATCAGAGGACAGGGATCACCGCTGGAGAATCAGAGGACAGGGATCACCGCTGGAGAATCAGAGGACAGGGATCACCGCTGGAGAATCAGAGGACAGGGATCACCGCTGGAGGATCAGAGGACAGGGATCACCGCTGGAGGATCAGAGGACAGGGATCACCGCTGGAGAATCAGACGACAGGGATCACCGCTGGAGAATCAGAGGACAGGGATCACCGCTGGAGAATCAGAGGACAGGGATCACCACTGGAGAATCAGAGGACAGGGATCACCGCTGGAGAATCAGAGGACAGGGATCACCGCTGGAGAATCAGAGGACAGGGATCACCGCTGGAGAATCAGACGTCAGGGATCACCGCTGGAGAATCAGACGACAGGGATCACCGCTGGAGAATCAGACGACAGGGATCACCGCTGGAGAATCAGAGGACAGGGATCACCGCTGGAGAATCAGAGGACAGGGATCACCGCTGGAGTATCAGAGGACAGGGATCACCGCTGGAGAATCAGAGGACAGGGATCACCGCTGGAGTATCAGAGGACAGGGATCACCGCTGGAGAATCAGAGGACAGGGATCACCGCTGGAGAATCAGAGGACAGGGATCACCGCTGGAGAATCAGAGGACAGGGATCACCGCTGGAGAATCAGAGGACAGGGATCACCGCTGGAGAATCAGAGGACAGGGATCACCGCTGGAGAATCAGAGGACAGGGATCACCGCTGGAGGATCAGAGGACAGGGATCACCGCTGGAGGATCAGAGGACAGGGATCACCGCTGGAGGATCAGAGGACAGGGATCACCGCTGGAGAATCAGAGGACAGGGATCACCGCTGGAGAATCAGAGGACAGGGATCACCGCTGGAGAATCAGACGTCAGGGATTACCGCTGGAGAATCAGACAACAGGGATCACCGCTGGAGAATCAGACGACAGGGATCACCGCTGGAGAATCAGAGGACAGGGATCACCGCTGGAGAATCAGAGGACAGGGATCACCGCTGGAGTATCAGAGGACAGGGATCACCGCTGGAGAATCAGAGGACAGGGATCACCGCTGGAGAATCAGAGGACAGGGATCACCGCTGGAGAATCAGAGGACAGGGATCACCGCTGGAGAATCAGAGGACAGGGATCACCGCTGGAGAATCAGAGGACAGGGATCACCGCTGGAGAATCAGAGGACAGGGATCACCGCTGGAGGATCAGAGGACAGGGATCACCGCTGGAGGATCAGAGGACAGGGATCACCGCTGGAGGATCAGAGGACAGGGATCACCGCTGGAGAATCAGAGGACAGGGATCACCGCTGGAGAATCAGAGGACAGGGATCACCACTGGAGAATCAGAGGACAGGGATCACCGCTGGAGAATCAGAGGACAGGGATCACCGCTGGAGAATCAGACGTCAGGGATCACCGCTGGAGAATCAGAGGACAGGGATCACCGCTGGAGAATCAGACGACAGGGATCACCGCTGGAGAATCAGAGGACAGGGATCACCGCTGGAGAATCAGAGGACAGGGATCACCGCTGGAGAATCAGAGGACAGGGATCACCGCTGGAGAATCAGAGGACAGGGATCACCGCTGGAGAATCAGAGGACAGGGATCACCGCTGGAGAATCAGAGGACAGGGATCACCGCTGGAGAATCAGAGGACAGGGATCACCGCTGGAGAATCAGAGGACAGGGATCACCGCTGGAGAATCAGAGGACAGGGATCACCGCTGGAGGATCAGAGGACAGGGATCACCGCTGGAGGATCAGAGGACAGGGATCACCGCTGGAGGATCAGAGGACAGGGATCACCGCTGGAGGATCAGAGGACAGGGATCACCGCTGGAGGATCAGAGGACAGGGATCACCGCTGGAGGATCAGAGGACAGGGATCACCGCTGGAGAATCAGAGGACAGGGATCACCGCTGGAGAATCAGAGGACAGGGATCACCGCTGGAGAATCAGACGACAGGGATCACCGCTGGAGAATCAGAGGACAGGGATCACCGCTGGAGAATCAGAGGACAGGGATCACCGCTGGAGAATCAGAGGACAGGGATCACCGCTGGAGAATCAGAGGACAGGGATCACCGCTGGAGAATCAGAGGACAGGGATCACCGCTGGAGAATCAGACGTCAGGGATCACCGCTGGAGAATCAGAGGACAGGGATCACCGCTGGAGAATCAGACGACAGGGATCACCGCTGGAGAATCAGAGGACAGGGATCACCGCTGGAGAATCAGAGGACAGGGATCACCACTGGAGAATCAGAGGACAGGGATCACCGCTGGAGAATCAGACGACAGGGATCACCGCTGGAGAATCAGAGGACAGGGATCACCGCTGGAGAATCAGAGGACAGGGATCACCGCTGGAGAATCAGAGGACAGGGATCACCGCTGGAGAATCAGACGTCAGGGATCACCGCTGGAGAATCAGAGGACAGGGATCACCGCTGGAGAATCAGACGACGGGGATCACCGCTGGAGAATCAGAGGACAGGGATCACCGCTGGAGAATCAGAGGACAGGGATCACCGCTGGAGAATCAGAGGACAGGGATCACCGCTGGAGAATCAGAGGACAGGGATCACCGCTGGAGAATCAGAGGACAGGGATCACCGCTGGAGAATCAGAGGACAGGGATCACCGCTGGAGGATCAGAGGACAGGGATTACCGCTGGAGGATCAGAGGACAGGGATCACCGCTGGAGGATCAGAGGACAGGGATCACCGCTGGAGGATCAGAGGACAGGGATCACCGCTGGAGGATCAGAGGACAGGGATCACCGCTGGAGGATCAGAGGACAGGGATCACCGCTGGAGGATCAGAGGACAGGGATCACCGCTGGAGAATCAGAGGACAGGGATCACCGCTGGAGAATCAGATGACAGGGATCACCGCTGGAGAATCAGACGACAGGGATCACCGCTGGAGAATCAGACGACAGGGATCACCGCTGGAGAATCAGACGACAGGGATCACCGCTGGAGAATCAGACGACAGGGATCACCGCTGGAGAATCAGACGACAGGGATCACCGCTGGAGAATCAGAGGACAGGGATCACCGCTGGAGAATCAGACGACAGGGATCACCGCTGGAGAATCAGAGGACAGGGATCACCGCTGGAGAATCAGAGGACAGGGATCACCGCTGGAGAATCAGACGACAGGGATCACCGCTGGAGAATCAGAGGACAGGGATCACCGCTGGAGAATCAGAGGACAGGGATCACCGCTGGAGTATCAGAGGACAGGGATCACCGCTGGAGAATCAGAGGACAGGGATCACCGCTGGAGAATCAGAGGACAGGGATCACCGCTGGAGAATCAGAGGACAGGGATCACCGCTGGAGAATCAGAGGACAGGGATCACCGCTGGAGAATCAGAGGACAGGGATCACCGCTGGAGAATCAGAGGACAGGGATCACCGCTGGAGGATCAGAGGACAGGGATCACCGCTGGAGGATCAGAGGACAGGGATCACCGCTGGAGGATCAGAGGACAGGGATCACCGCTGGAGAATCAGAGGACAGGGATCACCGCTGGAGAATCAGAGGACAGGGATCACCGCTGGAGAATCAGACGTCAGGGATCACCGCTGGAGAATCAGACAACAGGGATCACCGCTGGAGAATCAGACGACAGGGATCACCGCTGGAGAATCAGAGGACAGGGATCACCGCTGGAGAATCAGAGGACAGGGATCACCGCTGGAGGATCAGAGGACAGGGATCACCGCTGGAGGATCAGAGGACAGGGATCACCGCTGGAGGATCAGAGGACAGGGATCACCGCTGGAGGATCAGAGGACAGGGATCACCGCTGGAGGATCAGAGGACAGGGATCACCGCTGGAGAATCAGAGGACAGGGATCACCGCTGGAGAATCAGATGACAGGGATCACCGCTGGAGAATCAGACGACAGGGATCACCGCTGGAGAATCAGACGACAGGGATCACCGCTGGAGAATCAGACGACAGGGATCACCGCTGGAGAATCAGACGACAGGGATCACCGCTGGAGAATCAGAGGACAGGGATCACCGCTGGAGAATCAGACGACAGGGATCACCGCTGGAGAATCAGAGGACAGGGATCACCGCTGGAGAATCAGAGGACAGGGATCACCGCTGGAGAATCAGACGACAGGGATCACCGCTGGAGAATCAGAGGACAGGGATCACCGCTGGAGAATCAGAGGACAGGGATCACCGCTGGAGTATCAGAGGACAGGGATCACCGCTGGAGAATCAGAGGACAGGGATCACCGCTGGAGAATCAGAGGACAGGGATCACCGCTGGAGAATCAGAGGACAGGGATCACCGCTGGAGAATCAGAGGACAGGGATCACCGCTGGAGAATCAGAGGACAGGGATCACCGCTGGAGGATCAGAGGACAGGGATCACCGCTGGAGGATCAGAGGACAGGGATCACCGCTGGAGGATCAGAGGACAGGGATCACCGCTGGAGAATCAGAGGACAGGGATCACCGCTGGAGAATCAGAGGACAGGGATCACCGCTGGAGAATCAGACGTCAGGGATCACCGCTGGAGAATCAGACAACAGGGATCACCGCTGGAGAATCAGACGACAGGGATCACCGCTGGAGAATCAGAGGACAGGGATCACCGCTGGAGAATCAGAGGACAGGGATCACCGCTGGAGTATCAGAGGACAGGGATCACCGCTGGAGAATCAGAGGACAGGGATCACCGCTGGAGAATCAGAGGACAGGGATCACCGCTGGAGAATCAGAGGACAGGGATCACCGCTGGAGAATCAGAGGACAGGGATCACCGCTGGAGAATCAGAGGACAGGGATCACCGCTGGAGAATCAGAGGACAGGGATCACCGCTGGAGGATCAGAGGACAGGGATCACCGCTGGAGGATCAGAGGACAGGGATCACCGCTGGAGGATCAGAGGACAGGGATCACCGCTGGAGAATCAGAGGACAGGGATCACCGCTGGAGAATCAGAGGACAGGGATCACCACTGGAGAATCAGAGGACAGGGATCACCGCTGGAGAATCAGAGGACAGGGATCACCGCTGGAGAATCAGACGTCAGGGATCACCGCTGGAGAATCAGAGGACAGGGATCACCGCTGGAGAATCAGACGACAGGGATCACCGCTGGAGAATCAGAGGACAGGGATCACCGCTGGAGAATCAGAGGACAGGGATCACCGCTGGAGAATCAGAGGACAGGGATCACCGCTGGAGAATCAGAGGACAGGGATCACCGCTGGAGAATCAGAGGACAGGGATCACCGCTGGAGAATCAGAGGACAGGGATCACCGCTGGAGAATCAGAGGACAGGGATCACCGCTGGAGAATCAGAGGACAGGGATCACCGCTGGAGAATCAGAGGACAGGGATCACCGCTGGAGAATCAGAGGACAGGGATCACCGCTGGAGAATCAGAGGACAGGGATCACCGCTGGAGAATCAGAGGACAGGGATCACCGCTGGAGGATCAGAGGACAGGGATCACCGCTGGAGGATCAGAGGACAGGGATCACCGCTGGAGGATCAGAGGACAGGGATCACCGCTGGAGGATCAGAGGACAGGGATCACCGCTGGAGGATCAGAGGACAGGGATCACCGCTGGAGGATCAGAGGACAGGGATCACCGCTGGAGAATCAGAGGACAGGGATCACCGCTGGAGAATCAGAGGACAGGGATCACCGCTGGAGAATCAGACGACAGGGATCACCGCTGGAGAATCAGAGGACAGGGATCACCGCTGGAGAATCAGAGGACAGGGATCACCGCTGGAGAATCAGAGGACAGGGATCACCGCTGGAGAATCAGAGGACAGGGATCACCGCTGGAGAATCAGACGTCAGGGATCACCGCTGGAGAATCAGAGGACAGGGATCACCGCTGGAGAATCAGACGACAGGGATCACCGCTGGAGAATCAGAGGACAGGGATCACCGCTGGAGAATCAGAGGACAGGGATCACCGCTGGAGAATCAGAGGACAGGGATCACCGCTGGAGAATCAGAGGACAGGGATCACCGCTGGAGAATCAGAGGACAGGGATCACCGCTGGAGAATCAGAGGACAGGGATCACCGCTGGAGAATCAGAGGACAGGGACCCCTGGCAGATCACTTGGCAGAGATCCTTTCCCATCCCAGCCCTATATACAGCTCCTCCCCCCCACACTACACAGGACTGAAATCACATTCCTTTTCACACAGTCTGTCAGCCTTCACAGGGTGTATCTGGCTTTTATGTTGCCCTTCTGACCTGTGAAATTCTCTGGTCAGAAAGGCAGTGTAGTTGCAGTAGGCAAATGCACTCTGTGCAGATCGTGGCTGACTGGCTGTGTTGTAAAGGAATGTGATTTCAGACCTGCGGAGGAAGAGCAGTATAGAGTGCTGTAATGGGAAAGGAGCTCAGCAACCAGGCATAGCATCCAGGGTGAAGAGGGTGGTCAGGGGGCTTCGGAGGGGGGCGCAATTTAGATCTGGGAGGTAAAGCCATATGACACAAAATCTGGAGCCTGCAGCCCCTTGGGGGCTCCTCGGGAGATGTTAATTGATTTGTTCTAGCAATTTCTGAAGGTTTCTCTGTCAGTGTTGAGGTCAACTCCCAAGGGTGTGTGTTATATCCCCAGTTGTCAGGGAAGTGGGGTAAGGGGACACCCCCGGGTGGGGGGTGGGGTACAGAAAATCCCAGCTGGTGACTAGCAGACATTGAGTGGTGTTTTACCTCACCAGTGACATCGCTCCCATCGTGGCTACAGGATGACTCTCCTACTCTTAGCTCGCTGAGCTTGGTTACCATTCCATGTTGCCAGCACACAGCACAGACACTTCCCCATCCTGGGTTGTTCTCACCGCGTGCTTCTCTCCATTCAGGAAATGTCTCACAGCTTCTCCCCAGCCAGTGAGAATGGAGGGGTGTGGACTATGGAAGGCAAAGTGGAAACCCAGTACTGGAGATTGGCTGTGGGGCCCTAGGGCAGATTGGAGCTGAACTATGTGGCAGATATGATAATATGACAGGGAGGCTGCAGGGGCCCCTTTGAGTTAGGGGTGGGGTTTCCATTGTGACCCCTGCTACCCCTTATGCTACGCCCATGCGCGGAAGCATAGAGCGTCATTTTGTCGGCTCGTCGTAGTCTTTTGACGTCACAAGTTCAGCGGTCTTTTGTGTGACTGTGTGTATGCAAGGCAGGCTTGAGAGGAATCCCGTCGGGAAAAGCGTAGTTTTTGTTTCCTGCCGGGAAAACCGGTCGTGTGTACGAGGCATTAGAGTATGAGAAAATAAAAACAGGAAGATGTTGTCGTCTGTGGAGGAATCTGGCATTCCAAAAAATTACCATTACTTTTTTTTTTTTTTTTGGATGCACTGGGGAACGGTTAGAACCTCTCTCATGTTTCAACCGATGTGTCTTCTCAGAAGAGATCCACCCTCTCGATTTTCTCCTTGGTGACCATCATCACCAAGACATAAGGGGTTGGGAAATTTACATTTTACTGTTGTCACCAACCTACGATGACGAGGGAATTTCCTCTAATTATGGAGCACATTCCTCGTCTAATTATTGTGTCTCTAGAAGGAAGAGAAAAGAAATCTCCCAACAGGACATGAAAGGAAAAAACAACAATAAAAACGGAAATCTATCCATAAAAAGAAGATTTGGCTTTAGGTATAATGTAATTGCTTTACTTGTTTCTTTACCATTTTCCTTGCTCCCGTTTGTTTTATTTTTCTGGTTCCGTGAATGGTTGTTTTTTCTTTTTCTCTTATATTTTTCTTCGCTTTACTGCACTTTAATTGCCGTTGAACAACATGGAAAATAGCTGAATTCAGAGTTGGCACTTCATCTTACTACATTAACTTTTTTACTTTGGATCTGGAATGTATTTGTAACAAACTGTATTTAAAGGGGTTGTAAAGGTACAAGTTTTTTCACCTAAATGCATTCTTTTGCATTAAGGTGAAAAAACATCTGAGAATTAGTGCCCCCCCCCCCGAGCCCCCGTTTACTTACCTGCCCCCTCGAAAGTCCCGCGCCGTGAACGCGCTGGCTTCTCGGCTGGGCTTCTCGGCTCATTCATTGGTTGATTGAAAGCAGCGCAGCCATTGCTGTCAATCACATCCAATGAGGCGGTGCGCCGGGGGGGGGCGGGCCGAGTGATGCCGCCGCCGAGTGATGCCGCCGGCTGTATCACGGGAGCGCGCCCGCATAAACGATCCACCATGCGAGAGAGCTCGCATGAAAGTGGATAGTTCTTGCGGGGAGGAGCCCAGACAGCCGCCGAGGGACCCCAAAAGACCAGGTTCGGGGCCACTCTGTGCAAAACGAGCTGCACAGTGGAGGTAAGTATAAAATGTTTGTTATTTAAAAAAAAAAAAATTACCTTTAGTGTTCCTTTCGTTCAACACTAGATGGGAACTCTTAAGGCGTCAGCCTACCAAGACATTTTGGGCAATTTTATGTTTCCAACTTTGTGGGAACAGTTTGGGGATGGTCCTTCCTGTTCCAACATGACTGTGCACCAGTGCACAAAGCAAGGTCCATAAAGACATGTATGAGCAAGTTTGGGGTGGAGGAACTTGACTGGCCTGCACAGAGTCCTGACCTCAACCCGACAGAACACCTTTGGGATAATTCAGAGCAGAGACTGCCAGCCAGGTCTTCTCGTCCAACATCAGTGCCTGACCTTTCAAATGTGCTTCTGGAAGAATGGTCAAACACTCCTAAACCTTGTGGACAGCCTTCCCAGGAGAGTTGAAGCTGTTATAGCTGCTAAGGGCGGGGCCAACTCAATATTGAACCCTATGGACTAAGACTGGGATGCCATTAAAGTTCATGTGTGTGTAAAGGCAGGTGTCCCAATACTTTTGGTAATATAGTGTATATACTGTTCACTACAAAGTAATTTTACAATAACAAGTATATAACAGAAAGTTCCAGAAAGGGAACCTATTTCCTCTTTCGTTCATGGACGGACACAGCTTCATTCTTGACAAAGTGGGTATTAGCCTTCATTCAGGAGTGACTAGGCAGAATGTGTTAACAACATCAAAGATGAACAGCCCCGCCTTCTACTGGCTATATCCCCTCACTCTGCACTCAGCAGCTCAGTTTTTTTCTGCTTAGCAAAGGAGAAAGACATGGCTCCCTTCGGGCCCATAGGCCTGGAGGTTTATTTCTAATTTTAATTCATTTTTTTGTTCCTGTGATCTGCGATCAACTGCCGACTGGGTGACAGGCTGGATCCCAGATCCTTGTAGTCCCCCCAGTTTCGGCCATCGAGTGTGTGTCGACCATAGCTACGCGCTGGGTCGTCCACGACATGCTGTTTTGCTTGCGTCTATCTAGCAAGGTTACTCTGTGGTATAACAAGGAAGCTGAGACTTCTGCAGTGTGTAAATGTGCTTTTACTATACAAGATGCTGTACATACAAAACTATTACAATATTAGGACTAAAATACAAGACTGACAGATCTCTATAACAAGCAAAATGCCTAGCAAATAGAGCAGCCTATGGTCTATAACAGTACAAATACATTTAAAGGTTACTTAACTTCTGTTACTCGTGATCTCCATTGGCAATGATTCTTCTTGGAGACCAGGTTCTGTTCTTTTATCATGAGTGGCTTCTTCTGATGTTGCAGCAACATGATGTCTGTGTCTGTCCTAGCTTATGCCTGCTTTTATGTGTCAGGCTGAGCTACCAAACAACAGAAAAACATACCTGTTTACTGTAGCTGTATTTCAACAATAGCATTGAATACAACAATGCTATCTACCTATTGTCTACTCAAAACAAAACCTGTAATCTAAACTGTAATTCTTTTCAGTTTGAGAGCTGAAAGAAATCTCTAACAAGTAATGTCTTACTTGTTTACTAAATACAACAAGGGTATCTAACCCTATTGTATGAAAAAGCATTTGTTTGAGAAATCTACTCAAACCAAAAGACTGACAGGTAACCTCACTATTGTAAAATTGTCCCATGTATCCTATGTCTGATTAATATAATAAAAATCATATTTTTAACAAACGCAACACACATGCCCGTCGCTCTACGGGTGGCCGGTAAACCATACGCTCTGGGGCACGCATATGACCAGTCTATATGGCCGAGTCGCAGCATGCCGGGCTGACAGTCACCTCCGTAACTGCGCGGAAGGTGGTCTGTCTGGGATGCTTCCAGCATAATCCATGCAGGAAGGGTAAGTAGTAACCCCCTGCTTCGGCAGGAGGACATAGCTGGACATTCCCAGGGAGGTCGAGTAGGGGGTTCCATTCTTCCTTTCCTCCCTTCCTTCCTTCCCTCCTACCTGGGCTCTGTGAGCTAGGCTGGCTGCTGGGGCCGGGGGTTCACCTGGGGGGGGCTCCATCTATGGCGGGAACTGCGCTGTACGTCCGCTTAGAGGGTGCTAGTGGGCTGCCATTAAGAGTGTCAGTTTGCTTACCTGTGTGTTTTTCCCTCCATGCTGTCGCGGCCATTTTCCTGTGGTTCACGCCTGTTTTGGCCTCTATCTGCCGCTCGGCGGCCATTTTCTTGTGGCCCACGCCTGTTTTGGCCTCTATCTGCCGCTCGGTGACCATTTTCTTGTGGTCCACACCTGTTTTGGCCTCTATCTGCCACTCAGCGGCCATTTTCTTGTGGCCCTGCACCGTGTTTGGCCTCTATCTGCCGCTCGGCAGCCATTTTCTTGTGGTCCACGCTGTTTTACAGTAGGACCGCTTGGCGAACATTTTGCCGGGGCTTTTGGCCTCTAGAGGTGCATTAAATGGCGCGAGTCTGCAGACAACGCTGCGGAGGATCAGACTGACACAGGCAGCTGCAAGGAGAGCATCACAAGTTGGAAGCGGACGGCAGCTGTGCAGTATCGTCTAGGGTGGTGAGTCCTCTGGGGGGAAGCCCCTCGTTTCTGTGGCAGCTAGGAGGGTGGGCTGTTGGTACCTTGACTGGAGTCCTTTTGTCAGGTGCATGGGTCAGCATTGCATCAGAAGCAGACGCTTCTCCCCCTGATACACCTGAATTGGCATCTGGTGCCCCTGCACCCACTGTGTCAGTAGACGCTATGTCTGCGTCCTGGAGGCTGTTGTTTCCAAGGTGGAAGCGGCACGTGGGAACACGAGGGGTAAAAAGCGCCCCCGTCCCCCCGCCATCTTCTGGGGACAACTCTGATGCGGAGCCGGGCCCAGCTACAGCTCATGGCCCTGGTTCTGACGTGTCAGAGGATGCGGACCGTGGCCGGTCGGACAGTGAGTATGACTCCGGGTCCGGGTCAGCACGCGATACGGCTCTGGTAGGTGACCTTATCACCGCAGTGCGGGATACTCTAAAGATAGAGGAGCCGGCTGAAACGGCAGAGGCGTCGGTCCCTTTTGGGTTCCGTAAGCCGACCCGCACTGCTAAGGTGTTTCCTTGTGCGTCTTATCTAGACAAGCTTTTATACAAGGAGTGGGACAAACCACAGAAGTTTTTTTGGTCCCTAAATGTTTGGCGGTGCGTTACCCTTTTGAAGAGAGTTTCCTGAAAAAATGGACCCCTCCTCTGATAGTGGACCCTCCGAGGGTAACCACAATTCCGGTGGAAGGGGCTCCTGCTTTTTAAGGCAGGAAGGCTGAAGCAGTCACCCACTACCTATACACGGTGGGGGGCTCGGCCATGTGTCCAACGGTGGTTGGGGCCCTGGTGTCTCAGACACTCACTGAATGGGCAAAAATGCTTCACCATGGGTTTAAAGCATGTGAGGCTCCCTCAGGACGAGGTGGCTATGGCCGACCAGTTGGTACAGGGCCTAAAATTTGTCTGGTAGTCAGCCTTGGATACTATTCCTTTGCTGTCCAGAGCCTCAAGCTATGCGGTGGTGTTACGCCGTCTGCTCTGACTAAAGTGTTGGTCTGCGGACCAATCTTCCAAGAAGGCCCTGATGGATTTGCCCTTTAAGGGCGACAGACTTTTTTGAGCATCCCTGGATGACATTATTAAAGATGCCACAGGAGGTAAGAGCATGCTGCTCCCACAATCCAAAAAGGGTAAGGAGCCACGCCGTAGACAAGGGCCCTCCTTCACCTCGCACAAGTGTTTTTTTCGTCCGCCTAGTGCGGCAAGTAAACAATCCCAGGCCGATAAAGCGCCTGCTGAGGGACAGAAGCGTCCCTGGTTTTGCAAGCCCAACAAGCCTGCGAACAAATCTATGTCCGCATGAAGGTCTGCCCCTACCCAACTCTCGGGTGGGGGTACGCCTTCGCGAATTCGCGACCCGGTGGACATCTTAGATCTCCGACCGGTGGGTTTGCGAAGTAGTTTCCTCAGGGTACAAGATAGAGTTTCTCTCTTGCCCACCGAACAGTTTTTTTCCCTCCAATCTCCAGCTTCAGCCGAACCATCGGGAAGCCCTGTATGGGGCGGTTCAAGACCTGCTGATACGCGAGGTGATCATTCCTGTCCCAGTACAGGAACGGTTTCAGGGGTTTTACTCAAATCTGTTCGTAGTACCAAAGAAGGAGGGAGTTCGTCCAATCCTGGATCTCAGGGCCCTCAATTGCTTTGTGAAGGTACAAAGATGGAGTCGGTTCACTCTGTTGTCGCTGCCCTCCATCCGGGGGATTTTCTGGCATCCTTAGACATCAAGGACGCATACAGTACTTGCATGTCCCCATATGCATCAGGCATCAGAGATGTCTGCGCTTTGCGGTCGGGGAGGACCACTTTCAATTTGTGGCTCTCCTTTTTGGCCTGGCATCGGCACCGAGGGTGTTCACCAAGGTGCTCGCCCCGATTCTGGCCCTACTAAGACAGCGTGGCATCGCTATCGTGGGCTACTTGGACGATCTTCTTCTGAGGGCCACTTGTCATGCAAGGCTCCCTATCTCGTCTTCCCCAAGAATAAAGTGGTGCTGCGTCCGCAGCCTTCTTTTCTGCCTAAGGTCGTTTTGGCCTTCCATCTCAATGAAGACATTGTACTTCCATCCTTGTGTCCTCGTCCGTTGCATCCTAAGGAAGCGGCGTTGCATTCCTTGGACGTTGTCCGAGCTCTGAGAGTATACCTATTGGCTACTGCTCCATTCCGGAGGACAGACTCACTGTTTGTTTCGGTGGCTGGTCCCAAGAAGGGCCTGACGGTCTCGTCGGCCACCATCTCTAGGTGGATCCGACAGATCGTGATTCAGGCTTACGCCATAAAGGGTCGGGCGCCCCCCTTTCCTGTCACGGCGCATTCGACCAGGGCAATAGGTGCCTCTTGGGCTTTCCGACAACAAGCGTCTGTTTCCCAGGTGTGTAAGGCGGCGACCTGGTCGTCCGCTCACACTTTCACTAAATTCTACAAAGTTGATGTAGGTGCATCTTCGGATGCTTCTTTCGGCCGCAAAGGTTTTGCAGGCGGCTGTTTAGATTGCAACTTCTCGGTTGAGGAGCTCTGTTTTGTTTTGGGGTGAAGTTTTTTTTAATGCTGTTCCCACCCCTCGTTTTTTGACACTGCTTTGGGACGTCCCACTTTGTCAAGAAGGAAGCTGCGTCGGTCCATGGACGAAGGAGAAAATAGGATTTTATACTCACCGTAAAATCCTTTTCTCTGAGTTCATGGACGGACACAGCACCCACCCCTCCTGTTTAAGTTTGTACTGCTTTTTGACAAACTGAGTGCAGGGTGAGGGGGATATAGCCAGTAGGACCGCCCCCCTGGGCGGGGATGTTCAGCTTTGATGTTGTTAACACATTCTGCCTAGTCACTCCTGAATGAAGGCTAATACCCACTTTGTCAAGAATGAAGCTGTGTCCGTCCATGAACTCAGAGAAAAGGATTTTACGGTGAGTAAAAAATCCTATTTTCGCTAACAAAATTAAAAAAAAAATAAAAAATTAAGAAGAAAAAGTCTAAATCTAAATGTCAGGACTATTTAAAAATCTCAACATTGTTTCTTGTCCTTTGCCACAGAAAAAGCAGACATGTTATTTTTTTCAACACTTTTTGTGAAAACAAGTCCAAGAAAACAAGTTTTTTTTTTTTAATAAACTTTTTTGGTGAGTATGAGCAATATTTTTAATGAGCTTCTTGTACAACAAAATAACAAAATTAATAAGGCTTGAAAAATCTCCAAAGATGTAACAGGAAAAACAGCTTGTTAGATCAGAAGTGAAGGAGAAAGACATCAAAGCGTGACGCGCCAATCGATGCAGAAATATCAAAATCCCCGGGAACAACAATTTATGAAAAAAAATATCATAATAGCAAAAAAACAAAAATCAATAGTGCACAAAAAAAAATCCACAAAAAAAAATAAATCTTTATTTACACGATTGTACCCCAACCCACATTTGAAAACAAACAAAACAATAAACACTGACCACATCCCCTGGGAGGAAACAAAGATTATTAGTTATTTTATGTTTCATTATGTTTATTGAATTTTTTTTTCATTTCAAAATATTACATACAGTAGATCATGAGCCGTAAAAAACGACAAGGACAAGAGACGTTGCATATCAACCAGACATAAAATAAACAAGTCATAAACATACACTCTATTACCAAAAGTATTGGGACACCTGCCTTTACACGCACATGAACTTAATTAACATCCCAGTCTTAGTCCGTAGGCAGGGCAGCCATCAGGAATCTTGGGGCCCCTTACACAGCTTCAGGCATGGGCCCCCTGGAGCCGAGGAGAACTGGGGGGGTGCTGCCGCCGCGAATTGAGAAGCGGGGGGGGCTGCCGCTGCAAATTGAGAAGCGGGGGGGCTGCCGCAAATTTAGAAGCGGGGGGGGTGCCACGAATTGAGAAGCAGGGGGTTTGGGAGCTGACGAACACAAAAAAAGCAGAAGAACAAAAAAACAAAAAAAGGGGGGGTTGCCATCCAGGGCCCTGGGGACCTCTGGGCCCCTTACAAAAATAAATAAATAAATAAATTAAATAAAAAAATAAAATAATTTTTTTTTTATAATAAATTATAAAAAAAGGGAGGTTTCCATCCGGGGCCCTGGGGACCTCCGGGCCTCTGGGGACCTCTGGGACCCTTACAAAATAAATAAATAAATAAATAAATAAATAAATAAAATAAATAAAAAAAACAAACAAATTAAATAAAAAAATGAATAATAAAAAAAAATCATAAAAAAGGGGGGTTGACATTCAGACCCCTGGGGAACTCCGGGCCCCTGGGTACCTCTGGGCCCCTTACAAAAAAAAATTATAAAAAAAAGGGGGGGCCATCCGGACCCCTGGGGACCTGGGGACCTCCGGGCCTCTTACAGGTGAACTGCCGGCACCCCCTGATGATGGCCCTGTCGGTAGGGTTCAATATTGCGTTGGCCCACCCTTTACAGCTATAACAGCTTCACTCTTCTGGGGAGGCCGTCCACAAGGTTTAGGAGTGTGTCTATGGGAATGTTTGACCATTCTTCCAGAAGCGCACTTGTGAGGTCAAGCGCTGATGTTGGACGAGACGGTCTGGCTTGCAGTCTCCGCTCTAATTCATCCCAAAGGTGTTCTATCGGGTTGAGGTCAGGACTCTGTGCAGGCCAGTTAAGTTCCTCCACCCCAAACTTGCTCATCCATGTCTTTATGGTTCTTGCTTTGTTCACTGGTTCAAATCATTGGTGGAGGGGGGAATTATGGTGTGGGGTTGTTTTTCAGGGGTTGGGTTTGGCCTCTTAATTCCAGTGAAAGGAACTCTTAAGGTGTCAGCATACCAAGACATTTTGAGGAATTTTATGCTCCCAACTTTGTGGGAAAAGTTTGGGGACAGCCCCTTCCTGTTCCAACATGACTGCACACCAGTGCACAAAGCAAGGTCCATAAAGACATGGATGAGCGAGTTTGGGGTGGAGAAACTTGACTGGCCTCAACCCGATAGAGCGGAGACCTCTCCTCCAACATCAGTGCCTGACCTGACAAATGCTCTTCTAAAAAGAATGGTCAAAACTCTCCATAAACACCATCCTGAAATAAACATTATTGTGATGTATGTATTGTCCTGTGTGCTGGGTATTGAGATTCAGCTAGAAGAGCCACAAAATTAATTTTATTGCCCGTTATCACCCTTTAGATGCATGTTTCATATAAAGTCCCAAACCTTTTTCCAGCATAAATTGCTAGACAGGGATGGAGACATCGGACATACAATTCCTATGCCTCATATAAAGTCCCAACCCCCCCCCCCCCCTTGTGGACAGCCTTCCCAGAAGAGGTGAAGCTGTTATAGCTGCAAAGGGCGGGGCCAACTCAATATTGAACCCTACGGACTAAGACTGGGATGCCATTAAAGTTCATGTGCGTGTAAAGGCAGGTGTCCCAATACTTTTGGTAATATAGAGTATATACTGTCGACTACAAAGTCATTTCACAAGTAATAACAAGTATATAACAGAAAGGTAAGAGAGCAACACAACGGTAACTACAACCAGGATAGGTTCCAGTGGCAAATTGTGTATTGAGTAAGGCAGTTGGAATCTGTGAGCAGTTAGTCTTGGTGGGACCAACCGCTTGGGCATGGAAAGCTGTTATTGAAGAGGGCACCATGGGGGGTTCATCATTAGCATGGGGATCATGGTGGAAAAAGGTGATGGGCGGAACAGTGCCAAAGTACCTAGGGTTGCCATAGGGAGAGTGATTTCCCATAGGATCCCCTGCTGGAGGGATTACCGTATATACTCGAGTATAAGCCGACCTGAATATAAGCCGAGGCACCTAATTTTACCACAAAAAAATGGGAAAGCTTATTGACTCGAGTATAAGCCTTGGGTGTCCATCTGCATGCCTTACTGTGCCTCACTGTGCCCATGCCACACTGTGCCCATGCCTCACTCTCACTGTGCCCATGCCTCACTCTCACTGTGCCCATGCCTCACTCTCACTGTGCCCATGCCTCACTGTCACTGTGCCCATGCCTCACTGTGTCCATGCCTCACTGTGCCCAATCTCCCTACCTGATCTCCTGCACTGTGTGACTAGACTGACGTTTAACATGGGAGTCTATGGAAGGGGTGCCCAGTTTTGAAAAATTGGTGCTCCCCGGACAACAAACTTTGCACACTTGTAGAGGAGAAATGGGGCTACATGTGTGCCAAGTTCCGAGTCCAGGGGACCTACGACCGGCCGGTACCGGGTCCCCAAATTCACCAGACAAATGACCGTTTAACATGGGAGTCTATGGAAGGGGTGCCCGGCTTTGAAAAATCGGTCGTAGGTCCCCCGGACAACAAAGAGTGTGGCTACATGTGTGCCAAGTTTGGGGTCCAAGGGACCTAGGGCCGGGCAGTACCGGGTCCCCAAAATTACTGGAGAAATTACCATTTAACATGGGAGTCCATGGAAGGGGTGCCCGGCTTTGAAAAATCATTGCTCCACGGCCGTAGGTCCCCCGGACAACAAACTTTGCACACGTGTAGAAGAAGAGTGGGGCTACATGTGTGCCAAGTTTGGGGTCCAGGGGACCTACGGCGGGCCGGGATTAGGCACACAAATGTGAAGATGGACACAGACTTGAGTATAAGCCGAGGGGGGGCATTTTCAGCACTCGAGTATATACAGTATTATTTTTTTTTATTTTTTTTTATATTTTAATAAATAGATTTTCTTTCTCGTACATCACGGGACACAGAGCGACATAGTCATTACTAATGGGTTATATAGTTACCGTCAGGTGCTGGCACTGGCAACTTCCAAAACCGGAAGTACCCTCCCCTATATAAGCCCCTCCCATCCGGGAGCACCTCAGTTTTTTGCCAGTGTCTAAGGTGTTGGCCAAGAAGAAACATGTGTTTTTCACTGAGCTTGCGTACAGGTTCTTTTGGGCCTCAGTAAGCTATTCCGGATCCGACCAAAAAAGCTTCATAGCTAAACGGTCGGTACCCGGGCCTTGCAGAGAAGAGCAAGGTTCTGCCTGTAATGCTTCTCTTAGGAGAGCTGGACCCTGGGATCCAGAGCTCTGGTCATACCCACGACCAAGATGTTTTCTGTGCAGGGTGCTATACAGGTCCAGGGGAGTGGAATCCTTGGGAACCCGGTCCCTGAAGGTTTGATTACAATGCCTGCCGTGATAGGTGAAGTTTGGGCTTTTGTGGACCAAACAAAGTCCTGCGGCGGGGAACAGGTAAGTGGGGGCCCCCAGGAACTTGGTTCTATTGGGGGACCCCCAAGCCTAATTTGTCTTTCTGTCTGTTACCTAACGGTATTCCCGCTAATATCTGTGCATGCCTGTAACTACTAAAAAAATGTAATAATTTTTAATGGTGGTCAAGAAAAAAAAAAAAAAAAAAAGAATGTTTTCTTATATATGTTTAGTATATTAAACTGCGGTACCTGTGTTTGTCCACTAGAGGCCGCTGTGGAATGTTTTTCTTGTCATATGGACTAGTTTCTTCTCAGAGAGCAAAGTCCAGGCAGCTGGTGAGTTCTCCTACAGGAAACTGTTTCCTCTGCCATGTTGCAGTGTTCGTCTATCTCCCGGCCTGCGGCAAAGGGGGCCCTGGCTCCTGTCCCTGGTTTCCATGTTTGAAAATTAGCGCCAAGGCGCACGTGGCCGCGCGCGTGCGCGTGCACGCGCCTCTATATATAGAGGTGGCCGGAAAAAGGGGCGGGGCCTGGGGGATGACGCTCTGTGCGCGCCGCAGCGCTTCTGCGCATGTGCGGGCGTCCCAGCAGGTTTTTAAAAAGCCACATTATTGCAGTAAGCTGGCTATCAAGTACAGAGACAGAGCTGACAACATTTAAAGGCATACAGCAAGCGGTTGATACAGACATCCCCTAGAAAGGCACATTAGTAGACACCAACTGTTTATATAGCAGCATTTATGCTAGACTATTATCAGTAACTGGTGTATTTTCGGTTGGAATACCTCAGCTTTGTGGCTTAGGAATATGCCGTCTAAAAACTCCGGGACTAGAAATTCCAGGAGGAATAGGGGGTCTCCATCGGGCTCTGAGGATCTTGGGCATGCTTTGGCTGCACCAGTCTCCCCTGAAGAATCAGAGGTTAGTGACCGTAGGGCACCCCCAGGAGTACCTGGTACTGTGGCTGTCCCCAGTTCACCTGCTCCTGTGTATGTAACAGAGGAGGTTTTTTCCTCAGCTCTGGGAGGGCTGGAAGAGAGATTGTCAGCACTAATTGCTGCTTCCCTGTCACAGGAGAAAAGCGCTCGATCTCCGTCTCCTCCCTCAGAGTGCCTGTTAACAGAGCAACAGTCCCATACAGAGGTCGACCTACCTGAGGGGGATCAGGATGAGGTTGATTCGGTTGTAGAGGAATCAACAGTGGAGGAGCCGTTCTCAGCATCACATGCTGAGAGGTTATGGGTGCAGTCCCTGACTAATATGGTCCGATCAGCATTTAAAATGCCACTTGCGGAGCCATCCTCCTCTTCTGTCTCCTCGTTGGGATCGCTAAAAGCTCCCCAGACTGTTTGTTCTTTCCCGATCCATCCTTTATTGGAGGGGCTCATTTACCAGGATTGGGAGCATCCTGACAAAATATTTACTCCCCCCAAGAGATTTCCGGTGGTCTATCCTATGGAGGATAAGTTCGTCAGAAAATGGAAGGTCCCTACAGTGGACGCAGCCATCTCTTGTGTGAATAAATCACTGACATGTCCGGTGGAAAATGTCCAAATGTTCAAGGACCCAATAGATAAAAAATTGGAGTCCTTATTGAAATCTGCTTTTTCTACAGCAGGATTGGTGACACAACCAGCAGTGGCAGCTATAGGGGTCTGCCAAGCAGTGAAGGATCAGTTGAAACAGGTCTTAAGGGACGTGCCAGATCAGCAGGCTCTTGCTCTAGCTGATCTACCTAGAGCCTTATGCTTTGCGGTGGACGCTATAAAGGATTCAATCCATCAGGCCTCCCGCCTTACGCTGTCTGTAGTACATATGCGCAGGCTTCTATGGCTCAAAAACTGGTCTGCTGAAGCTCCCTGTAAAAAATTGCTGGTCAGCTTCCCATTTCATGGGGAGCGTTTATTCGGGGAAGACCTGGACAAGTATATCCAGAGAATTTCCAGCGGTAAAAGTACACTCTTGCCGGTCAAAAATAGAGTTAGAGGTCCCTCTTTTAAGAGGCCGGCTTCTCCAGTCCCTAGGACATCGGCTGTGAAACAGTTCCGACGGCCTCCCCGGTCAAATCCCGGAGGTAAAAATCAGGGACAGTTGCAGGGTAACAAGAAGCCCTGGAGCAGGAGAGGTACAAAACCTCCCCCAAAGTCAAATGCATGAAGGGTTGCCCCCACCCAATCGGGTGGGGGGAAGACTTCAGTTGTTCACAGAAACCTGGCGGGACACGATCCGAGACAGATGGGTGCTCTCCGCAGTAAATCTGGGATACAAATTGGAGTTAAAAAACTCCCCTCCTTCCCGCTTTATAAGGTCGAACGTGCCAAGGGATCCCCAGAAGAGAGGATCCCTCCTGTTGGCACTGGAACAATTATTGCTTCAAGCAGTAATTATAGAGGTCCCCCTGGAAGAATGGGGGTTCGGGTTTTACTCAAACCTCTTTACAGTTCCGAAGCCAAACGGGGACGTGAGGCCCATATTAAATCTAAAAGGGCTAAACAAATTCCTGCATATCAGGACTTTCCGGATGGAGTCGATCCGATCGGTAGCCACTGCCCTACAAGGGGAGGAATGGTTAGCCTCGATCGACATCAAAGATGCGTATTTGCACATCCCCATCTTTCCAGCCCACCAAAAATTTCTACGCTTTGCGATAGAAGGGCGCCATTTTCAGTTCAGAGCCTTACCCTTCGGTCTGGCCACAGCACCAAGAGTGTTCACAAAAATTCTGGCCCCATTATTGGCCAATCTAAGAACACGAGGTGTAACGATAATGGCATATCTAGACGACTTGTTGCTGATAGACCACTCAGTGGAAAAACTAGAAGTGGTTGTTCACGAGACAATCAAGTATCTGGAATATCACGGTTGGATTATCAACCGAGACAAGTCAGCCCTAAAACCAGTCAAAAGTCTGGAATACTTGGGGCTAAGGCTGGATTCAGACCAGAGAAAGATTTTCTTGCCTCAAGAAAAGGGGTCGTCTTTGAGAGATTTGATCCACTTAGTGGGTTCAAAAAGACAGCCATCCATACGCCTGTGCATGAGGCTACTGGGAAAAATGGTGGCATCATTCGAAGCAGTACCCTACGGTCAATTCCATTCAAGGAAGTTGCAAAGGGCCATACTGTCAGCCTGGAACAAGAAAGTTCAGGCTCTGGACTTACCAATGTCCTTGTCCCCTTCCGTTCGCAGGAGCCTCCGCTGGTGGTTGGTTCCCCAGAATCTGGAAGGAGGGAAATCCTTCAGTCCGATTTCCTGGAAGGTGGTCACTACAGATGCCAGCCTTATAGGCTGGGGAGCAGTACTGGAGCAATGGTCTCTCCAGGGCAGATGGTCGGATGCGGAAAAGGCCCTGCCCATCAATCTCTTAGAGATACGAGCAGCCCGGTATGCCCTAGTAGCATGGACATCCAAACTCCAAGGGTCCCCTGTCAGAGTTCAGTCAGACAATGCCACAGCAGTGGCATATATCAATCGTCAGGGGGGCACCAGGAGTCGTGCAGCCCAAAGGGAAGTAAATTACATCCTGAGATGGGCAGAAAGATATGTCCCAGCCATATCTGCGGTATTCATTCCAGGGGTGGAGAATTGGAAGGCGGACTTTCTAAGTCGCCAACAATTATACCCAGGGGAATGGTCCCTTCATCCCGAGGTTTTCCGGACAATATGTCAGCGGTGGGGAACACCGGATGTAGATCTGCTAGCATCCAGGTTCAACACGAAAGTGGACAGGTTTGTCTCTTGGTCAAGGGATCCCCTAGCATGCGGCTCGGATGCCCTAGTGTTCCCTTGGGATCAGTTCAAGCTGATATATGCATTCCCACCGCCACAATTGTTACCTCGATTACTCCGCAGAATCAGGGTAGAAAAGAAACCAGTGATTCTGGTGGCTCCAGCGTGGCCCCGAAGAGCATGGTACGCGGAGATCGTAAAAATGTCTGTGGGGAGTCCTTGGACCCTCCCACATCGTCCGGACCTGCTTTCGCAGGGACCGATATACCACCCTTCCTTACCAGCCCTAGGTTTGACGGCCTGGCTATTGAAGCCCACATTCTAAAAAAGAGAGGGCTCTCTAATGCTGTGGTGTCTACCATGATCAATGCCAGGAAACCGGTATCCAGGCAGATCTACTATAGAATCTGGAAGGCGTACATCGCCTGGTGTGAAGCCAAGAAATGGCATCCACGTAAATACGTAATAGGTAGAATTCTGGACTTCCTACAATGGGCTGTAGATAGGAAGCTTGCCTTGAGTACTATCAAAGGTCAGATTTCGGCCTTGTCAATATTTTTTCAAAGGCCCTTGGCTTCGCATTCACTAGTCAAAGCCTTTATACAAGGAGTGATGCGTATTAGTCCTCCGGTTAATATTCCCATATGTCCATGGGATCTAAACTTGGTTCTGTCGGTTCTACAGAAACAACCATTTGAACCATTACAGCATATTTCCTTAGTGCTTCTCACCAGGAAATTGATTTTTCTAGTAGCCATTTGTTCGGCTAAAAGAGTATCGGAATTAGCAGCTATGTCCTGTAAGGAGCCATATCTGGTTATCCATAAGGACAGAGTAGTGTTACGTCCTCATCCAGCCTTTCTTCCTAAGGTGGTATCGAGTTTTCATTTGAACCAAGATGTGGTTCTTCCTTCTTTTTTCCCCAAGCCTACTTCGGTAGAGGAAAAGTTATTGCATTCTTTGGATGTAGTAAGAGCAGTTAAAGCTTATCTAAAAGCCACTGCTCAGATTCGCAGAACGGATACTTTGTTTATTCTGCCGGAAGGCCCCAGAAAGGGTCAGGCAGCGTCAAAATCTACGTTAGCCAAGTGGATTCGACAGGTCATAATACAAGCCTATAGCTTGAGAAGTAGACCGCCTCCGTTCAAAGTTAGGGCGCACTCCACGAGAGCAGTTGGAACTTCATGGGCAGTGCATCACCAGGCCTCCCTGGCTCAGGTCTGTAAGGCCGCAACATGGTCTTCAGTACACACGTTTACTAGGTTCTACCAGGTGGACGTTAGAAGTCAGGAGGATGTCGCCTTTGGGCGCAGTGTGTTGCAGGCCGCAAAAGATCCTCATGTCTGATAGCGCTCAGCTTATATGGTGTATCCCCCCCCTCATTTGGCATTGCTTTAGGACATCCCATTAGTAATGACTATGTCGCTCTGTGTCCCGTGATGTACGAGAAAGAAAATAGGATTTTTATAACAGCTTACCTGTAAAATCCTTTTCTTGGAGTACATCACGGGACACAGAGCTCCCGCCCCTCTTTGGGGACACTTATTGCTTTGCTACAAAACTGAGGTGCTCCCGGATGGGAGGGGCTTATATAGGGGAGGGTACTTCCGGTTTTGGAAGTTGCCAGTGCCAGCACCTGACGGTAACTATATAACCCATTAGTAATGACTATGTCGCTCTGTGTCCCGTGATGTACTCCAAGAAAAGGATTTTACAGGTAAGCTGTTATAAAAATCCTATTTTTACGATGTATACGATTGGAGGATTGTTTATTGAAATTTTTGGTGGGGTATTGATTGAGCTTTGCAATGTGGCCTTTGGCGAAAGTAACGTGGCATTGGGTCTCCAATATTGTGGCCTCAGGGGACAATTCTAAAGAGGCAGAAATTGGGGCATGATCAAAGAAGGTTTGTATGCATAGAAGCTGTTCTAAAGTTTCCAAATACTAAAAGAAAGCTCTATTTGTGGGAAAAAAAGGACGCCAATTTTGTTTGGGAGCCACGTCGCATGACTGCGCAATTGTCAGTTAAAGCGATGCAGTGCCGAATCACAAAAAGTGGCCTGGTCTTTTAGCTACAAAATGGTCCGGGGCTGAAGTGGTTAAAGGGACACTAAAGGTTAATTTTTCTTTTTTTTTTTAAATAACAAACATGTCACACTTACCTCCAATGTGCAGTTCGTTTTGCACAGAGTGGCCCCGAACGTCCTCTTCTGGGGTGCCACGGCGGCTGTCTCGGCTCCTCCCCGCAAGAGCTAACCCCCTCTGCGAAGCTCTCTCCCGAGGGGGTTACCTTCCGGGCGCGCTCCCATGTTAAACACTCGGTGTGCATAGCCGCCGAGTGTATGACTCGGCCTCGCCCCCCCGGTGGCTGCGTCACTGGATTTGATTGACAGCAGCGGGAGCCAATGGCTGCGCTGCTATCAATCTATCCAATGAGGAGCCGTTCAGACATTGAGAGAACGAAGCAGAGATTCGGGGCTAAGGTAAGTAGAGAGAGTGCAAGGTGTTTTTTTACCTTAATGCATAGGATGCATTAAGGTGAAAAAACACAAAGCTTTTGTAGCGCCTTACTCCTGTTGGGTAGACGCTATATGTTAAATTTAGTTTTCCTGACATGCTCCATGGCAGCATACGTGTGGGTTGGCCCCGCCTCCATAACTACCTAATAGGACCCCCTCCCTATAAATTTTGGCTCTGGGCTCTCAGCCGTGTTCCCTTTTTGTCCTCCTCCGAAGGACTATATGTTTTAGTTCTCCTACTTGAAGACGATTGTTCCTACGATCAAGATCGGCCGACGATATGGTGTCTCATCCCTCCGATAAGCCTTGACTGTGAAGCAGGGTATGGAGTGTATGGCAGAGTAGCGCTGAAGAGCTGGATTATATCTTCCATTGGAGAGATGAGCGCGCACAGGCCTGATTACCTAGCAGTGTGCAGGTGGCCATTATCTGCTGCAAGCCCGGTGTGTGTATGGATGCGGTGTCCCTGGCCGAATCGATCGTAGGTGGTGGTAAGCTGTATCGCCTTCATGGCAGCAGTGTTTATGTTTGTTGTATTGTATCTGCATTGTTTCTTCCTGGTCAGTATATCCCTAGCAAGCGGCTGGTTCCCTGTGCGTTCCAGCCGCCGCTCCCTCTTACTTCCGGGTTCTTCCGCGGTCTGCGCATGCGCGGCCCGGAACGAAAGCGAGGCCCGGTTTGCGCATGTGCGCGAGTATCTCTGGCCTGTCACAGCCGTGACGTCACACAGAGCTAATTTTAAAAGCCTGGGGAAGCCTGTAAACGCCGGGAATGATCGTGGGCATAGCGGCGACTTCCCTGAGCACCTGCAGAGCTTACCCCAGGTAAGTGTTTGTTCAGAAGGGCAGTGGCGGTGCGTCCATAGAGGGCGCCGGAGCGCCGCCCCCTCTCGCTCCCGCACCGCCACTGAAAGACAATACACAGATTCATGCATTGCATGAATCTGTGTATTGTCACCGCTGCCGCGCTGCCCACTATACATATGGCCGGCCTCCTGGTGAGCGCCGGCCATATGAATTAGAGCGGCGGCCAGCGGTGGGTGGAACTTGGAAGTGCCTATCAGAGCCAGCGGCTCTGATAGGCTTTCCGAATACAGCTCTCACGCTGTATTCGGCTTCCAAAAACTCCTCCCAGGTACGCACGGGGGTGCGTTCCTGGGAGAAGACTGTGTGGTGGTTTCAGTCAATCAGGTTCACCGGATCTGGTTACCGGTAACCTGATTGGCTGAAGCGACATCGAGGGCGGGAGAAGACATCGAGGACGGCACAGACTGAGGAAGGTAAGTGCAGGGCTGGGGGGGGGGACAGGCTGCATTTGGGGGACAAACTGGCTGAATATGGGGGACAAACTGGCTTAATATGTGGCATAAACTGGCTGAATATGGGGGACAAACTGGCTGAATATGAGGCACAAACTGGCTGCATTTTGGGGGAACTGGCTGTATATGGGGGACAAACTGGCTGAATATGGGGGGAACTGGCTGAATATGGGGGACAAACTGGCTGAATATGGGGGGAACTGGCTGAATATGGGGGACAAACTGGCTGAATATGGGGGGAACTGGCTGAATATGGGGGACAAACTGGCTGAATATGGGGGGAACTGGCTGTATATGGGGGACAAACTGGCTGAATATGGGGGGAACTGGCTGTATATGGGGGACACGCTGGCTGCATTTGGGGGGAACTGGCTGTATATGGGGGACACGCTGGCTGCATTTGGGGGGAACTGGCTGTATATGGGGGACACGCTGGCTGCATTTGGGGGGAACTGGCTGTATATGGGGGACAAACTGGCTGCATTTGGGGGGAACTGGCTGTATATGGGGGACAAACTGGCTGCATTTGGGGGGAACTGGCTGTATATGGGGGACAAACTGGCTGCATTTGGGGGGAACTGGCTGTATATGGGGGACAAACTGGCTGCATTTGGGGGGAACTGGCTGTATATGGGGACAAACTGGCTGTATATGGGGGCACACTGGCTATATATATGGGGACACACTGGCTGTATATGGGGGCACACTGGCTATATATATGGGGACAAACTGGCTGTATATGGGGGCACACTGGCTATATATATATATGGGGGCACACTGGCTGTATATGGGGGCACACTGGCTGTATATGGGGGCACACTGGATGTATATGGGGGCACACTGGCTGTATATATGGGGGCACACTGGTTATATATATATGGGGGCACACTGGCTGTGTATGGAAACAAACTGGCTGTATTTGAGGGGGCAAACTGGTGGCGTTTGGGCACAGTGGCTGCGTTTAATGGGCACAGTGGCGGCAATTGATTTTATTTATTTTTTTCAGTTTGTTTGCGCCCTCCCAAAAATTTTGAGCACCAGCCGCCACTGCAGAAGGGTCTGAATTTGTTTCACTTGTTCCTTTGCTGGAATCTGATTGTTTGTTGTTACCACCTGCAGTGTCTCCCTGAATAGTCATGGACTCTTCACTGCCTCCTGGTGGCCAACCCTCTTGCAGTAGGTAAGACTGGGATTCTTCCTTTATACTGCCTGCTGAGGGGGGATGAGAGTGGAGTGTAGGGCTTTATTTGACCTTGTGCCTTTTGTCTCTCTCTCTCTATACTTTCTTTCCTTTCAGCCCTTCTAGGTCTGAACAACAGAGTAGTTCCCGCAGACGCAGCGGGTCCTCTAAATCACACCACCGGCACTCCTCTTCTGGCTCTAGACACCATGATTCTTCCAGATCCGGACGTCCCAGTAGAGACACTCCTCACCCCCCCTCATCTCACAGCAAGAGGTCAGAGAGACCATGTTGGGGGTGCAGGGCTCCGATTCCTGCCAGCAAGTCCCTTTGTGACCATTGTTTTACAAAAGCAGCCAATGAGAGGGAAGGTGCAGATAAACACCTGGAAGCATTGGTTAAGCGGGTCGTAAAAGAGTCGCCACAAGAGAAAGATGCTAGAATGCAGCATGATTCTCCTCCAGACCCAATGATTTCCTTGTTAGAACAGCGACGGGTGCATGAGATGCTGGATGTCTCTCAACCCAGCCATCCCTCAGCTCCTCCCTCAGAAAGTGGTTCGGATGTGGATGATCCTGGGAAGGGCTTTGATTATGCCTTAGTTCCTGCTTTATTGAAAGCAGTTAGAGAAGTTCTGAATTGGGAAGATCCAGTTATACTCCCAAACAAAGGAAACTTTTTAAACAGCTCAGTAAGGAGCGACATTATTTCCCGTTTGTTACGGAAGTGGGTGCCATTATCTCAGAAGAATGGGGTAAAATGGACAAGAAAAGTTCTATGCAGTCAAAAATTGCAAAATGATATCCTTTTAAGGAAGAAGAGGTAAAACACCTTAATTCGGCTCCCATGGTTGATGCAGCTTTAATGCGTTTGGTTAGATATGTAACCCTTCCTCTGGAAGATACGGTCTCATTCAAAGATCCTCTAGAGAGACGGATTGACTCGGACCTGAAGCGAATCTATCTGACAGCAGGTTCAGTCTGTAAACCAATTTTGGCTTTAGCAGCTATCTCAAAAGCCCTAGAAGCATGGTCAGACAATGTGGATGATTCCCTCAGAAGCATCTCTGAAGAAATAGCGAAAAGCTCTCCTATTCAGGAAATCAGGCTAGCATCTGCCTTTTTTGGGGAGGCCTCTATTGATGTTATTCGCCTAGTGGCTCGAGTAATGTTGTCAGCGGTTACCGCACGCCGTGCTTTATGGCTCCGTCCCTGGTCGGCGGATCCAGCTTCAAAGCAAGCTTGGTGTCGCATTCCTTTTGAGGGCTCCTCTCTATTTGGCAATAAACTCGATAATGCCATTTCCCGGGCCACGGGTGGTAAGTCGGGGCTCCTCCCTCAAGACAGGCGTTTGAAAAACCAGAAATGCATCTTTTCGAGGGCACAGAATACAGATCGTGCAAGAGAAGCACGCAGCTACTGACCTGGTCGTGAATTTTCGAGGTCCTGGAAATCCAGACAGTCCTCTTTCGGGAAACCAACTAAAAGTACTCCGTCTGGTAGTCGGGAGTCTACAAAGTCTTTTTGAAATTGGGCCCGTTCAAACATGTCAAGTGGGGGCACGTCTCCTCCACTTCCGGCATGTTTGGGCGGCCTCAATTCAAGATTTTTGGACCATCAAGACGGTCTCTTCAGGCCACACATGGGTCTTCAACAGCACCCCCAGGCTCAGATACATACGCACAAGTCTTCCAAGTGCAGAAGAAAAGAAACAAGTCTTACTAAGTTACGTAAGCTCTTTATTAACTCAAGGCGCAGCCATTACTGTTCCAGAGGGCGAACGAGGAGAAGGCATGTACTCCCCGTTGTTCATGGTACAGAAAAAGAACGGTACCTGGAGACCAGTAATAGACCTAAGGCATCTCAACCGATTTATTCGGAAAGAAAGATTCAAAATGGAGTCACTATTGACAATCCAGCAGTCAGTCCTTCCAGGAGATTGGTTAGTGTCAATAGATCTGAAGGATGCATATTTTCACGTCCCAGTGGCTGCAGACTATCAAAAGTACCTCCGCTTTGCTGTAGGCGATCAACACTTACAGTTCACCTGCCTATCTTTTGGACTCATGACATCACCTCGGGTGTTCTACAAGGTTCTGTTAGCCATTGTGGCCCTGCTCCGAGTGAAAGAAGTTTGTCTTCATCACTACCTAGACGACCTCTTACTTCTAGCTCAAGACAGATGTCAACTCTTGGAACACAAGAATCTAGTAATCGCCACTCTCCAAGAATTCGGGTGGCTCCTGAATTGGGAGAAGAGTCATCTCATTCCAACACAGTCCCTTGTGTTTCTAGGTGCCCTCTTCAACACAATAGACGGCACCATTTTGTTGCCCGAGGAAAAGATTGCAGAAATCCGGGACAGGATCCGCGCAACACTTGCTTCCGCTCACCTGTCTGCTCTTCAATGCCTGAAGGTAATCGGCACCATGACAGCCACCATCCCTATGGTGAGGTGGGCTCAATGGCACACTCGCCTATTCCAAAAAGGGTTTCTCCAGCAATGGGTCTCCCCCAGCAAGAGTCAACGCATCAGGCTCACTTCATCCATGAGAGAATCTCTTCTTTGGTGGCTTCAGGGGAAGAATGTCTGCAACTGTCACACAATCCATCCCATCACTTGGATTACTGTAACTTCGGATGCCAGCAATCAGGGGTGGGGCGCTCATTGCCTGTCGGAAATAGCCCAGGGCAGGTGGAACACACCGTCCCAAGGAATTGTGTCCAACACACTGGAGTTGCGGGCTGCCTTCCAGGCGCTCATGTCCTTCCGTCATCTGTTGACAGACTCTTCTGTGATGCTCAGGATGGACAACACAACCGCAGTTGCTTACATAAGGAAGCAGGGTAGTACCCGCAGCTGGGTGGTCCTTACTCCGGGAAGTAGAACCAATCATGACCTGGGCCCAGAAGTACCTATGCAAGATCTCTGCAGTGTACATTCCGGGGGTCCAGAATGTTCAAGCGGACTTTCTATCACAAACTCAAATGAACAACAACAAATGGTCTCTACACATAGAGGTATTCAATTGGCTTCTAACTCTGGGAGTGTCTCCAGAAGTGGATCTGTTTGCGTCCCCATGCAACCACAAGTTGATCAAGTATTACTCGAGGTCTCAGGATCCCCAAGCCTACGGGATAGATGCTCTCACAGACCGGTGGAGATTCAGCCAGGCTTATGCCTTTCCTCCAGTACCTGTGATACTTCAATTCCTTCACAGACTCAGAGCGGAGAGAATAGAAATCATAGCAGTAATTCCGTTTTGGCCCAACAGGCTATGGTTCTCCCTCTTGACTTCACTCAGTTATCGGGACTCAATCCCTCTACCCCTCAGACCGGATCTCCTATCTCAGGGCACAACGTTGCACCCATGCCCAGCTCATCTGCACCTCAGGGTATGGTTCTTGAGAGAGGAAGGCTGGAAGCCTTAGGATGTCCAGAAGAAGCCATGTCGACTCTCCTTAACGCTAGAAGAAATAGCACCAACAAAGTTTATGAGCGTATCTGGTCAAAATTTATAGATCATATGTCTTTCAGGGCTAATTCCTGTAATTTTACAGAAGTCCAGGATGTACTTAGTTTCTTACAAACAGGTTTGGACTTGCCTTTAGCAGTAAGCTCTCTTCGAGTGCAAATCTCAGCCATCTCAGCATTTACAGGAATCTCTTGGGCCAATCATCCCCTGATTCGCCAGTTCTTTAAGGGTGCAGTCAGACTCAGACCACAAAGAAAACCGAGGTTCCCCAAATGGGACCTTCCTCTTGTACTGGACTATCTTACCACACTCAGCACAGATCCTGAAAAACCTCTTTCGGTAAAAGATCTTACTCTCAAGACCGTCTTCCTAGTAGCAGTCACCTCAGCTAAAAGAGTGTCTGATATCAGAAACTTGGGTTCAAAAGAGCCTTTCCTGACCTTTTTCTCAGATAGAGCAGTATTAATTCCCATGCTGGGTTCAAACCCGAAAGTTACATCTATCTTTCATGAAAATCAGGAAATTGTATTACCCAATTTTGGAACTTCTGAAGGTCAAGATGTTCATCCCCTTGATGTGGGCCACACATTAAGTCAATACCTGGAAATGACAGAGTCTTTCAGACAAACAGACTTTCTTTTCATTCTTCTTCATGGAAAGAACAGAGGGAAAAGGGCCTCAATCAGATCTATTGCGGCATGGATAGTTCAGACCATCCAAAGAGCTTACAAAGCAAAAGGTTTGGCTCCTCCGGAGGCAGTAACTGCGCACTCAACCCGGAGCATCTCAACTTCTTGGGCAGCCTCTCGACATGTCGCACCTGACGTTATATGCAGAGCGGCCTTTTGGTCGTCTATTAATACTTTTGTTTCCCACTATTGTGTCGAACCAGCTGCCTTATCATCACTGAATTTTGTAAAGGGCAGGAATGAGCAAAACAAGATGGACACCAAATCCCAGTGATTAGTTAATTTAAAAAGATGGGCTTGAGGTCACATACCTCGGGATTTTTTGAAGGTGTCAAATAATGGCATATAGATTGAAAAACCAAAAGTAATCCAATGACAATAGATAAATGTAAAAATCAATATTTATTATATTAATAAAAAGGAAAATACAATTTTCCTAAAAGTTCATCATATATAACATTTAGAACTGAGTACATTTAACAACCGTTGAACTCGACATGTTTCGCTCGAAGTTGGAGCTTCTTCAGGAGTAAACCACGGTATAGTAGTACACTATAATGAAATACATAAAATGAACAATGGAACATCCATAAACTGCATTATACAATACATATATTGGAGTATCCCCAAAGGAAAATAGAGTGACAACAAAATGTAAATTTTAATTGTCACTATTTCAAAGTAGTTATTGATATATACGTCCAATATCGTTGGATCAAATAGAATCAGGAAAAACATAAATCTAATGAAAATAATTACATAGTATACTGAAATAACAAAATAACAATAAGTGATGTGGTCAACTAAAGCACCTACCAATGAAATGTTGGAAATGAGGGAGCTTCATCCGGCCCAATACAATCAAGCCTTCAGCGTCCAGCTGCCAGACACTGCCCCCACTTTATGCGTCCGCCGCACGGCAATGACATCAGACGTTTGCCGCGCTGGGATGAGTATAAATTGGCGGGATTTTGCCATACTAATCTGTCATTTCCCTTGTGTGGAGGGACTGTGAGACTGTTTGGCAACCCGTCGGCTCTTATTTGGTATGGATGCCGCTACTTCAGCGGCTTGAATCAAGTACTCCACTACTCTTAGAAGGTATGTTTCTCCTTATACTCTTTCTGGCTGTTAGATGGATATGAACTTTGGTCCTTTTTGACACTATGATATCCATCACTATTATCATTCTATTTCAATGCACAGGATCTTTCTACAAATTTGCATGACATTGCTGCGGTTTCCAACAGCAAGATCCAGTATTGTTATTTATATTCTACTAAAATCAATGATTCAACCACAAAGGTATTTTTACTTATATATTTTATTTACTTTTTGTGAATCCAATTTGGAATTCACCCATTGCATATTATCTGCATATTATTTTCAATTAATTTCTACTCATCCACAGGTCCCAATTTAGTAATTTCTCCTTATGATTTTCTGGTAGGATCATTATCAATATTGATTTCATCGCCTCTCTACAAACAACATTTGTGAGGCTGTATCTTTAATTAGATGGAATACCTCTGTGACCATCCCTCTCCGCAGGTGGAGCTTTAGGGCAGTCTGAGATTTCGGTCCTAGATTGCCAAAATACCTCCCTCATTTCCAACATTTCATTGGTAGGTGCTTTAGTTGACCACATCACTTATTGTTATTTTGTTATTTCAGTATACTATGTAATTATTTTCATTAGATTTATGTTTTTCCTGATTCTATTTGATCTAACGATATTGGACGTATATATCAATAACTACTTTGAAATAGTGACAATTAAAATTTACATTTTGTTGTCACTCTATTTTCGTTTGGGGATACTCCAATATATGTATTGTATAATGCAGTTTATGGATGTTCCATTGTTCATTTTATGTATTTCATTATAGTGTACTACTATACCGTGGTTTACTCCTGAAGAAGCTCCAACTTCGAGCGAAACATGTCGAGTTCAACGGTTGTTAAATGTACTCAGTTCTAAATGTTATATATGATGAACTTTTAGGAAAATTGTATTTTCCTTTTTATTAATATAATAAATATTGATTTTTTACATTTATCTATTGTCATTGGATTACTTTTGGTTTTTCAATCTATATGCCATTATTTGACACCTTCAAAAAATCCCGAGGTATGTGACCTCAAGCCCATCTTTTTAAATTAACTAATCACTGGGATTTGGTGTCCATCTTGTTTTGCTCATTCCTGCCCTTTAAAAATCTTCCAATCGGGTGTTACCCACCCATCACATTTTTTGGCATGAGCAAATATAGATATATTAATAACTCCGATGAAAAGGAGTTCACTTAATACATATTTTACTAACTTGTTGAACAACCAAAAAACCTCCAAACAAATTGAGATTGATGTTCTATATATATATTCATGTGTTATATTCTCATATGTCTGTATTTTCATTGACTGTTATACTTTAGTCAGTCTAATTCTATTTATTATTATTCTTTCTCTGTGGCGTAGTATGAATTGAGGTTTATCATTCATCATTTATCATTTTTCTTTTTTTTTCTTTTTTTCTTTTGGTTATGCTTTATATATCTACAGGGTTGGTCCATTAGATTTGGACATTATCCTGTGGGTAAATAGTATATAATAGTCCATTACGGATATCATTATCATCATTTTCATATTTTTACTTTTCAAATTGACGTTTTGAGGCATTTTTTCTATCATGAGTGATTATTGTGGCAGTGCCTTCATTGGCCTGATGGATAAAATCCATCAATCACAAAGTTCGGCAGGAGGGGGACTCACTATGGACCGTTTTTTTCTTAGACTTCAAAGAATGTTGGAAAAGAAAACACGTACTTACTGGAACAAATGGTACTTTACCAAATATTTGGAGGATAAGATTGCCCCTTGGGGTCTTAGAATCCAAATATTTCCAACTATCAATAAACTAGAAATATCATTTAAACAAAAATGGGAACAAAATCTGCAGGAATGCTCCATCAAAATGATGGAGCTTCTATGCAGTCATTTTAACTCAGAATTAGAGATCCTTGATCTTGAGATAGCGAGCTTGTATCAACTACTTTGAAATAGTGACAATTAAAATTTACATTTTGTTGTCACTCTATTTTCGTTTGGGGATACTCCAATATATGTATTGTATAATGCAGTTTATGGATGTTCCATTGTTCATTTTATGTATTTCATTATAGTGTACTACTATACCGTGGTTTACTCCTGAAGAAGCTCCAACTTCGAGCGAAACATGTCGAGTTCAACGGTTGTTAAATGTACTCAGTTCTAAATGTTATATATGATGAACTTTTAGGAAAATTGTATTTTCCTTTTTATTAATATAATAAATATTGATTTTTACATTTATCTATTGTCATTGGATTACTTTTGGTTTTTCAATCTATATGCCATTATTTGACACCTTCAAAAAATCCCGAGGTATGTGACCTCAAGCCCATCTTTTTAAATTAACTAATCACTGAATTTTGGTTTACAAGTTCTGTCGGTTGACAGTGTTAAATAAATGTATTTCTTGCCTCAGCATTTTGCCCGCCCGGGTGTGTTTGGCAAGTTATTTCCCACAAGTATGCTGCCATGGAGCATGTCAGGAAAAATTTATTATCAAATACTTACCGTAATTTTCCTTTTCTGATAGGCTCCATGGCAGCAGGAGTCCCTCCCAATGCTTGGAGTAGGCTAGTTACGGAACACGGCTGAGAGACCAGAGCCAAAATTTATAGGGAGGGGGTCCTATTGGGTAGTTATGGAGGCGGGGCCAACCCACACGTATGCTGCCATGGAGCCTATCAGGAAAGGAAAATTACGGTAAGTATTTGATAATAAATTTTCCGTTATCTGAGCTGTAGTTTAGCTCAGATGGATTATGCTAAATTGGTGGCTATGTTTCAGTCTAGCTGGGTTGCACGTTTTCCACCTGACACTAGGTGTCACTGTCACCACGGGTCAGGGTTGGAAATGCAGCAGGCTGGATGAATTGAGTATTCCTTTCGCAGAAGTGGCTCAGGGGGCGTGGTCAACCCACTGTGCATTCTGGGAAGGGGTACTTAAGAGACAGAGACTGCTCTATCGGGGGTCGTTGCCGGATCCTGACCTGAAGGCCCTCCTGGCCTCATGGATGTGCGAGCCGTTTACGGCCTCGGGGCCTGCTGGCCCGAGGCTCTGCAACTGAGAAGTAGGCCCAGGAGTTGCTGGGGCCTACTAGTCCAGGGATGGTCCTACACGGTCTTGCCTGCGGGAAGAAGCGGAAAAATTGGGGACTCAATTGAAGGACGCATCCTGGCCAGTTTGCCTCACGGTGCTGCCGGACGGCTGAAAGATTCTGGCTCCGTGAGCTGTGTACTTTTTGAAGGACCTTTTTCAAAGTGTCAGTGTGGTTACACGATCTTGTGGCAGGAGATTGTGGAACGACTAGACGGCACTCATCAAGTCTGTGGCAGAGACTTTGAACAAGCTTCACACCAGTTGCCAGGCCAGTGAGAGTAGGCCTATCCGGTGGTTGCTGAATCCAGCGTGGAACTGTTTGTCTTCTGGATCTGAGATTGTGCCCGTGATCTGCAAAGCAAAGTACCTGAACCTCCCCTATCCCCAGGAATTTTAAGGAATTTGGGGGCCCCAAGCTGTTGAGAAGCGGGGGGGGTGTGCTACTGAGGGGGGGCGCCTATCGCAGGCAGGGGGGGGATTTTGTCTTACCTCCTCCCGTGCTGCCTCCTCTTGCTCCTCTTCCTGCTGTGCGGGAAAATTCCTTCCTGCTGTGTGGGACTTCTGGGGCCCCAGGCCAGCTCGGGGCCCCAAGCAGTTGCTTGGTTTGCCTGTCCTGTTCCGAAGGCCCTGCCTATCCCTCTACCCCTCTGTTGGAACAGTTTATAATAAAACTCTTGAAGAAAAAAGAAACCAAGTGTTGGTGTGGACATTCATAAGAGCTCTTCAAGAGGAACCCCTAAGACGAGTGTGGTGAAAAGAAAGGTAACGGCAGGCCCAAATTTTAAACCAGCGGCCCCTGCGGGGGTATTGCTACACTTTACAACCCCTTTTAAAACCAGAAATAATAAACATGTTATTTGATTTTTTTTACTCCAGGAGTATATAATGATTGGCAGTTATAAAGAAATAATGCATTAAAATTTAACTAAACCCATTCGATTTTAGTCGACCAAAATGTACTGGGGATTTTAGTAGACTAAAATATGACCTAAACGATTTCTTGTGAAAAAAAACTAAAAAATATGACCTAAACTAAAACAACTCGTATGATTAAAATACGACTAAAAGACTATGACTAAAACTAAATTGAAATTTGATGTCAAAATTAACATTGACATTGAATGACAATTGCGCGGTCATGCAACGCTGTACCCAAATGACATTTGTATCATTTTTTTTTCACATAGAGCTTTCTTTTGGTGGTATTGAATCACCTCTGCAGTTTTTCTATTTTTTGCTAAAAAAAAAAAACGAAAAAAGAGCGAAAGATTTTCTAAAATGTTGTAAATAAATTCCACTTTCTCCTTCATTGATGTGCGCTGATGAGGCTGCTGGTAAATTTTGGATGTCTAGGGATCAATTACTTCTGGTTACGAAAGGGTTACATTGAACCATAACCACTTCCGGACCGCCCGCCGTCATTTTACGCCGGTAACTTTGAAGAGGAATACCGTTGTTATGGCAGCAGCTAGCTAGTAGCTACCATAACCCCGGTATCCTCTTCTTCAGCGGGCGGCCTGCTTCAAGATAAAAGTGGTCTCTGCAGCGGATTCGTCGCGAGATTACTTTTATCGGCGGCGGGACAGGGCCGCGTCCCCCCCCCCCCCCACTCCCGCTGCTCTCCGGTGCCCTCCGCCGCTTACCGGAGCCGCCGGCAGCGACGGAGGCGATCAGGCCCTCTCTGCTGCTTGACATGGAGACAAGTGAGGCGAAGATGGCCCCCACCCGTCTCCATACCACTGCAGGGCGGAAGCGACGTCAAAACGTCACTTCCGCCCATAGCTCTTAAAGGGACATTTTTTTTTTTTTTCAAATGACATTAAATGATTTATTTATTTTATTTTTATTGAATTTTAGTGTGGATATGAGATCTGAAGTCTTTTTGACCCCGGATCTCACATTAAGAGGACCTGTCATGCTTTTTTCCTATTACAAGGGATGTTTACATTCCTTGCAATAGGAATAAAAGAGGCACAATATTTTTTTTTTTAAAAGAACAGTGTAAAAATGAAAAATAAAAGGTAAATTAAATAAGAAAAAAAATAAAAAATAAAAAATAAAAAATTTAAACGCACCCCGTCCCGCCGAGCTCGCGCACAGAAGCGAACGCACACGTGAGCAGCGCCCGCATATGAAAACGGTGTTCAAACCACACATGTGAGGTATCGCCGCGATCGTTAGAGTGAGAGCAATAATTTTATAGCCCTAGACCTCCTCTGTAACCCAAAACAGGCAACCTGTAGAATTTTTTAAACGTCGCCTATGGAGATTTTTAAGGGGTAAAAGTTTGTTGCCATTCCACGAGCGGGTGCAACTTTGAAGCGCGACGCGTTGGGTATCAATTTTACTCGGCGTAAAAACATCTTTCACAATCTAAAAAAAAATTGAGCTAACTTTACTGTTGTCTTATGTTTTAATTAAAAAAAGTCCGCTTGTAAGACCGCTGCGCAAATACGGTGTGACAAAAAGTATTGCAACGACCGCCATTTTATTCTATAGGGTGTTAGAAAAAGTATATACATAATGTTTGGGGGTTCTAAATAATTTTCTAGCAAAAAAAACTGTTTTTAACTTGTAAACACCAAATCTCAGAAAGAGGCTCGGTCCTTACATTGCCTTGCAAAAGTTTTCACCCCCCCTTGGCATTTTTCGTGTTTTGTTGCCTCACAACCTGGAAATAACATGGAATGTTTGAGGATTTGCATCATTTAATTTACAGAACATGCCCACAACTTTGGAGATTTTTTTTTTTATTGTCAAGCAAACAACAAATAGGACAAAAGTAAATGTGCATAACTATTCACCCCCCTAAAGTCAATACTTTTTAGAGCCACCTTTTGCGGCTATCACAGCTCCAAGTCGCTTTGGATAAGTCTCTATGAGCTTGCCACATCTTACCACTGGGATTTTTGCCCATTCCCCCTTGCAAAACTGCTCCAGCTCCTTCAAGTTGGATGGGTTGTGCTTGTGAACAGCAATCTTTAAGTCTGACCACAGATTTTCTATTGGATTGAGGTCTGGGCTTTGACTAGGCCATTCCAACACATTTACATGTTTCCCCTTAAACCACTCAAGTGTTGCTTTAACTGTGTGTTTGGGGTCATTGTCCTGCTGGAAGGTGAACCTCCGTCCTAGCCTCAAATCACACACAGAGTTCTACAGGTTTTGCTCAAGAATATCCCTGTATTTAGCACCATCCATCTTTCCCTCAACTCTGACCAGTTTCCCAGTCCCGACTGCTGAAAAACATCCCCACAGCATGATGCTGCCACCACCATGTTTCACAGTGGGGATGGTGTTCTTTGGGTGATGGGATGTGTTGGATTTTCTTTGATGGCCAAAAAGTTAAATTTTAGTCTCATCAGACCAGAGCACCTTCCTCCATACATTTTGGGAGTCTCCCACAAGCCTTTTCGCAAACTCAAAATGTGCCATTTTGTTTTTTTTGCTGAAAGAAATGGTTTTCTTCTGGCCACCCTGCCATAAAGCCCAACTCTATGGAGCGTACGGCTTATTGTCGTCCTATGTACAGATACTCCAGTCTCTGCTGTGGAACTCTGTAGCTCCTCTGGGGTTACCTTAGGTCTCTGTGCTGCCTCTCTGATTAATGCCCTCCTTGCCCGGTCTGTGAGTTTTGGTGTGCGGCCGTCTCTTGGCAGTTTTGCTGTTGTGCCGTGTTCTTTCCATTTGGTTATGATAGATTTGATGGTGCTCCGAGGGATCATCAAAGATTTGGATATTTTTTTTACGTTCAATAGATTTTTATTTTTCAAAATAATCAAAGAAATTACAGAAGTACCATATGACGAAAGGGTTCAATCATGTATTACAAAGGAAAGAATAAAATATTAATAAAGGGATAATAATACATTGTTTTTATCAGTACTAAACAGAAAATTAATTATAAGTCCATCACTGAAATTTCAAAGAAAAACCCAGGTTTGGGAAAATAAGAAATGAGTGTATTCCCGGTAAGACACAAAATAGATGCTTAAAAAAGAACCCTAATGACAGGCTGTTAGAGAGGTCCTACCTAACCTGGACACCCCAAGTGGGATCTTCCTGTGCCCCGGTCAGGCCCCCCTCCCAGCTCGCCCATTACATTAACCAAACCTTCAGATTATGAGGAAAGCTAATGTAAAAAACATTGAAACTATAGAATCAAAACACATATTTATAACAAAATACAGAATTGCTGAAGCATTTCTTCCCAATAGTCTATTATATAAAACCCCTAAGTCACGTTTATCAACCAAAAACAAGGAAAAGAAAAATAAAAAAAATAATAAGATACAAAAAGACAAAGAATAGAGAGAAAGAAGAAAAGAAGGAAAGAGATGAAAAGAGGAAATAAATCACGTGCCTATTATCGAGTTTCTGGAACATAGCGAACAGGATCGAGTTAGATCGTTAGAGAAATACCACAGTAAGCAGCCCAAGGTTCCCAAACAGCTTTGAATTTAGGAAATGTGTTTGATAAAATACTAGATAACTTCTCTTGTGTCATAATCCAAGAGATCTTATTGTGTATAGCCTGAAAGGGAACCCTGGGTTGTCTCCAAGACCTAGCAATGGTAATTTTGGCCCAGAGTAGCATAAAGCGGATCAGCTGCTGAGTAGGCCTGGGGGCACTAGGAATACGAGCATTAAGGAGATCTATAGTTGCTGACCTGGGAATCAGGAGCTTAGTGACCTTGAATATGAGGTTGAATATCCTTTTCCACACAGACCTAATCCTAGGACACTCCCACCAGACGTTCACCATCGAGCCCAAGAGTTGACAGCCTCTAAAGCAATTGGGATCAGTATCAGGGTAGATGGATGCAAGTCTGGCAGGGGTCATATACCACCTCATTAGAATCTTTACATTAGCTTCTATAAGAGAAGTATTCAAAATACCCCGAAATGAATCAGAGCATACCCTCTGCCAGGAGCCTAAGTCCCAGCTCAGCTGAAGGTCTTTCTCCCAAGCCGTCATATATGAGGATTTCATAGTAGTACTAGTAAGCGACGAATAGATGACAGAAATACCTCCCCTTTGTCCCCTGGCCAATCCACACCAAAGCTCGTAATTTGTAAATTTCGGCGGATTAGGTTTATCCCTCCAGATATCATGTAAGAATTGCGAGATTTGTTCAAATCTAAGTTTTTCTGAATCTGGAAGATCTAATTTACTTAGACAATGGGACATGGTAATAGGGCCTCGAGATGTAAAGTAGTGTCCTATCCTATAAAGACTCTTGTTCATCCACCAGCTAAAAGGCACGATATCCATTCCAGAGGGAAAATTAGGGTTATTAAATATGTGTGCTAGTGGCTGTATTTCGGACACTAAAGCCGGAAGGGAACGTAATCTGTCCCACAGGGCATAGGATTGAGATAGGGAAGGGGATAAAATGGGTGGTCTCTATTTTGGGGGACACCAAAGTAGAAAGTCTAAGGAAAAATGTGGGGTAGCCTGTCCCTCTAAAGATACCCAGTCCGGTTTTTTATTACTAGAGTATACTACTGATAATTGGGCAAGTCTAGCGGCTAAATAATAATTATATAGGTTAGGCAATCCCATACCTCCCTCTCTCCTATGTAAAAAAATAGTGTTTTGGGGTATTCTGTAACCAGATTTTCCCCATACAAATTTGAGAATCATAATTTGGAAAGGCTGTAACTGTTTTTTACTGACAGGAATGGGTAGGGAACGGAATAAGTACAGAATTCTAGGTAGAAAGGTCATCTTGATGGAGGTAATCCTACCTAACCAGGAAAGTTCAAGTTTGGACCAATTTTTTTAATCTGATGTAAGTTTTCGGAATAAGGGAGGGTAATTGCTCGCATAAAGGGAATCTGTACGTGAAGTAAGGGAAATTCCTAAATATTTGATGGATGAAGCGTTCCATTCAAATTTGAAAGACTGTTGTAGGAGGGTAACTGTGGAAGCTGTAAGAGAAACATTTAAAGCTTGCGATTTAGCAAAATTTACTTGAAGCCCAGAAATTTTGGAAAAATCGCTAATGACTTTGTATAGGAAGGGACGTAATGGGAGAAGTTAGGAATAGAAGCAAGTCGTCTGCGAATAAACCACATTTGTGTGTCTGATCCCCACAGGATACCCCCTTTATGTTGGGATTATGTTGAATTGCAATGGCTAGGGTCTCGATTGCTATGGCAAATATAATGGGGGATAAGGGGCAACCCTGTCTTGTGCCTCTTGCAATATTTATCGGGGAGGAATAGTGTCCTTGCAATCGGATTTGGGCTTTGGGTTGGGAGTAAAGAGCTTTGATCACCCCTAAAAAACGTGGGCCAAAGCCCCAGCAGTCCAGTAAGGAGAGGATATATTGCCACGACACTGAGTCGAAGGCCTTCTCCAGATCAAGAGCTAGAAGGAAACCCTGTTGTTTTTGACCTCCCTCCCAATTAGACTGTAGAATGGAGACAATATCAATAGCCCTACTAACCTGATCCGGGCCTTGTCTTCCCGGTACAAATCCTACCTGATCCTTGTGGATATATTTAGTAATAAAAGAAGAGAGTCGATTAGCCAGAATTTTAGTGAGAATTTTTAAATCATTATTAATCTGTGAGATAGGGCGGTAATTAGAGACTTCCTCCGGATTTTTATCCGGTTTTGGAATTACAGAGATGTAAACGGTATTGAGTTGCGAGCCTAATTGGGAACCTAGAGTTATAAAATTGAAAAAGTCTGTCAAGTGAGGAATGAGGGTATCTGTGAATGTTTTGTAGTAAGGAACTGATAAACCGTCAGGTCCCGGAGCCGATCCTGTTTTGAGACCTCCAATAACCGCTGACACCTCTTCAACCGAAAACGGAGCTTCAAGAAAGTCTCCATGTTCCGCACTCAAAGATGGAATAGGTAGGCCATCCATGAATGTGGACATCGAGTCCCCCGGAGGTTGTGAAGAAGAACTATAAAGTTTTGAGTAAAATGTATGAAATGCCTCAAGAATCTTTTCTGGGTTTGCCGAGGGTTCCTGTCCTGCTATGCGAATCTTAGGCATGGAAGATATCCTAGTTCTAGGGGACAATTTGTTTGTTAACATCCTACCAATTTTTCCTTTCTGAGTATAAAACTTGTTACTACTCCAACGTAGGGATCTTTCCGCTTTCGTTGTGAGAATTAAATTAAGTTCCAATCTAGTTTTATCAATTTCGGCCAATAAAGTAGGAGAAGGATTCTTTTTATGTTGTGTTCTCAGGGACCTGTATGACCTCTCCAGTCGCACAATGTCCGCTTCGCGTTCCTTTTTTATTCGTGTGGACAGCTGAATAATTTTGCCTCTAATAAAGGCTTTGTGGGCAGCCCACAAGGTTTCAGCAGAAGTACCCTCCATTTTATTCAAGCGAAAGTATTCTTGGAGAGCGTCATCAATTTCGGCCTTTATTATCGGGTTCGAGAGAATGGACTCGTTCAGTCTCCAATGACCCCTCTTTGCCATACCTGCCATAGTGCGAATGGACATGATAACCAAGGAGTGGTCAGACAGGACCGTGGCTTTAATTTGGGAATTAATTACCGCCGGGAGTATATAGTAAGGTACCAGGATATGGTCAATCCTGGCATAGGTATTATGTGGGTGGGAATAATGGGTAAAATCTCTCAGAGAAGGATTCGATTCTCTCCAGACGTCCGCTAAACCTCTGTCATGTAATAGCTTGGCAATCTTTAGGCTAATCCTGGTGGGTCTTGTGAGTTGGACAGAGGGGGGTTTGGACTTGTCCAATCCCTGGTCAAAGGCTGCATTAGAATCCCCTCCCCATATAACTGTACCTTCCAATAAGGGAGATAAGGTGGCTAATATACTACGAAAGAATTCATCCTGCCCAGAGTTGGGGGAATAGTAAGAGATCAGGGAATATAAGTGGTCCTCTAATGTGCCCTTTACCAAAATGAATCTACCCTCCGGGTCTTTAAATTCAGAGACAAAGTCAAAATGACAGGGTTTAGAATTAAAAATTGCAGCTCCTTTTGTTTTATTTTCCGCACTTGCCAAAAAGAATTGGGGGAATTGGGGATGAATGTAATTGGGACTATATTGTCTAGGGAAATGGGTTTCCTGAATCAATAGAATGTCAATACCAAGAGATTTATAAAAGTCAAACATTTTTCGCCTTTTGATTGGGAAATTCAGACCCTGAACATTATGCGTGGCTATTTTGAGTGAGCTCTGTGTAGAATTAGCCATAGGAGTCAGAAAAAGAGCTATGTCTATCATCCAAGTCACTCACCCCACCATCCATTCTGTTCTCCAGGCCCAGCAAACCGATTGGTCCAATAACAGGCAGCCAGAATATTATTCTGCGTTCATGATCAATACAAACTGTAAAACAAGGGTAGATTAGGCACGTGTAAAAAAATACAGGTATAGAAAAGGAAAGAAAAGATCTGAAAAAGAGAAAAGGATTTAAAAAGAATACCAAAGAAAAAAAATGACAAAAATCAACTGAAAATTTCAAAAAGAAAAATGTTCTGGGAGATGGGAAATTCTCCCCCAGAATCTCTACCAAGGTAGAGCAAATAAGGCCCATTCCCAGAGGGGAAGTGGCTACCTTTTCCCCAAAGCTCTTTGGGAGTCTCGAGGGAAAGGTGGAGGTACATGGGGCCCACCCCGGCCAGGGCGCCCCTGAGAAAATAGAAAAAAAATTACATTACTGCAGCAAACACCAACAATGAGTTAATTTGAGGTAAAACTACAGTATATACCCCAAGAACCGGTTCACTCAAAGCTAGATCTATTATAAGACACCCTCAGACCTCCCTCCCAAGGTGGAGCAAGGAGTGTGGGTCCTCCCAATCAAAAAGAGGGGTAAATACCCCATAGGGTGAAAAAAAATCCTCTCAGGATATAGTTTAGGAGAAAAATTAAAAAATTTGAAAAATTGAAAAAGCCAAACGAGCAACCATTATAATTAAGAAAAAGAACAATCTCGACCTCTTAGCATAAATCTTTCCCAGCACCTTAAAGGGACCAGGTGTAATTGGTAACATTTATCAATTGGAGCTAGTTCAAGTGGGACCATCATCCTTAGCCTTCTTGGATCTTGATCTGGTCCACAGTGGAGATTGAGGACTTGTGGGATTCGGTCTCTTGGAAGGATTCTGAGCAGAACGGGAAGTGTTCATATCAGCTTCTTGAGAGATGAATTTGAGGTTCAATAGCAGTTTTTCACCGTCCTGAAAAGTGGAAAAGGAGTAGTTCTTCCCTTTATCCATGAATTTCACTGCGAATGGGAATGGCCATTTATATTTTATGTCCTTTTGAGTTAGGGCAAGTAGTAATGGTTTCAGAGCCCTCCTCCGTTGTATAGTAGAAGGGGAGAGATCCGCAAAAATTTGTACTGAATGACCTTGACACTGGACAGTAGACATGGTGCGAGCCTTTCTCATAAATTCTTCTTTTACTGCGTAAAAGTGAGGTTTAGCTATAATGTCTCTCGGTAAGCCATCCTTTCTGGGGGGTCCAAGGGACCTGTGGGCTCTATCCAATTCCAGGCGGTGTTGTGCAATATCAGGTATTAGGGATTGGATAACATTTTGTACTGCAGCTGGTATGTCAGTGATAGATTCAGGAAGACCTCTGATACGAATATTATGTCTTCTGGACCTGTTCTCTAAATCATCGATCTTATGTAGGGCCACTTCCAGTTGTTCCTGCACCGATTGAATTTGTTCCGAATTTTGGTTTGTAATGGCTACCGTCTGGTCAAGCTTGTTTTCCATATGTTCAATTTGGGTCCCTAAAATTTTGAAAATCAGCTTTCAATTCTCCAGTAACTTTAGCTGCCGTTTGTGAGAGCCCCCTGTCAAGAAGTTCAGCCAAAGCCTGATACAAGGCCGTCACAGAGAAAGCAGAGGCCTCAGTTATAGAGCTGACAGGAATTGAGCCATCCTGACAGACAGTAGTAGGTCACATAGGAGAAATAGCATATGACTCTAAAACATGTCCCCTCAGGGATCCAGTGGAAATTAGTGCTGGAGTGACACTTAATTGGGTAGTCTCATGTAATTGGGGAGGATATTGATGAATTATCTGTCCAGGCAGTCCCCTGTCATCCTGAGGCACCTCAGCACCGCTGACAAGTAGCTGCGCTGCGGCCGCCATTTTGGATTTTTCGTCCGGTTTTTAGAACTAAAAATGCGGCTCTCAGGTAGGAAAATTCTATATAAAATTATATAGGGGTGTGCCCGGGAGTATGGGGGTTCCGGAGGTTCTGCTCTTGAAGCGGTATTTACCGAGATAATAGCGCTGCTGGGCCGGGGTGGTGAGGAGCTCCTGGCTCAAGCAGCCATCCTCAGAGCTCCGCGCATGCGCCTCTGGATATTTTTTTTATAACCTAACCCTGACTTGTACTTCTCAAAAACATTGTCCCTTACTTGTCTGGAGAGCAGGGATGAGCTTCGAGTTCGAGTCGAACTCATGTTCGACTCGAACATTGCCTGTTCGCCCGTTCGCCGAACAGCGAACAAATAGGGGTGTTCGCGGCAAATTCGAAAAATCTATGGGAGAAATCTAAAGTGTTAATTATAAAGGCTGATATGCAAGTTATTGTCCTAAAAAGTGTTTGGGGACCCGGGTCCTGCCCCAGGGGACATGTATCAATGCAAAAAGAAGTTTTAAAAACGGCCGTTTTTTCGGGAGCAGTCATTTTAATGATGCATAAAGTGAAAAAAAAAAAGTCAAATATTCCTTTAAATTTCGTACCTGGGGGGTTTGTATGATATGCATGTGAAGTGGCGCATGTTTCCCGTGCTTAGAACTGTCCCTGCAAAAAATGTCATTTTTGAAAGAAAAAAAGTCTTTTAAAACTGACTCGCGGCTATTAATGAATTGTCGGCTCCCGGCAATACATACAAAAGTCATTGATAAAAAAAAAAAAAAAGCGTGGGGGTTCCCCAGAATTCAATTACCAGGCCCTTCAGGTCTGGAATGGATATTAAGGGGAACCCTGCCGCAAATTAAAAAAAAAATTGACGTGGGGTTCCCCCAAATATCCATTCCAGGCCCTTCAGATCTGGCATGGATTTTAAGGGGAACTCCACCCCAAATTTAAAAAAAAAATGGCGTGGAGTCCCCCTAAAAATCCATACCAGACCCCTTATCCGAGCACGCAACCTGGCCGGCCGCAGGGGAAAAGGGGGGGACGAGAGAGCGGCCCCCCCTCCCTCCTGAACCGTACCAAGCCACATGCCCTCAACATGGGGAGGATGTCCCCATGTTGATGGGGACAAGGGCCTCATCCCCACAACCCTTGCCCGGTGGTTGTGGGGGTCTGCGGGCGGGGGGCTTATCGGAATCTGGAAGACCCCTTTAACAAAGGGGACCCCCAGATCCCGGCCCCCCCCTATGTGAATTGGTAAGGGGTGAATTGTACCCCTACCATTTCACGAAGAAAGCGTAAAAAAATGTTTAAAAAAACACACAAACACCTTGAAAAAGTCCTTTATTAAAAAAAAAAAAAAAAGCGGTGAAATCCAGTGTCCCGCGGCGATCCCGATGTCCAGCGCTGTCCTTCATTGGTTGTGCCTGAGCGGACCTGATGGGGAACTCCCTCTCAGTATTTTAAATGTATAGACCCGCCCCTTCTAAAGTTCCCCATCAGGTCCGCTCCCTCGGTATGTCGGACCCGCCTACGTCATTGGCTTGAGCGGGGAACTTCCTTCACTATGTAATTTAAATTTACATAGTGAAGGAAGTTCCCCGCTCAAGCCAATGACGTAGGCGGGTCTGACATACCGAGGGGGCGGACCTGATGGGGGACTGCTCTCACTTTGGTAATACATGTATAGACCCGCCCCTTCTCATGTTCCGCATCTGGTCCGCTGAGCGGACCTGATGGGGAACTTTAGAAGGGGCGGGTCTATACATTTAAAATACTGAGAGGGAGTTCCCCATCAGGTCCGCTCAGGCACAACCAATGAAAGACAGCGATGGACATCGGGATCGCCGCGGGACACTGGATTTCACCGCTTTTTTTTTTTTTTTTTAAATAAAGGACTTTTTCAAGGTGTTTGTGTGTTTTTTTAAACATTTTTTTACGCTTTCTTCGTGAAATGGTAGGGGTACAATGTATCCCTTACCAATTCACATAGGGGGGGGCGGGATCTGGGGGTCCCCTTTGTTAAAGGGGTCTTCCAGATTCCGATAAGCCCCCCGCCCGCAGACCCCCACAACCACTGGGCAAGGGTTGTGGGGATGAGGCCCTTGTCCCCATCAACATGGGGACATCCTCCCCATGTTGAGGGCATGTGGCTTGGTACGGTTCAGGAGGGAGGGGGGGCCGCTCACTCGTCCCCCCCTTTTCCCCTGCAGCCGGCCCGGTTGTGTGCTCGGATAAGGGGTCTGGTATGGATTTTTAGGGGGACTCCACGCCATTTTTTTTTTAAATTTGGGGTGGAGTTCCCCTTAAAATCCATGTCAGATCTGAAGGGCCTGGAATGGATATTTGGGGGAACCCCACGTCAATTTTTTTTTTTAATTTGCGGCGGGGTTCCCCTTAATATCCATTCCAGACCTGAAGGGCCTGGTAATTGAATTCTGGGGAACACCCACGCTTTTTTTTTTTTTTTTTTTTTTATCAATGACTTTTGTATGTATTGCCGGGAGCCGACAATTCATTAATAGCCGCGAGTCAGTTTTAAATGCAATTTTTTCTTTCAAAAATGACATTTTTTGCAGGGACAGTTCTAAGCACGGGAAACATGCGCCACTTCACATGCATATCATACACACCCCCCAGGTACGAAATTTAAAGGAATATTTCACTTTTATTTTTTCATTTTAAGCATCATTAAAATCACTGCTCCCGAAAAAACGGCCGTTTTTAAAACTTCTTTTTGCATTGATACACGTCCCCTGGGGCAGGACCCGGGTCCCCAAACACTTTTTAGGACAATAACTTGCATATTAGCCTTTATAATTAACACTTTAGATTTCGAACGTTTGAGTCCATTGTATTTAATAGGGTTCTAAAGTTTACACGAACATTTTGTCTGTTCGCAGGTTCTGGTGCGAACCGAACAGGGGGGTGTTCGGCTCATCCCTGCTGGAGAGTTCCTTGGTCTTCATGGCAGTGTTTGGTTAGTGGTGCCTCTTGCTTAGGTGTTGCAGCCTCTGGGGCCTTTCAAAAAGGTGTGTTAATGTAATGACAGATCATGTGACACTTAGATTGCACACAGGTGGACATCATTTCACTAATTATGTGACTTCTGAAGGTAATTGGTTGCACCAGAGCTTTTTATGGGCTTCATAACAAAAGGGGGTGAATACATACGCACATGGCAATTATCAGATTTTTTATTTCTGAAAAATAGTTTTATGTATATATTTTTCTAATTTTACTTCACCAACTTAGACTATTGTGTTCTGATCCATCACATATAATTCAGATTAAAAAAACATTGAACTAAAGGCTGTAATGTAACAAAATAGGTAAAAAGCCAAGGGCGGTGAATACTTTTGCAAGGCACTGTATGTGCTTAACCACTTCCCTACCCGCCCATAGTCATATGACGTCCACAGATGGGATCTCCCATCCTGGATGGACGTCATATGACGTCCTCGGCTTTGTGAGGGGATATCTGAATGATTGCCTGCAGCTAGAAGCTTCATTCAGATATCCTTCTGTTCTGCCGGCGATTCTGTGCGCCATAAGAACGATCATAGCGGAGTTTCCGCAGCTTGATCATTCTTATAGGCGGCCATCCGGTGCTTCTCCGGGCTCTCCCGTGCCATCGGGGGCCCTGAGAATGAATCGTCCGGCGCCGGAGGTGAACCATAGAGATGACTGGTGACCAGATGGTCACCAGTCATCTCTATGACCGTCGGAGGCCCGGGCGCGATGTGATGACGTCACGCCCGGGTTCTCAGATGTAAACAAAGCCGCCATTGTGGCTAGGGTGGAGCTGTTGATCGGGCCATCACTACGCTACAGCTGACTGCAACACAGCAGCTGAGTACGATCAGTTTTTTGAATTTGCCGCCTTCCTTGTTTTAACTTCATGAGAATGCGATTTTATTTTGCCCGAAACCAATAAAGGGTATTTCTTCTTTTAAACAATAGTATTGCACCATGAGGTTTTTTTCTTTTTTTATTTTTATTTCAACATCCTTTCTTGCTGCATGAACGAGGGAATCCCTTGGAAGATCTCCTTGCTCTGAGGGATCCCCTGGAGGATCGGGATATCGGACGACTGGAGGTAAAAGACCAGCGGCATGTCGGTGGATGTTTCTATTCATGCATGAGCCCCATATGATCTCTGTAATCGGGATCCACCTGAGCTGGTAAGCCTCCATTGCCTTTATCAGTTATTCCAGCAAGTTGAAACAGTCTCGCCTTATCTGCACCACAGGATCGGGTTTTGTTTGTTTTGTTTGATGGAAATCGTTTGATGTCAACATCCCATTTATACGAACTTTAAACATACTTGAACTGTGTACCCCGGAGTATATTAGTTTCAGGGGACAATATTCATTGTTGTGGTTTTTGATTTTTGTTTTTTCCCCTTTTTTCCACCTTTTTTCACTTGCTAATCAGGTGGCACTCTAGGACATTTGTTTAAGTGTCTATTTATTCACATGTTTACTTTCATTTTTTAATTGTACGATCATAAGCACTGTGTAGGCTTACTTAATAGGTTGCGCACTGATTTATATATATTTTAGCATTGTGGCTAGTGAACATGAGATCGGTGAAAATGTTTTCACAATCTCATGCTTTCCAGCCTGGAGGAGAGATGTGGGGGGGAGGGGAGATCTTATTGACCCCACATCTCTCCGTAAAGAGGACCTTTCACACACCATTCCTATTACAAGGGATGTTTACATTCCTTGTAATAGGAATAAAAGTGATTAAAAAAAGTAAAAAAAGTTAAAAAAGTGTAAAAATAAAAAAAAAATTAAGTAAAATAAAAAATAAAAAAAATAAAAAAATAAATGTAAAACGCCCCTGTCCCCAGTAGCTCGCGATCAGAAGCGAACGCACACATAAGTCCTGCCCACATATGTAAACGCCATTCAAACCACATATGTGAGGTATCGCCGCGTGCGTAAGAGCGCGTGCAACAATTCTAGCACTAGACCTCCTCTGTGACTCTAACCTGGTAACCTGTAAAAAAAATTAAACGATTTTTAAGTACCGAAGTTTGGCGCCATTCCATGAGTGTGCGCAATTTTAAAGCGTGACATGTTAGGTATCTATTTACTCGGCGTAACATCATCTTTCATATTTTACAAAAAAATTAGGCTAACTTTACTGTTTTTTGTTATTTTTTAATATATGAAACCGTTTTTTTATTTTCCAAAAAAATGGCGTTTGAAAAATGATTGCGCAAATACCGTGCAAGAAAAAAAAAAGTTGCAATGACCGTCATTTTATTCCCTAGGGTGTCTGCTAAAAAAAACATATATAATGTTTGGGGGTTCTGAGTAGTTTTCTAGCAAAAGAATGATGACATGTAGGAGAGAAGTGCCAGAATAGGCCCAGTATTTAGGTGGTAAAAAAAAGCCCCGGGGTTGAAGTGGTTAAATGAAATGCTACAGTGTAGCAAGGAGACAGTTTCAAGCAGTCCAAGCTCTTTATTAAGGCTTGATGAAGAGCATAGATAGACTTGAAACAGTTACATTGCTACATTGTATGTGGAATCCTTTTAAATGAAACTTTTGAAAATTCCTGCATCATTTGGACTTCAACATCATTTAAGATTAAGAAATGGATAACCTTGTGTTGCTCGGTGCACACGTTGCATTGCAATGACACATATGTATGTGCGTGGGTTCACAGCGCAACGTCAGACTTGTCCTTGAATGGACCTTGAAGACTTCTCCTTCATCACCTCTCATTCTTTAAATCAGGATTGCAGTCATTATCATCAGCATTAAAAGCCCTTTTTTATATATTTTTTTCTTAATCAAGTCTGCAATCAAAAAAATCAAAAAAAAAAAAAAGGGAGCGGAGTGCGGAGCCTCTCAGCGGGGTGATCGGGCATAAGAATCAATTAATATTTCAAGTATATTTTATGTTTCCCTTCTCCCTCGATGATTGTCTAAATCTTTGTGAACTGCAAAAACAAAAAAGAGATGAAGGCAATCACTGGTTTATTTCAGTTAATTGCTTTAAAGTGGTTGTAATCCCACTTTTCAAAAAAAAAATAAAAAAAAAAATAACACCTGCAAGGAAAAGGCATAATGAGCTAGTATGCTATGCATACTAGCTCATTATGTGGCACTTACCTCAGATCGAAGCCTCCGAAACGCTCCTCGTCCCCCTCTGCCGCCGCCGCCATGTCCCCTCCGACCGTCTTCCGTGTATCGCCACTCCGGCGCTGTGATTGGCCAGAACGGCGATGACGTCGCACGCATGAGAAAGGTCCCCCTGTGGATTATGCCCCTTGTACTGCGCAGGCGCGGCGCTTGACTCCGAAAATAGCCGAACATGTAGAGCTGAGAGTCCAGCTCTAGATGGCGCCTGTGCACACCAAATTGTGCTACGCTTCTGACATCCAGGCTCTTTCCTTACCATCCCTGTGGACATGGAGGATGTAAAAAAAAGAAACAGGAGGCCATCCGAGCGAAGCGAGGACGTGAGGCCGACTGGCCACTTAGAGCGAGGTCCGCGCAGGCGCTGTCTAGAGCTCTGACTCTCAGCTCTACATATGTTCGGCTATTTTCGGAGGCTCATTCAGGTTCATACTGCGCAAGCGCCGCACCTGCGCAGTACAGGGGTGGGCATAATCCGCCGGGGGGACCTTTCTCGTCAGAACACCGGCAATCATCCCATTCATGAAGCCAGCCCGCTAGTGGGCCTGCGCCGTTGTCTACGGCACGCATGCGCCGTAGACATCGGTGCAGTGTTTTCAGCTAATATCTCCTTAACCGTGGAGGTTTAGGAGATATTTCTTGCACCTACAGGTAAGCCTTAAGCCCTGTACACACGATCGGATTTCCTATGGTTTTTTAACCGATGGATTTTTCATCAGTCTTGCCTACACACCATCAGTCAAAAAACCGACCGTTCCAAACGCGGTGACGTAAAACACTCCGATGAGCCGAGGAAAAATTAAGTTCAATGCTTCTGAGCATGCGTCGACTTGATTCTGAGCATGCGTGGGTTTTTTATCCGATGGAGTTCCCCACAGACGATAGTAATTTTCTATCGTTTTTTTAACCATCGGATAAATTTAAAACATGTTCTATTTTTAAACACCGATGGAAAAAAGACCGATGGGGCCCATACACGATCTGTTTGTCCGATGAAAAAAGTCCATCTGACTGTTTTCATCGGTTAAACCTATCGTGTGTACAGGGCTTCAATCTAGGCTTACCTGTAGGTGCAAGTTGTGTGGTTGGGTTTACAACCACTTTTAATAAAAGAGGGCAGAAGATTAATGATTCCTTTATGAACAGATGAAAATTTTAGGCTAAATATTTACCAGTCATTAAATAAAATTGTTGGGACTTTATATGAGACGACGACTGCTACATAGTTCGTATGTCTCCATCCTTGAATACAGGGCCGTCTTTAAGGCAGGGCAAAAGGGGCAGCTGTCATTGTATTGGGGCCCAAAGCAGCTGCCTCATACTTGCCAACTAACCCAGTGTAAATTCCCTTGTCCCTTGAAGTTTTAGTCCTTTGTGTCCTGATATCTCAGTGTGAAGTGCTGCTACTAATGCTGCCCAGCTTTGCCCTATTGTTGTGTACAGATGACTCACCTGCAGACCCTGTGTTTACGTGTAAATAACCGGCATTCATATGTAAATAACGACGGCATGCATATGTAAATAGATGAGGCTAGGGGCATTCATATGTAAATAGTGGTGGCATCCATATGTATATCATGCCCCTCTGCAGTGAAGAGATGATGTGCTGTAACCTCTAGCAACCAAGCAGTGAGCAGTATTACTGTACAGTAATCTCTAGCAACCAATCAACAAGAAGAAATCATATGCTGTAACCTCTAGCAACTAATCAGTGAGCCGTAATGTGTGCTGTAACCTCTAGCAACCAGTCAGTAAGTGGTAATGATAGGCTGTAACCTCTGGCAACCAATCGCAATCGCTGCCTGATCGGATACAGTAAAATGATTTTAAGTCTAGCTGATATTTATTGTATGTCTCAGAGCAGGTGGAAAGAAAAATTGCATTGGGGGGGGGGGAGGCAAGAAAATTTTTGCCCAGGGTCCAATCAACATTAAAGACGGCCCTGCTTGAATAATATAGAAAAAAGAGGGGAAAGGGGAATGGGAGGACTTTATATGAAGCACAACACCAGAACCAAATGAATCAATTAGTAGATACTATTTAATGGTGTACATGGATGCATGTGGGACAGTAAATAACATGTAGTAAATAACATAATATTTGCATATAAATGTATACACACACACACATAAGAGCCCATTCACACAGGGGCAACTTTGGATCCGACTTCAAGTCGCCTCAAGACGCGCTGCATGAGAAAATAAATGTAAGTGAATGGAGCCGTCTTAATGTACACTACTGCAGTCGCTCCGACTTCAAAAAAGGTTCCTGTACTACTTCAATCCGACTTCTAGGCGACTGCTAGGCCACCTGTACCCATTGATTTCTCAGAAGTCGGATCACTGTCTTAACAGAAGCAACTTTCCAGGAAGATAACATACATTTCTCGGGCAAACCTCCCCCACCCCCCTCCCTCCCACAGAGCTGATTCTTGTTTGATTGGCCACTGGAATGTCTCCTGTCCTGCGGGCAACTTGAAGTTGCCTTGTAAGTAGCTCCAGGTCGCGCTGTGATTCATACTCAGGTCGTGTCCAAGTTGCCTGCCAAAGTCGCGCTGGAAGTCGTGTTGCCCCTGTGTGAATGGAGTCTTAGTGTTCCTACATAGTAAATAATATATATATTAAAATTTGAGGAGGCTACAGAAGTGCAAGGAGGCTCAATTGGGATAAGGTTGTGGTTCCCCCTCTTCCTGTTATTTTAGTTACTATATTATTTGGTATACAGTATATATTATTACAGGCATACCTACATTATATCACATTTGCTCCTGATGAGTGGAAGTTAACCAACGAAACGTGCGTAGAGCTATATATAAATGTATAGTCACAGCTACCATGTGTCTACTATGAGACTACCTTGAAGAAATTTGAATACATTTTACATCATCATGTGTGCAATCAATCATGTCTATATGCAAGTTTGGGCTACATTGAATACATTTTAATATATATTATTTACTATGTAGGAACACTTATGTGTGTGTATGCATTTACAGTTGTGCTCATAAGTTTACATACCCTGGCAGAATTTATGATTTCTTGGCCATTTTTCAGAGAATATGAATGATGACACAAAAACTTCTTTCCCTCATGGTTAGTGTTTGGCTGAAGCCATTTATTATCAATCAACTGTGTTTACTCTTTTTATATCATAATGGCAACAGAAACTATCCAAATGACCCTGATCAAAAGTTTACATACCCTGGTGACTTTGGCCTGATAACATGCACACAAGTTGACACAAAGGGGTTTGAAAGGCTATTAAAGGTGACCATCCTCACCTGTGATCTGTTTGCTTGTAATTTTTAGTGTGTGTATAAGGCCGGGTTCACACTGGTGCGACAAACGCTCCAACATTAGGAGCTCATGTCGCATGACGTGTGAAAATCAATTTTTCCCTCTGGGAGCCATCTTAACTGGTCCGACACATGTCGGTCCGACTTTGAAAATGCTCCCTGTACTACTTTGGTCCGACTTTGATCCTACTTCAGCCCATTGACTATCATTGAAGTCGGATCAAAGTCGGAACGTCGTCTTGTATGATCCGACCTTGGCATGGGACTTGTGCTCTGATGATCTTGAGGGGGAACTCCACGCCAAAGTTTAAATAAAAAACCGGCATGGGTTCCCCTCCAGGAGCATACCAGGCTTTTGGGTCTGGTATGGATTTTAAGGGGAACCCCCTACGCTGAAAAAACGGCGTGGGAGTCCGCCCAAAATCCATACCAAACCCTTATCCGAGAACGCAGCCCGGCCAGTCAGGAAAGGGGGTGGGGACGAGCGAGCCCCCCCTCCTGAACGTGCCGGCCGCATGCCCTCAACATGGGGGGTGGGTGCTTTGGGGCAGGGGGGCACCCTGCGGCCCCCCCACCCCAAAGCACCCTGTCCCCATGTTGATGAGGACAAGGGCCTCTTCCCGACAACCCTGGCTGTTGGTTGTCGGGGTCTGCAGGCGGGGGGCTTATTGGAATCCGGAAACCCCCTTTAATAAGAGGGAGCCCAGATCCCAGCCCCCCACCCTATGTAAATGAGTATGGGGTACATGGTACCCCTACCCATTCACCTGGGGGGGAAAAATGTCAAGAAAAAAAAACACACTAGACAGGTTTTTAAAGTCATTTATTAGGCAGCTCCGGGGGTCTTCTTCCGACTTCGGGGGTCTTCTTTCGACTTTCCGGCCTCTCCTCCCGCTCTCCGGTGCCTTCTCCGTGCTCTCTGGTTCTTCCTGCCTTCTGCCGGGCACCTCCGCTATCTTCTGCCAGCTCTTTTGCAAGCGGGGGCCCGGTCTTCCCCGTCGTCTTCTTCCCTCTTCTCTTGTCCCGATGTTGACACGCCGCTGTCTCCCGCTGCACGCAACGACTTATTTAGGCATGGGGCGTGGTCACCGGGTGATGTCACCCGGTGACCCCGCCCCCTTATGACATCACAGTCTCATAATGCCCCGGGCTGTGACGTCAAAAGGGGGCGGGGTCACCGAGTGACATCACTGCCCCAAAGCACCCACCCCCCCATGTTGAGGGCATGCGGCCAGCACGGTTCAGGAGGGGGGGGCGCTCGCTCGTCCCCACCCCCTTTACCTGACCGGCCGGGCTGCGTGCTCGGATAAAGGTCTGGTATGAATTTTGGGGGGACCCCCACGCAGTTTTTTCGGCGTAGGGGTTCCCCTTAAAATCCATACCAGACCCAAGGGCCTGGTATGCTCTTGGAGGGGGAACCCATGCCGTTTTTTTATTTAAAATTTGACGTGGAGTTCCCCCTCAAGATTCATACCAAACACAGTGCCTGGTATTGGCGGGGATCCAAGTCGGATCCCCGTTCATTGAAAGTCAGACGTATGTCGGCTTTAAGTCGCAGGGCAAAGTCGGATCCAAAGTAGGACGGCTGTCGTGTCGCACCAGTGTGAACCCGGCCTAAAAGGTCAATGAGTTTCTGGGCTCCTGACAGACCCTTGTATCTTTCAGGAGGCACTTGAAGAAAGATGGGCTGCATGGTCGAGTCGCCAGAAGAAAGCCATTACTACGCAAATGCCACAAAGTATCCCACTTACAATAAGCCAAACAGCACAGAGACAAGCCTCAAACCTTCTGCCACAAAGTCATTTGGAGTGATGAGACCAAAATGTAACTTTTTGGCCACAACCATAAACGCTACACTTCGCGCATGCTCTGAAATGCATTGTGATATGCCTGGTCCCGCTGACGTCACACGCTGCTCCACGAGCAGGTTCGCTTGATCACCTCTCTCCGAAGGAATCAGCCAGCTTCCTCTCCGGCCCCTTGCGGCTCTTGTAGCCGGGATTTGTGACTGCCCTGGAGACGGCACGGACGTACGATTATTCCTTACATGAAATGTTAAATCATCCGTGAACCATCAATGAGCACATCTGTCCTTACTTTTATGTAATGCCGCGTACACACGATCGTGATTCACGGCGGTTAAAAAACAGACATGAAAAAAAATGAAAAACGAGGGAACGGCATTTTCCCCCACACACGACCGTTTTTCCCGTCATTTTTTTTTTGTCGAGAAAAACGACCGTCTGTGGGCTCCGCGGCAGTGTCTCCCTATGGGAAAACTGCCGCGGAAAAAAATGATGGAAAAAACGATGAGAAAATTTAGAACATGTTCTAATTTTTCTCGTCGTTTTTCCTGCCGTTTTTCTCAACGAGAAAAACGGCATAAAGCCCACAGACGATCGTTTTTCTCGGCGAAAAAAAAAAAGCCGTTTTTCTCGTCGAGAAAAGCGGTCGTGTGTACGCGGCATTAGATATTTATAATTTTACTATATATTAAACATAGCAGTAAGAGGTCCTTTTATGTCTTTCTTTCATGTTAATGCTTTGAGTTGGCTTCACTCCTGAGAAGAGCTGGCCCTTAGTGCCTTGCCAATCAAGATCCCATCCACTACTATTATCATTAGCATCATTTTTTCATCTTTCATGTTGACGCGACGCTCTCTCCCGCTGTAATGCCGTGTACGCGGTGCACAGTGGCTTATACTGGCATGGGGCGGGGTCACCGGATGATGTCATCTGGTGACCCCGCCCCTTATGACGTCACCGCTCCATTATGCCCCGGGCGGTGATGTCATAAGCTGCGTGCTCGGATAAGGGTCTGGTATGGATTTTGGGGGGACCCCCACGCCGTTTTTTCGGCGTAGGGGATTCCCCTTAAAATCCATACGAGACCGAAACGCCTGGTATGCACTTGGAGGGGGAACCCATGCCATTTTTTTTTTTATTTGGCGTGGAGTTCCCCCTCAAAGTCATCAGAGCACAAGTCGCATTCCAAAATCGGATCATGCAAGACGGCGATCCGACTTCAGTGATATTCAATGGGCTGAAGTAGGATAAAAGTCGGACCAAAGTAGTACAGGGAGCATTTTCAAAGTCGGACCAACTTGTGTCGGACCAGTTAAGACGGCTCTCATAGGGAAACATTGATTTTCACACGACATGAGCTCCCAATGTCGGAGCGTTTGTCGCACCAGTGTGAACCCAGCCTTAAATAGTATCTACTAATTGATTGATTTGATTCTGGTGTTTAATGTAAAGTCCCACCATTCCCCCATTCCCCTTTCCCCTCTTTTTTCTAAATATTTACCAATGAAAGCAGTTCACAGGGATATTTAGGAATGACGCTTTCTAGGGGGGGTCCCAATAAATCCATCTATTTCAGATCTATGGTTCATACACTGTCACGGCCAAAAATATTGGCACCCCTGCATTTCTGTTAGATATCGCAACACTTTGCACAGAAAATTTTTGCAATTACAAATGTTTCGCCATTCTCATGTTTATTTCTTTTGTTTGTGTTGGTTTGACACAAAAAAGTGGAGAAAGAAAAAGCCAAATCTGACACATTCAAGGCAAAACTCCGAAAATGGACTGGGCAAAATTATTGGCACCTTCTCAAAATTGTAAGAAATAATTGCATTCCAAATTTGTGATGCTCCTGTAATTTGTAATTAACCACTTCCATAGCGGGCCTATTCCGGCGCTCCCCTCTACATGTCAACATCATATTTTTTTTGCTAGAAAATTACTCAAAACCCCCAAACATTATATATATATATATATATATATATATATATATATATATGTTTTTTTAGCAGACACCCTAGGTAATAAAATGGCGGTCGTTGCATCTTTTAATCTCGCACAGTATTTTTGCAACAGTTTTTCAAACGCGTTTCATGAATTAAAAGATAACAAACCAGTAAAGTTTGCCCAATTTTTTTGTATAATGTGAAAGATGCTGTTACGCCAAGTAAATAGATACCTAACATGTTACGCTTTGAAATTGCGCACACTCATGGAATGGAGCCAAACTTCGATACTTAAAAATCTCCATAGGCGACGCTTTAATTTTTTTTACAGGTTAGAGTTAGGAGGTGCTAGAATTGTTGCTTGCGCTCTTACGTTTGAACAGCGTTTACATATGTAGGCGTTATGTGTGCGTACGCTTCTGAGTGCGAGCTACCGGGGGCAGGGGAGTTTTACATTTTATTTTTATTTTTTTATTTTACTTTATTTATTTATTTTTACACTTTCTTTTATTTTTTTATCTCTTTTATTCCTAATACAAGGAATGTCAACATCCCTTGAAATAGAAATGGTGTGTGACAGGTTCTCTTTATGGAGAGATGCGGGGTCAATAAGACCTCCCCTCCCCCCACATCTCTCCTCCAGGCTGAAAAGCATGAGATCAATAAAAAAAAATCAACGATCTCCTGCTTACCAGCTGCGATCGCGGTTTTGTTTACAACCGCCGCCCGGACGTGACGTCATAATGTCGCGCATGGGCCTCCGACGTCAGGCCCGGGTCACCGAAAATCTCTATGGTCGTCATCCGCCTATTCTATCTCCGGGTCCCCGATGGCACAGGAGAGCCCGGAGAAGCACCGGATGGCGGCGGGAGGGGGGGGGTTGTCCCCTTCTGTTGCCTGTAAGAACAATCAAGCTGCAGAACTGCCGCTATGATCATTCTTATGGTGCACAAAATCGCCGGCTGAAAACGAGGATATCTGAATGATGCCTGTAGCTGCACCCATCATTCAGATATTCCCCACTGAAAGTCAAGGACATCATATGACGTCCTTGGGCTGGAAGTGGTTCACCCGTATCAATGAACAGGTGCTGACAATATAGAAATCACACTGGCAACCAGTTAAAATGGTGCAAATTTGACTCAAGAGAAAGAGCATTGTCTGAGGATTTGAGAACAAAAATTGTGGAAAAGCATGGACAATCTTGAGGTTACAAGTCCATCTCCAGAGATCTTCATGTTCCTGTGTCCGCTGTGCCCAACGTTGTCAGGAAGTGTACAGCCCATGGCACTGTAGCTAATCTCCCTGGATGTGAACCTAAGAGAAAAATATATCAAATATCGCAACAAAGGATTGTTGGAATGATGGATAAAGAACCTTGATCAACTTCCAGACAAATTCAGTATATAAAAGGTTGATTGGATAGTTTCCAGAAACAAAACTGTCAAATCTCCCAGTCCCAATAGAAACTAGAAAGAAAAACCAAAGAGAGACAAACTCTCACAGAGCGGGATTTTGAGGGGAGATACCAGTTTTGTTAAAGGTGAGTACACTTGAGACGGTAAGTATATAGAAAAATAAATGTATTCATAACATCTTAAAATTACAATAATACAAGGTAATATCATAAAAGCTTGGAAACAAAGAACTAGAATGTGCAAATAGCTGACATGTTTCGCACGGCTGTGCTTCGTCAGGGCTTAGCACTTCTCTGTTATCTCATCAAGTCTATAAGACATAAGAGTTTGTAATTAGTATCAAACAAAAATAGAATATCAATATATATATACATTTGTTACATAATACATCTTTAATGCATAGTAACAAACTAACAGAAGAGTTTTTACGTTCTCACCTAGTTCACTCCAAGTAGACTGCATGGAAACGCACTCCACCGAACACGTGCATCAATGAACCGACGACCAACCCAAATCGTACTGTGGCTTACCCGATGGATGCCAGATCCAACAGGATGAAATATGGGGGTTTTGACCATGTGGGCTGACAAAACATGTCGGCTATTTGCACATTCTAGTTCTTTGTTTCCAAGCTTTTATGATATTACCTTGAATTATTGTAATTTTAAGATGTTATGAATAAATTAATTTTTCTATATACTTACCGTCTCAAGTGTACTCACCTTTAACAAAACTGGTATCTCCCCTCAAAATCCCGCTCTGTGAGAGTTTGTCTCTCTTTGGTTTTTCTTTCTAGTTCCAGACAAATTCAAGCTGACCTTCAGGCACCGGATACAACTGTGTCCGCTCGCACTATACGTCGCCATCTGAATGAAAAGGGACGCTATTGTAGGAGACCCAGAAGGACCCCACTGGTGACACAAACATAAAAAAGCCAGGTTGGAGTTTGCCAAAACTTACCTGAGGAAGCCAAAATCCTTTTAAGAGGATGTGCTGTGAAAAGACGAAACAAAATTATTATTTTTTTTATTGGTAAAGCCCATCATTCTATTGTTTTCAGAAAAATAAATGAGGCCTTTAACTACTTCAGGCCCAGAGGCCGTCATATGACGTCCTCGGCTTTGTGGGGGTATACCTGAATGATGGGTGCAGCTACAGGCATCATTCAGATATTGACGGTTTCAGCCGGCGATTCCCTGCACCATGAGAACGATCATAGCGGCTGTTCCGCCGCTTGATCATTCTTACGGGCAGCGTAAGGGGACATCCCCTCCCTCCCGTCGCCCTCCGGTGCTTCTCCCAACTCACCTGTGCGATCGGTTAGTCGGTGTCAGGATCCGCCGGCCCCGGATGTTGATCACAGAGATTTCCGGCGGACCAGATAGTCGCCGGAGTCTCTATGATCGTCGGCGTGTTATGACGTCACGCCTGGCCTCTGCATTCAAAAAACCTGCGCCGCTTCGGCTTTGAAGCGGTGATCGTTTTTTGTTTTGTTTTTTTTTTAGGCTTCCCAGCCTAGTGGTGAGATGTGAGGTCTTATTAACCCCCCATATCTCACTGTAAAGAGGACCTGTCATGTCATATTCCTATTACAAGGGATGTTTACATTCCTTGTAATAGGAATAAAAGTGATCAAAATTTTATTTAATTTTTTTTAAAGTGTCAAAATAAAAAAAAAGAAGTAAAATTAACAATAAATGTTTTTTTTTTTTTTTACAGTGACCCTGTCCCCGTGTGCTCGCATGCAGAAGCGAACGCATACGTATGAGTAGACTTGTCGGTGGTTGTAAGCTCTACGCGTTTCGGGACCTTATAGCCCCTCTTCAGGAGCAATACCATAATCATTATCTAAAATAAGAAAAATAATGGTGATATTGTGGTCTGGGAGAAATAAAAATATAGGGGTAGGCATAAAGCATGATGGCCACCCCGCCACCATCCGTGACTCTTTGGACCGACCTGCTGCCTACTTGGCCGTGCCGCCACTGCGCATATGCACATGTAAGTTAACGGGTTAGGTATGTGTATGGTGGCGGGGTGCCAATATGTATGCCAAATCCTTGTTCGAATGTATTTATATTATGTGATAGCTGGTCCTTGTATAGTGTGTTAATCAACTCTGATTTATAGCAAAAAGCGTAATATTCAGAAATGTGATGATAATGTAAATACATGAGTATCTGAACCATTAAAAACTATCCTTTATCCAACTTTTTATTTTGCGCCCGTGTGCTTCATGTAAAGTCCCGCCCCATGTTCATTCCTCTCTTTGTAGTATATTAATTGGGATGGAGAAGGGGACCGAACGGCCCCGCTATCCTCATCTAAAGTCCCTTACTACTTAAATGTGAGTGGCCTATGATTACTACTCTATTAAAATAGTTTAAAACTTCTACACCCAGAGGCGCCTCTCTCCTTGTGCTTTTTCCTGGAACATGGTCTCTGTTCCCCTCTGATGGCAGCCCTGAGAGTGTAGCCCCTACTATACCATCTTCCTCCAGCCCCTGGACTCCCTATGCCATTTGAGCTTGGACTCTCTCTTAATTTATTTTACTGATTGTACATATCATGTACACCAAGTTCATTTAATACTGATTGGATACTTGTTGCTCTGGTAACTTGCGCATTTTACTTGTGTATTGTTTTGCTGCTTCTGGCACTGGATGTCTTGACCGTGTGCATGGCAATATGAAATCAGAAGACTACCAAAGAATTTTGAGGTGCAATTAAGGGCCCAGTGTCAGAAAGTTGGGGCTCTGTCAGAGGTCATGGGTCTTACACAGGGCTTTTTTTCTCAAACAATAGGTGCTGGAACTTAAAGGGGTTGTAAAGGTTTGTTTTTTTATTTTCTAAATAGGTTTCTTTAAGCTAGTGCATTGTTGGTTCACTTACCTTTTCCTTAGATTTCCCTTCTAAATGTTTTTTTTCCCTTTGTTTTCTTTGTCTGAATTTCTCACTTCCTGTTCCTCCTCAGTAAAGCTGTTCAGTAAGCTGTTCTGGGTGACTCCACACCACTCGGATGATGGTGTGAAGTTTAGTGAGGAGAAACAGGAAGTGAGAAATTCAGACAAAGAAAAAAAACATTTAGAAGGTAAATCAAAGGAAAAGGTAAGTGAACCAACAATGCACGAGCTTAAAGGAACCTATTTGGAAAATAAAAAACGAACCTTTACAACCCCTTTAACCACGGCCCCACAAAACCCCTCCCCCCCCCCACACACACCCTCCAAATCACATCAAATAGTGGGTGTGGTCAGTCAAATTTCACGAAAACAGTAGGAGGGTCTTAAAGGGGCATTAAATACCAGGATTGCATTACATACAGAGTGCAGAGTTGTCACTTGTAAACACAGAAACCAGACTTCTGTGTTTACAAGTGATTGTGGTGAGAAGGCACCAAAGGGTCTGAGCCAGAGGTGGTGGAACTGAGTTCCACTAAGTTCCCTCTGAAAAAAAGCCCTGGTCTTACAGAAGGACAATGACCCAAAACATGTGTCAAAAAGCACCCAGAAATGGTTTAAGAGAAAGCGCCGGAGAGTACTGAACTGGCCAGCAATGGGTCCAGATCTAAATCCCATAGAGCAGTGGTTCTCAATCCTGTCCTCAAGTACTCCCAGCAGGCCATGTTTTCAGGTTTTCCTTTATCTTACACAGGTGCTTTAAGTCAGAGTCAATGGCTTGGTATTTTGGACAGCTACTTTATCTAAGAGAAATTCCCAAAACATGGCCTGTTGGGGGTACTTGAAGACTGAGGATGAGAACCACTGCTATAGAGCACCTGTGGAGAGATCTCAAAGCACCATTTGGGAAAAGGAACCCTTCCAATCTAAAGCCTCGTACACACGGTCGGACTTCCATCGGACTTTTCCGTGGATTTTTGTCCGAACGGAGTTGGCCGGGCACACCCATAGCATACACACCACAGGACTTTTCTGCAAACTTTCCCAAAACTTTTTCCAACATCACATGGTTTTTCTGCTCTTTTCTGCTCTTTACCGCCACCCTTTGGTCAACTTCTGCTATTGTTGGTTGATTTTAACATTATTTGTTTTGTCCATCGGACAAAAGTCCGATGGTTTTCTGTACACCTGGCTGGACTTTGCTCCATCAGACTTTTGTTGGCCAAAAGTTTGTCCGTTTGCAGACCGAACTTTTGTCCGATGAAAACCAAAAAAGTTTGTCCGATGGAGCGTACACACGGTCGGATTTTTTGACAAACTTGCTCAAAATGAAGTTTGTTGGCAAAAAGTCCGACCGTGTGTACGGGGCTTAAGAGACCTGGAGCAGTTGGCGAAAGAAGAGCGATCCCAAATACCCAGTAGAGAGGTGTAAGAAACTCATTGATGGTTACAGGAAGCCATTGATTGCAGTTATTTTTTCCAAGGGGTGTGCTACCAAATATTAAATTGAGGGCGCCAATAATTTTGTCCAGTCCATTGTTTCTCCACTTTTTGAGTCATACCAATACAAAACACAAGAAATAAACACGAGAATGCCTAAACATTTGTAATTGCAACAATTTTCTGGGGGAGGTGGTACATTATCTGATAGAAATGCAGGGGTGCCAATATTTTTGGCCATGGCTGTAAGAAAGACAAAGATCGCAGGAAGACGTGCAGAACAAAAAAAAATTGTTTTATTTTGATCCGATTCGTTATTTGAATAATTTTGTTTTGTTAAATTCTTTAAATGCGTTTAATTTGTTTTTGGAATTCATTTCGTTTATTCGTTTTCAGGTGTCAGCGTTAAGTTAAAGTGGTTCCAAACGCTGATGGTTTTTTACCTTCATGCATCTATGCATGAAGGTAAAAAACCTTCTGTGTGCAGCAGCCCCCTTACCTGAGCTCCATCACAATCCAGCGATGTGCACCAGTTTCTAGGCTCTGCAGGGATTCTCCCTCCTCATTGGCTGAGAGAGCAGCAGGAGCTATTGTCTCTCGCTGCTGTCAATCACAGCCAGTGAGCCAATAAGGAGAGAGAGGGGGCAGGGCTGAGCTGCCGTCCCATGTCTGAATGGACACGCAGAGCAGCAGCTCAGGAGTGTGCCTACTTGGGTGCCCCCATTGCAAGGGGGCACTTGACAGGTGGGAAAGGGCTAGGAGCCCTCCAAGAAGAGGAGGATTGGGGCTGCTCTGTGCAAAACCATTACACAGAGCAGGTAGGTATAGCAATGTTTTTTTTTTTGTTTTCTTTTTAAATTGTGCCTCTAATATCACTTTAAGGACACCCCAAACGCAGGTCACAGATTGCAGAGTTTCCAGAAATGTCTTTGTATGATGTTACATTAGCAGTACCCATACTGGAAACACCCCCCAAACTCAATCATTTGGAGGGGGATCCACATAGTTTGGGCCATATAGTGTACAGTAGGTGTAATGGTCAGATGTCCCCAAATGTTTTAAATGATGGTGTATCTTAACAAAAAACAATAGTGCCTGTGTCAGCTCTAGGCAGGGAGGTGTTTACCATGAGGCAAACAAGGCATTTGCCTTTGGTGGTATTTCTCAGGGGGGCAGAACAGCCCCCAGGCAGAAGGGACACTACAAGGACTGCAGAGAAGTTCCTAATATGTGGCACTTGAATGTCTCAGGGTCTGATGAGGAAGCTGCGGCTGTTCATTATGAATGACTGCAGCTTTCTCATCAGACCCTGAGATAAGAGCAGTATACCGCGGCACTCGCTTTACATTTGTAAATGTCCCGACTCTCCACTTACAGTGTCACAATGTGTCCCAATCTGTACAGCCTCCCTATACTTCAGGGCTGCATGTATGTGTTCTTCTGCACCTCCAACAGGAGGCCGTTCACCAGTCTGCCTGCCGGCAAAGAGAGCTGGAGGCTTCAGTAATAACAACAGCCGAGGACACAAGCAGCTCCAAGTCATACCGGCGCCCTCAGCTCACCATGTGACTGGATCAGCAGCGCAGAGCAGCCTAGTAATTGACCCGCATGATAGCCAGGTAAGAGGGTTAGGAACTCTGTTCTCTGCATGTTACTACCCCACAGTCCACCAGAGACCCCACAGAGCCACCAGAGACTCCATATATCCACCAGAGACTCCATATATCCACCAGAGACTCCATATATCCACCAGAGACTCTGCATAGCCACCAGAGACTCTGCATAGCCACCAGAGACTCTGCATAGCCACCAGTAGGGATGAGCTCGGTGTTCGAGTCGAACATACGTTCGACTCGAACATCGGCTGTTCGATCGTTCGCCGAACAACGAACGATTTGGGCCGTTCGCGCCTAATTCGCGGCCCACAATGCACTACGCCATCGCAGTGTCATCCAGGCGCTGTGATTGGGCAAGCATGCACTGTGACCCCGCATGCTTGGCCAATCACAGCGCCGGCAGCAAGGAGAGCAATGATTGGCCACAGGCAGGATGCCTGTGGCCAATTATTGCTGAGGGTGTTTAGTACACGCCCCACACTATAAAAGGCCGCCAGCACGGCGGCCTAGTGTAGTGTGTTCCGGAGCAGGGAAAGAGAAGCATAGGCAGGGACAGTGACATTTTTTTTTCTTGCTTAACCTGGATTCCTTTAGTTTAGGGAAAGAGAAGGATAGGTAGGGAGAGTGTCAGTGTGTTTTACTGTGCTAATCCTTGTTTGTAGGGACAGGGAAGGACAGTGAGGGAAATTCTCATTGTGCTATACTGTGCTAAAGCATTCCTCATCAACCATCTTTAAAAAAAAAATTTATAGGGACAGAAAACTATAGGTAGGGAGAGTGTCAGTGTGTTTTACTGTGCTAAACCTTGTTTGTAGGGACAGGGAAGGACAGTGAGGGAAATTCTCCTTGTGCTATACTGTGCGAAAGCATTCCTCATCAACCATCTTTAAAAAAAATTTTTTATAGGGACAGAAAACTATAGGTAGGGAGAGTGTCAGTGTGTTTTACTGTGCTAAACCTTGTTTGTAGGGACAGGGAAGGACAGTGAGGGAAATTCTCATTGTGCTATACTGTGCTAAAGCATTCCTCATCAACCATCTTTAAAAAAAAAAAATTATAGGGACAGAAAACTATAGGTAGGGAGAGTGTCAGTGTGTTTCACTGTGCTAAACCTTGTTTGTAGGGACAGGGAAGGACAGTGAGGGAAATTCTCATTGTGCTATACTGTGCTAAAGCATTCCTCATCAACCATCTTTGAAATCCTTGTTTTTTGGACAGTCAGGGAAATTGTCATTGTGCTATTCTGTGCGAAAGCAATCATCCTCAACCATATTTAGAAATCCTTAAGTAAAGGGACAGAGAAGGACACCTGAAGGTAGCCCTTATTGCTTTTTTCCCATCTTCCTGCAGGCCATCCATTAGAATGTCTGGAAGGCAAACAAGGAGAGGCAGACAGTCAGGAGGCAATAAAAGAGGGCAAGCAGGCTCTGTGTCTGGGGGCAACAGTGCTGGTCGTGGACGCGGTGCATTGTCATCAGCACATGGCCATGGGACACGCTTGTCCTTTTCGGCAGCTGGACATGTTGAGCCACATCATGCCGAAGACTTGGTAGAGTGGATGACCAAGCCCTCCTCCTCCTCCTCATCCTCTCTCACCCAGGCTCAGGGTACTGGCAAAGCAGCTGCCAAAGCGTCCTCTTCCCTGGTATCAATGTCAGACTCATCATCAGTCACTCCTTCCCTAGACCCACCATGTCCTCCTCCTGAGGAGTCCCCCAAACTGTTTGAGCACAGTGTTGGGTACATGCTCCAGGAGGATGCCCAGCGTTTCGAAGGGTCTGATGATGATACCCAGCTAGAGGAAGGCAGTAGTGTGAGAGCAGACAGAGGGGATGCTCAAGAAGGACACCAATCTGGCAGTCATGTTCCAGCAGCTGCAGCATACTGCCAGATTGGCTCCAGTGATGAGGAGGGAGGGGATGATGAGGTCACTGACTCCACGTGGGTGCCTAATAGGAGAGAGGAGGAGGAGGATGAGGAGGAGGCACATCTCCAACGAGGCAGGATGCCCTTTGGTGGCCAGCGTAAGGGCAGTACACCGACGGAATCACACCGCAGAGCTCCGCCTGTGCAGGGCGCTGCCTCTGCCCGTCATTCAAAAAGTTCTTTGGTGTGGGCCTTTTTTGAGGCTAGTGCATCAGATCGCACAGCTGCTGTTTGCAACATATGTCTCAAGCGTATATCGCGTGGCCAAAACATCAGCCGCTTGGGTACCACATGCCTGACCAGACATATGTTGACCTGCCATGCAGCTCGTTGGCAAGCCTACCTCAAAGACCCACACCAAAGAACAAAGCGGACCTCTCCTTGCACCGCATCAGCTGGGATCTCCAACCCCACTATAACTTCAGTCCTCTCTGAAACATGCACTGAGAGGAATGAAGGTGTAGAATTAGGTGTGTCACAGCCAAGTACTTGCGGCCACTCTGCTAGCAGTACACCGACGTCCGATTCTAGCAGGCAAATTTCCCTGCCCCAGCTGCTGGACCGTCAAAAGAAGTTCACTCCCAGCCATCCACATGCCCAGCGGTTGAATGCTAGCTTGGCTAAATTGCTAGCGCTTCAACTGCTGCCTTTTCAGTTGGTAGACTCGGCCCCCTTCCGTGAGTTTGTGCAATGTGCGGTTCCTCAGTGGCAGGTTCCCAAACGCCACTTTTTCTCACGGAAGGCTATTCCGGCTCTCTACCGGCATGTGGAAGGCAATGTCTTGGCCTCGCTGGACAGGGCGGTCAGCGGTAAGGTGCATATTACCGCTGACTCATGGTCCAGCAGGCATGGACAGGGACGTTACCTTTCTTTCACGGCCCATTGGGTCACTCTTTTGGCAGCTGGGAAGGATGCAGGACAAGGTGCAGTAGTGTTGGAGGTTGTTCCACCACCACGCCTCCAAAATGCTACTGCTGGTTGTGACACACCTCTCTCCTCCACCCCCTCCTCTTCTTCTTCCTCCATGGCCTCTTCCTGTGGTTTGTCCTATGAACCAGCGGTGCTCCGTAGCCGTTCACGGGGCTACGCAAGTACGCAGGCAAAAAGATGCCATGCCGTGCTTGCGCTGGTGTGTTTGGGGGACAGAAGCCACACTGGGGCAGAGGTCCTGTCTGCTCTGCAGGGCCAGGCCGAGAGGTGGTTGACGCCACGCCAGCTTAAGCCAGGAATGGTGGTTTGCGACAATGGCACCAACCTCCTCTCCGCCCTCCGACAGGGACAACTGACCCATGTGCCCTGTGTGGCTCACGTCCTTAACCTGGTGGTGCAGCGGTTCTTGGGCAGGTACCCGGGCTTACAGGATGTCCTGAGGCAGGCCAGGAAAGTCTGTGTGCATTTCCGCAGATCTTATAATGCCAGTGCTCGCCTGGCTGAGCTGCAAAAGGAGTTGAACCTGCCCAAGAACCGCCTTATATGTGACATGCCCACCAGGTGGAACTCAACGTTGGCCATGCTGCAGCGGCTGCACACGCAGCAGAGGGCCATCAATGAGTACCTGTGCGACTACGGCACCAGGACTGGGTCAGGGGAGCTTGGTTTTTTTTCTCCACGCCAGTGGGGCATGATCAGGGATGCATGCACTGTCCTGGCACCATTTGAGGAGGCCACGAGGATGGTGAGCAGTGACAGTGCATGCATCAGTGACACTGTACCTCTTGTCCACCTGTTGGAGCACACGCTGCGTGGAATAATGGACAGGGCACTTGAGGCAGAACAGAGGCAGGAAGAGGAGGACTTCCTTGCCTCTCAAGGCCCCCTTTACCCAGACAGTGTTCCTTCTGTACCACCCATCGCACAGGAAGAGGACGAGGAGGAGGAGGAGGAGGAGGAGGATTGTGTCAGCATGGAGGTGGAGCCTGGCACTCAGCAGCATCAACAGCAGCAGTCTTTTAGGGATGATTTACAGTCCCAAGAAACCCGTGGACTTGTACGTGGCTGGGAGGAGGTGGCTGCGGATCATGTCGTACTTAGTGACCCAGAGGACTCCGGACCGAATGCCTCAGCTAACCTACGCTGCATGGCCTCCCTGATCCTGCAAAGTCTGCGGAAGGATCCTCGTATTCTTCGGATCAAGGAGAGGGACCATTACTGGCTGGCCACTCTCCTTGATCCACGGTACAAGGGTAAGGTTGCGGACCTTATGTTACCATCGCAGAGGGAGCAGAGGATGAGACAACTCCGGGAGGCCTTGCAGAAAGGTCTGTGCAACGCGTTCCCAGAGACTGGGAGGTTACAAACTCCTGGTCCTGGACAACGAGTTGCTGAGGCTTAGGCCAGTCAAAGAAGGAGCGGTGGGGAAGGTGGCCGTCTGACCGATGCGTTCAGACAATTCTTTAGTCCGCAGCCCCAAAGTATGATCGGTTCCAGCAACCATCGCCAGCGTCTGATAAACATGGTGCAGGAATATCTAGGGGCAAGGTCAGACTTGGACACCTTCCCCACCGAAAATCCTCTGGCTTACTGGGTCTTGAGGATGGATCACTGGCCAGAGCTTGCACAGTATGCAATTGAGCTACTGGCCTGTCCTGCATCCAGCGTTCTTTCGGAACGCACATTCAGTGCTGCTGGAGGATTTGTCACGGATCACAGGGTGCGCCTGTCCACCGACTCGGTTGATCGACTGACTTTCATCAAGATGAACCAGTCTTGGATCACCACCAGCTACCACACACCTGATGCTGATATAACAGACTAATTGATTTTAACATGTCACATCCCTTCAAGACTGATGCTGAGTGCCTGTGCTGTTATGTTGACTGGCTATCCTCCTCCTCCGAGTCCTCAATGATACGATTGATGATGATAGCTTGGAAGATCATTTTTGTTTATGGGTGCCGCCACCAGTGCCTAAGGCCCAATTTTTCAGCCCCTGTTTAACAGGGGCGTGTAATTACAATTTTTGAAGCAATACTTTGCAACAGGGCTCATTGCTGTGCTCCAAGTACAGTATCTGTGAGGGGTTGCAGTGTTGTGCCACCAGTGCCTAAGGCCCAATTTTTCAGCCCCTGTTCAACAGGGGCATGTAATTACAATTCTTGATCTAATAATTCACAGCAGGGCCCATTGCTGCACCCACCAAGAGTAACTCTGAGGGCTTACAGTGTTGTGGCAACGCCACCACCACCACCACCACGAAAGGCCCAATTTTTCAGCCCCTGTTCAAAAGGGGCATGTAATTACAATTCTTGATCTAATAATTCACAGCAGGGCCCATTGCTGCACCCACCAAGAGTAATATGGGAGAAAGGTGTCTTCTCTGTACTGATGCTTTATCACCAATCCTTGTTTCAAGAAAAACACCACATTTCAAAAACAGTTGTCATTGGGACGGAAAGTGAGGTGAAATGTTCTGAACAGGGGCACAGACAGCAAAACAAATGTTACAGGGGTGATAACCCTTACCTATGTTTTCCAAAAAGTTTAAAAATAGATTTTTGGGCTGGAGCTACACTTAAACAATGTACCTGTTCAAAATTACAAACAGATTCTACATAAGAACAAACCTACAGTCCCTGTCTTGTATGCACCGCCTGTATACGGCTGTTCAGAGTATATAGGGCCTTTTTTATTTTATGTGCGGGGTTCCCCTTAATATCCATACAAGACCCAAAGGGGCTGGTAATGGGCTGGGGTAGGGGGGTGGGGGTCATGGGGTAGCTATGCCATTTTTCTTAAAGATTTTCATCCATATTACCGGGACCAGACATACATTAAAGCCGCAAGCAGTTTTAAATGGCTTTTTTTTCCTTTAGAAGTGTCATTTTGTGCAGGGACAGTTCTAAACATGGGAAACACGTGGCACTTCACAGTCATACTTTAGACACCCCCCAGGTACGATATTTAAAGGAATATTTGACTTTTTTTTTTTCACTTTATGCATCATTAAAATGACTGCTCCCGAAAAACGACCGTTTTTAAAACTTCTTTTTGCATTGATACATGTCCCCTGGTGCAGAACCCGGGTTCCCAAACCCTTTTTAGGACAATAACATGCATAATAGTCGTTATAATTAGCACTTTAGAATTCGAACGTTCGCATCCATTGTATTTAATAGGGTTCTAATGTTCGTACGAACTTTCGGTCCGTTCGCGGGTTCTGGTGCGAACCGAACCCGGGGGTGTTCGGCTCATCACTAGCCACCAGAGACTCTGCATAGCCACCAGAGACTTTGAATAGCCACCAGAGACTCTGCATAGCCACCAGAGACTCTGCATAGCCACCAGAGACTCTGCATAGCCACCAGAGACTCTGCATAGCCACCAGAGACTTTGAATAGTAGCCACCAGAGACTTCACAAAGCCACCAGAGACTTCACAAAGCCACCAGAGACTTTGCATAGCCACCAGAGACTTTGCATAGCCACCAGAGACTCTGCATAGCCACCAGAGACTCCGCAAAGCCAACAGAGACTTTGCATAGCCACCAGAGACTTTGCATAGCCACCAGAGACTCTGCATAGCCACCAGAGACTTTGCATAGCCACCAGAGACTTTGCATAGCCACCAGAGACTTCACATAGCCACCAGAGACTTCACATAGCCACCAGAGACTTCACATAGCCACCAGAGACTTTGCATAGCCACCAGAGACTTTGCATAGCCACCAGAGACTTTGCATAGCCACCAGTGACTTCACAAAGCCACCAGATACCCCACACAGCCACCAGATACCCCGCACAGTCACCAGAGACTCTACAGCTTTTAAGCCCACCCTTTTGCCTTTACACATATGTGTTACGTGGGAGGAAACAAATTAAAGAGGATCTGCACCCACTACTCCCGTTTTTTATTTTTTTGATTTCACAGCCCTTACCTTGAAGTGGTTGTAAAGGCACAAGTTTTTTTTTTACCTTCTTGCAATCTTTGCATGAAGGTAAAAAAGCTTCTATGTGCAGAATCCCCCCAGCCCCCCTAATACTTAACTGAGTCCCCTCTTGATCCAGCGATGTTCACAAGAGCCTTGTCTACAGCCTTCCTATACTTCAGAGCTGCCTGTATGTGTTCTTCTGCACCTCCACAGGAGGCCGTTCACCAGTCTGCCTGCCGGCAAAGAGAGCTGGAGGCTTCAGTAATAACAACAGCCGAGGACACAAGCAGCTCCAAGTCATACCGGCGCCCTCAGCTCACCATGTGACTGGATCAGCAGGGCAGAGCAGCCTAGTAAATCACCCGCATGATAGCCAGGTAAGAGGGTTAGGAACTCTGTTCTCTGCAGGTTACTACCCCACAGTCCACCAGAGACCCCACAGAGACACCAGAGACTCCATATATCCACCAGAGACTCTGCATAGCCACCAGAGACTCTGCATAGCCACCAGAGACTTTACATAGCCACCAGAGTCTCTGCATAGCCACCAGAGACTCTGCATAGCCACCAGAGACTTCACATAGCCACCAGAGACTCTGCATAGCCACCAGAGACTCTGCATAGCCACCAGAAACTTCACATAGCCACCAGAGACTTCACATAGCCACCAGAGACTTCGCATAGCCACCAGAGACTTTGCATAGCCACCAGAGACTTCGCATAGCCACCAGAGACTCTGCATAGCCACCAGAGACTCTGCATAGCCACCAGAGACTTCACATAGCCACCAGAGACTCTGCATAGCCACCAGAGACTCTGCATAGCCACCAGAGACTCTGCATAGCCACCAGAGACTCTGAATAGCCACCAGAGACTTCACATAGCCACCATAGACTCTGCATAGCCACCATAGACTCTGCATAGCCACCAGAGACTTCACATAGCCACCAGAGACTTCACATAGCCACCAGAGACTTCACATAGCCACCATAGACTTCACATAGCCACCAGAGACTTCACATAGCCACCAGAGACTTCACATAGCCACCAGAGACTCTGCATAGCCACCAGAGACTCCATATAGCCACCAGAGACTTCACATAGCCACCAGAGACTTCACATAGCCACCAGGAAACAAATTAAAGAGGATCTGCACCCACCACTCCCGTTTTTTATTTTTTTGATTTCACAGCCCTTACCTTGAAGTGGTTGTAAAGGCACAAGTTTTTTTTTTTACCTTCTTGCAATATTTGCATGAAGGTAAAAAAGCTTCTATGTGCAGAATCCCCCCAGCCCCCCTAATACTTAACTGAGTCCCCTCTTGATCCAGCGATGTTCACAAGAGCCTTGTCTCTCCGAGGACTCGCACTCTTGAATGGCTTTTGGCAGCAGCAGGAGCTATTGGCCCTTTATCAGAGCCCATCAGTCTCGAACAGTGCCACCTATCAGAGCCCATCAGTGCCGCCTATCAGTGCCGAACAGTGCCACCTATCAGAGGCCATCAGTGCTGCCTATCAGTGCCATCAATGCCCATTAAGGCCGCCTATCAGAGCACATCAGTGCCGTCTATCAGTGCCCATCAGTGTCGCCCATCACTGCAGCCTCACCATTGCCACCTCATCAGTGCCGCCTCATCAGTGTCGCCTATCAGTATAGCCTCACCATTGCCACCTCAGCAGTGCCCATCAGTGCCGCCTATCAGAGCCCATCAGTGCCGCCTATCAGAGCCCAACAGTGCCGCCTATCAGAGCCCATCAGTGCCCAACAGTGCCGCCTATCAGAGCCCATCAGTGTCACCTATCAGTGCCCATCAGTGCAGCCTCATCAGCGCCCATCAGTGAAAGAGAAAAATCACCTGTTTGAATTTTTTTTATAACAAACTATGAAAAAATTGATTTTTAACATTTTCAGCACTTTTTTATTTGTTCATCAAAAAAATAAGAAACCCAACAGTGATTAAATACCACCAAAAGAAAGCTCTACTTGTGTGAAAAAATGATAAAAATGTCATATGAGTACAATGTTGCATGACAGTGCAATTGTCATTTAAAGTGTGAGAGAGCGCTGAAAGCTGAAAATTGGCCTGGGCAGCAGGAAGGGGGTCAAAGTGTCCGGTAGGCAAGTGGGGTAATTAAACCTTCCCTATTGAATGCAAAACATTTTGGCACATGTTTGCTGAAACACCATGAATTTTGCTAAAATATTTAGATACTCTCAATTGTACTTATCCCTGTTTAAAGTAAAAAACAAATTGGCTAAATATTGTATGTTAATATGTTAGTATACAGATATTTATTTTGCAAAAGTAACGTTTTTATATTGATACTTTTATTTGGCCTAATCCCTTGTATTAACTAAAATAAAAAAAATAAAAAAATGGGACAGCCATGCTGGAGCTCTATGTGACTGGCTGCAGCTTCTAATGCACATGGTGAGAAGCTCGCAGTGTGCGGTGAAATCAGAGGAAGCCGTTTCAGTCCAGGAGAGGAGCCGCTATAACTGTGCAAGACTGACGGGGAGGACGGAGTCCTCCAGGGCTTGTGATAGGCCTTCAAATTTCCTCACCTAGGTGATTAGCTGACGAGCTTCTTGGAAACGTCTTGAAGATTCCATCAAAGGTTAGTGACAGGGAAAATTCCTCCGCAGCCTGGGGGCAACTTACTCCCAGCAGCGTTATGTCACCATGATCCCCGTCAGTCTATAAAGACCACAAGCTCCATTACCTGCGGGCTGAACACAGACACCTTCAGTGAGATGGATTTAGCGCTGTAAATTAGCGATGTGATTGGCGTGTGGCAGCAGACGCCGGAGAGCGAACGCCGGGTGGGTTCCGCTTAAATCTGAACATGTCAGTAAATCCTGCGGCCGGAAGCTGTCGTGTGTTTTCAGGCGAATGTCAGATTGAGAGAAATTACGTTCTTTACCGATTCTTCAGAATACCGTATATACTCGAGTATAAGCCGAGTTTTTCAGCACATTTATTTGTGCGGAAAATGCCCCCCTCGGCTTATACTCGAGCCTGTGTCCATCTGCAGCCTCGTGCGCCTGATCTCCCGGCGCTGTGACGTCAGTCTACTCGGCGGCCGTGCAGTTTAACAAAGCCCCGCCTCCTCCTTGTCCTCGTCCGTGATAGGCGGAATGCTGACTCACTGCTGGGAAACTGAGTCAGTGTTCCGTCACGGACGAGGACGAGGAGGAGGCGGGGCTTTGTTACACTGCACGGCCACCGACTAGACTGCATATCACAGCGCCGGAGATCATAAGGCTGCAGATGGACACAGCGCCGGTACATGAGGCACAGATCAGGTAGGAAGATTGGCACATTGAGGCAAGAAATATGGACACAGTGAGGCATGCAGATGGACAGAGTGAGGCACAGTGAGGCATGCAGATGGATACAGTGAGCAGGGGCGTCGGAACAGGACAGGAAAACCAAGCAGCTGCTTGGGGCCCCGACTTGTCCTGGGGCCCCAGCAGAGGGCAGCACAGCAGAAAGAGGAGCCAGAGGACTCAAGGAGGCAGCACGGGTGGAGGAGGTAAGACATTCCCCCCTGCATATCCAATGTAATACTGTGCCATCTGCCCCCCCCTCCCACGATCGCCTGCCCCCCCCCCATTCCCGAGAACGGGCGCCTTCCCTCCCGCGAACGGCGTCAATGATGCCCCCCTCCGCTCAACAACTTGGTGCACCTGTTGTCTGTCCTGCGGCAGCACCCCCCCCCCCCTCGCTTCTCAACTTTAAAATTGTTGCTTGGGGCCCCCAAATTCCTTCAAATGGCCTTGATAGTGAGGCATAGTGAGGCATGCAGATGGACACAGTGAGGCTGCAAATGGGCACAGCGAGGCTGAGGCATGCAGAGGGACACGGTGAGGCTGCAAATGGACACAGTCAGTGAGGCTGCAAATGAGTACAGTGAGGCTGTAGATAGGCACAGTGAGGCTGCAAATGGGTAGAGTGTGGCTGCAAATGGGCACAGTAAAGCTGCAAATGGGCACAGTGAGGCTGCAGATGGGCATTGTTGACCCTCTTTTCCACTTCCAATAGCTGCTGCATTTCTCACCCTAGTCTTATACTCGAGTCAATAATTTTTATTTATTTTTTTGTGGTAAAATTAGGTGCCTCGGCTTATATTCGGGTCGGCTTATACTCGAGTATATACAGTACATTTATTTAAAAAATGTATGTGTTAATGGCATTTCAAAAGTCGTTTTCAATCTTTCAAAAATCTGCAGATTTCATTAAAATAATCCCTGTAGTGTATGTTTTTTTTCTCTTTTAAAGTTGAGTTCCACCCTTAAAAAAAAAAAAATACACCAAAATCCTGCAAAAAAATAGAATCTTTTTTATTTTTTATTTACCAGAAATAGCGGTTGCTATGCGGAAGTCCCTAATCTGCCTCTTCTTAGTCTGCGGCTGGTCTTCTTCCTCGTCCTCCTCGCGTTGTCTTCTAGGGAATGGGGCGAGCTGCCTTCTAAGAACTGTGTGTATCCCAGAGAGCAGCCGCCCATTCACAAAGTGCCGCTAGACTCGCGCATGCGCAGTAGGAAACGGACAGTGAAGCCGCAAGGCTCCACTGCCTGTTCCCCTTAGTTAGGATGGTGGCGCCGGGACCTGCCAGGATTGAGGGATCGGCCTTGGGGGACCGACATCACGGGCGAGTAGGACAGGTAAGTGTCCTTATTAAAAGTCAGCAGCTACAGTGTTTGTAGCTGCTGACTTTTAAAAAAATAAATAAATTGCGGGTGGAATCCCTCTTTAAGAAACTGATGGTTGGTCATCTTCCTGAAATGTCACGTATGCTTCTGTTGAAATACACCATTTTACCAAAAGTATTGGGACACCTGCCTTTACACGCACATGAACTTTAAAGAGGAAGTCAACCCTGATGGTTTTTACTTCCTCTTTATTTTCCTGCAAAGGTAAAGCATAATGGGCTAGTATGCATCGCATAGTAGCCTATTATGTGTCACTTACCTGAACGGAAGCCTGCGATGTCCCCGATGTCCCCGCTGGCTGGAAGCGTCCATTCTTCACCACTCTTCCCAGTCTTAGTCCGTAGGGTTCAATATTGAGTTGGCCCCGCCCTTTGCTGGTATAACAGCTTCAACTCTTCTGGGACGGCCGTCCACAAGGTTTAGGAGGGTGTCTATGGGAATGTTGGACCATTCTTCCAGAAGCGCATTTGGGAGGTCAGACACTGATATAGGATGAGAAGGCCTGGCTCCAGTCTCCACACTAATTCATCCCAAAGGTGTTCTATCGGGTTGAGGTCAGGACTCTGTGCAGGCCAGTCAAGTTCCTCCACCCTAAACTCGCTCATCTATGTCTTCATGGACCTTGATTTGTGCACTGGTCCAAATCATTTGGTGGAGGGGAAATTATGGTGGGGAGTTGTTTTTCAGGGGTTGGGCTTGGCCCCTTAGTTGCAGTGAGGGGAACTCTTAAGGCGTCGGCATACCAAGACCTTTTGGACAATTTCATGCTCCCAACTTTGTGGGAACAGTTTGGGGACGGCCCCTTCCAGTTCCAACATGACTGCGCATGTATATTAGTGCTACACACAAGTGGCTCAATCTCTGAGGACAATATTTGATTCTTCACATGACCATAGCCTCCACCCGGTCCTGGGCCATAGTGAGCACGCCTTGGGCGAGGTGTTACCCCGCGTGCACTGGCGCAGCAAGACCCCACCCACACGAGCATCATATATCAAAGTTACATTTCTAGCTTGATGTTTTTCATACTTCCGGTTAGAACAATGCAGGATACATTTTCGTAGTACATCATTTTTAATTTGGCCTTTTTCCGGGTTTAAGATATCAGTATAATAAGTGAATTTTGGATATATGGAGTAATTCATGTTATGTAGGTACGCTGTGGTAGCACTCTCACCTAGCAGTAACAAGGGTCGCTGGTTCGAATCCCAACCATGACACTACCTGCCTGGAGTGCATGTTGCATGTTCTCCCTGTGTATGCGTGGGTTTCCTCCGGGTACTCCGGTTTCCTCCTACACTCCAAAGCCATGCTGGTAGGTTAATTGGCTTCTGTCCAAAATTGGCCCTAGTATATGAATGTGAGTTGGGGACCTTGGATTGTGGGCTCCTTGAGGGTAGGGACCGATGTGAGGGTGCAATGTATGTGTGGAGCGCTGCATAAAAATTGACGGCGCTATATGGGTACCTTAAATAAATAATAATATAATAGTTAAGCATCTTAATGAGATACAATGTATGGGGATAGGGAGAATTGTAGACACGCACCCACACTCACTCAGGTTGGACTGGTGTCTTTATTTAACCTTACTAACTATGTAACTATGCTGAAGGTGATAGGATTGGTGTCCAGCTGAGCCCTCTGTAATCACAACGAGGCTTGATTTTAATACTGTTATATGAGGCGATGATGCAGTATGTTGCCCGTTCCCCAGGACGACGTCAATCCCTGATGAAACGCGTAGGGCGGATGACGTGCTGATGTCATCGCTATTCACGAGTCCCAGAAGCGCGGGCGCTCGTTTGTGTTTATACCGGCCAGTGCTATTTTTACAAGCTATCCATTTTTATGTGAGCTGCTTTTACAAATAAATCGTTGGATTTTACACTATGTCAAGCCTTCTTTATTTTTGAGTGGGATATCCCGGATAATCTGGAGAGAGGATTTGCCTACAGGACCACCGAGCTTTGGTTGGATTGCCATCAAAAGGCCATGGGGGGGGTAATCAGCCACAAGTGTTACTGGCCTTTTATATAAGAGGTCCAGTACTGCTGGTAAGGAGGCCATCTTTATGGGGGCGGTGGACATGGTTTTTGTTTTCACCTATGGTGTTTGTATTGGTCCAGCAACGCACCAGCACCTTTGCAGCCATTGTGCTACATGCTGGATGTTTGGTGTGCTCCTGTACCTTTAAGGAGGGGTGGCTCCCCTTCAGTCCACCTGCCCTCATCTAACCATCAGAATGCATGTGCCTCCATTGTGGGGACACTCAATGTTAGTGTAGGACCACAGACTCCAGGGGGCCTTGGCGTGGCTCTGTGGCTCACGCATGCGTTTGCAAATGCGTGCGGACAAACCCCTGTTTTTAACGCCTACTGTTAGACAGGTTAATTGGTTGTCAGCGAGCTGGTCGGTAAGTAGGCTTGGTTTTTCCCTGGGCATTCCCCAGGCCATGTTGTTAAGCACTCTCACCTAGCAGTAAAAAGGGTCACTGGTTCGAATCCCAACCATGACACTACCTGCCTGGAGTGCATGTTGCATGTACTCCGGTTTTTTCCCACACTCCAAAGCCATGCTGGTAGGTTAATTGGCTTCTGTTCAAAATTGGCCCTAGTATATGAATGTGAGTTGGGGACCTTGGATTGTGGTGATAGGATTGGTGTCCAGCTGAGCCCTCTGTAATCACAACGAGGCTTGATTTTAATACTGTTATATGAGGCGATGACGCAGTATGTTGCCCGTTCCCCAGGACGACGTCAATCCCTGACGAAACGCGTAGGGCGGGTGACGTGCTGATGTCATCGCTATTCACGAGTCCCAGAAGCGCGGGCGCTCGTTTGTGTTTATACCGGCCAGTGCTATTTTTACAAGCTATCCATTTTTATGTGAGCTGCTTTTACAAATAAATTGTTGGATTTTACACTATGTCAAGCCTTCTTTATTTTTGAGTGGGATATCCCGGATAATCTGGAGAGAGGATTCGCCTGCAGGACCACCAAGCTTTGGTTGGATTGCCATCAAAAGGCCATGGCGTGGTAATCAGCCACAAGTGTTACTGGCCTTTTATATAAGAGGTCCAGTACTGCTGGTAAGGAGGCCATCTTTCTATACTATCGGTGGTGGTGTCTTGTGGTGTTTTAGCACATAGGCAGGGGCGTCGGAACAGGACAGGCAAACCAAGCAGCTGCTTGGGGCCCCCGACTTGTCCTGGGGCCCCAGCAGAGGGCAGCAGAGGGCAGCACAGCAGAAAGACGAGCCAGAGGACTCGAGGAGGCAGCACGGGAGGAGGAGGTAAGACATTCCCCCCCGCATATCCACTGTAATATCCTGCGATCGCCCCCTCTCGCGAACGTGCGCCCCCCACCCCGCGAACGGCGTCAATGACCCGCAATAGCCCCCCCTCAACAACTTGTTGTCCAAGTCCCGCGGTAGCCCCCCCCCCCCCGCGCTCAACAACTCTCAACAACTTGTTGGTGTCCTGGTGTCCATTGTGCTTGGGGCCCCCAAATTCCTTCAAACGGCCCTGCACATAGGGGACTGGAGTGGACTGTATGTCACTGCGTTTGGGATCTACGTGTGAAACACTACATGCAAGATCAATACTACCGCTGTTTAATTCTCATCCTCTCTCACCCAAAGAGCACTATTGTTTGTTTGATATTTTCTTTCATGCTGTGAGATTTATATTGGTCTAAGAAGCTTGACTTTGTTCTATACAAATGTTGGTTATGTGCAAATATCACACATTAGAGTCACTGCTATTTTACATTGTCTTATTTTTCTTTATTTATCTATTCAAGTCTAGGCGCGGTTTCGTTCTCCATATAATTTGGCGAGCAGTACCCTTTTGGGCTTGGTCATGTGACAAATATGGCAATGGCAGTGCCATATTTTATCAATGATGTCATTATTGTCTCCAAAACAGAACTTCTCGTTCTCCATGCAAACCGAAAGAAAAACTGTAGGACAACAGGCACACCACCCACCATCCTTGGACAAACCATCGCCCCAAGCACTAAAATTAAAAGCCTTGGAGCCATTTTTGACTCGGAGATGTCGATGGACGCACGAATAGGATCAGTAGTCAGCGGATCTCACCATCTTCTCCGCCTGCTGCGTAGACTCATCCCGGAAGAGGACACAGCAGTAGTAGTTGGAACAATAATCAACTCCCGGCTTGACTACGCAAACTCCCTCTACATAGGACTACCCAAATACCAGATTTTGCGTCTACAAGTCGTCCAGAACACGGCAGCCAGACTGGTAACGGGAAAAAAAACCTGGGAATCCATCACCCCGTCCCTGAGGTCCCTACATTGGCTAACCGTAAAGGATCGGGTTACATTCAAGACCCTCTGCCTCACCCACAAATGCTCACAAGGAAACGCTCCTCAATATTTATGCGAGAAAATAAAACATTACAACCCTAGTCGCGCCCTCCGGTCAACTAACCAAAACCTCCTTCACATCACCAAGACCCTCTACAAATCTAAAGGAGAACAAAGATTTGCAGTCCAAGGACCATGGTTATGGAACGCTCTACCCACCAACATCCGCATGGAAAAAACTAAAGACCCACCACTTCTGAAGGATCAGGACGACAGGATGCAGGATCAGGATCAGCATCAGGATGCAAAGCGTCTTGAGGCGATTTAGTTCGCATTTGTAGCGCTATATAAGTTACTCACTCACTCACCCATTTTCCTATATAGCTTATGGCAAGTCAGGGAGCTCTCATTTGGCAGGCAGTATCATTGGGCCTGGTTGGGTGCGCTGGGTCCGTTGGGTTTTTATATTTGGACGAGTCAGCAGGCATCATAATTGATGATGACATTACGTCATATGACGTCCTCGGCTTCCCGGAGGTATACGGCGCACGGGCGTGCCCACTGCGTCACCGAGGAGCCGATGCGCATGCACCCGCGATCGCTCACACAGATCCACGTCCTGTCAGGGGAGATGAGACCGATCGTGTGTTCCTAGTATATAGGAACACCGATCGGTCTCCTCCCCTAGTCAGTCCCATCCCCCCCCCCCACAGTTAGAATCACTCCCTAGGTCAGTGTTTCTCAACTCCAGTCCTCAAGGCGCCCCAACAGGTCATGTTTTCAGTCTTTCCTTAATTTTGCACAGATGATTTGATCAGTTTCACTGCCCTAGTAATTGCCACAGCTGTTCACTCTGAGGGAAATCCTGAAAACATGACCTGTTGGGGCGCCTTGAGGACTGGAGTTGAGAAACACTGCCCCAGGTAACACATTTAACCTCTTGATCGCCCCCTTGTTTTAACTCCTTCCCTGCCGGTGACATTTATACAGTAATCAGTGCATTTTTATAGCTCTGATCGCTGTATAAATGTCAATGGTCCCAAAATAGTGTCAAAAGTGTCCGATGTGTCTGCCATAATGTCACAGTCACAATAAAAATCGCAGATCATCGCCATTACTAGTAAAAAAAAAAAACAATAATAATAAAGATGCCATAAATCAATAACCTATTTTGTAGGCGCTATAACTTTTGCGCAAACCATTTAATATATGCTTATTGCAGGTTTTTTTTTTACCAAAAAACATCGCCATTGCTAGTTACTAGTAAAAAAAATATTGATATTAAAAAATGCCATAAATCAACAACCTATTTTGTAGGCGCTATAACTTTTGCGCAAACCATTTAATATACGCTTATATATGCAATTTTTATTTTTTTTTACCAAAAATATGTAGTAGAGTATATATCGGCCTAAACATTTTTTTTTTTGTTTTTTTTGTTTTTAAATGGGATATTTATTATAGCAAAAAGTAAAAAATAGTGTTTTGTTTTTTTTTCTCTAAATTGTCGCTCTTTTTTTGTTTATAGCGGAAAAAGCAAAAATCGCAGAGGTGATCAAATACCACCAAAAAAAAAAAAAGCTCTATTTGTTGGGCAAAAAATTATAACATTTTCATTTGAGTACAGTGTTGCATGACCGCCCAATTGTCATTCAAATTGTGACAGCGCTGAAAGCTGAAAATTGGCCTGGGCAGGAAGGGGTTAAAAATGCCCGGTATGGAAGTGGTTAATAAAGGATTTGTCAAACGATTGGGTGTCTTTATTTCTAGGTTACATTTTTTTTTTGTGTGTGTGTGAATGAGAAGGGGTATTAGGTAACCCTATAGCCTTGTGTACACGATCGGGTTTTCAGATAAAAAAAGTCCGATGGACTTTTTCCATTGGAGATTTTTTTCTGTTGGTGTTTAGAAATAGAACATGTTTTATTTTTTTCTGATGTAAAAAAAACCTATAGGAAATTTGCTTTAACTGACAATTGCGCGGTCGTGCGACGTTGTACCCATACAAAATTGACGTCCTTTTTTCCCCACAAATAGAGCTTTCTTTTGGTGGTATTTGATCACGTCTGCGGTTTTTCTTTTTTGCGCTATAAACAAAAAAAGAGCAACAATTTTGAAAAAAAAAGCAATATTTTTTACTATTTGCTATAATAAATATCCCCAAAAAAATCTATTAAAAATTTTTTTTTTCCTCAGTTTAGGCCGATACGTATTCTTCTACATATTTTTGGTAAAAATATCGCAATAAGCGTTTATTGAGTCGTTTGCGCAAAAGTTATACCGTCTACCAAATAGGGGATAGATTTATGGCATTTTTTTTTTCTAGTAATGGCGGCGATCAGCGATTTTTATCATGACTGCGACATTATGGCGGACACATCGGACACTTTTGACACTATTTTGGGACCATTGTCGTTTATACAGTGATCAGTGCTATAAAAATGCCCTGATTACTGCATAAATGTCACTGGCAGGGAAGGGGTTAAACACTAGGGGGCGATCAAGGGGTTACGTGTGTCCTAGTGAGTGATTCTTACTGTGGGGGGGGGAGGGGGATGGTCTCACTACAACATGACAGAGATCACTGCTCCTGATGACAGGGAGCAATAGATCAGTGTCCTGTCAGTAGGCAGAACAAGGAAATGCCTTGTTTACATAGGCAACTCCCCGTTCTGCAGCTCCGTGACACGATCGCGGGGCCCCCGGCGGACATCGAGTCCGCGGGACCCACGGTCACGTCCCGGTGGCGCGAGTGCGCTCACTAAGCCCCGATTTAAAGAGGACGTACCTGTACACCCATTTGCGCAGCCGTGCCATTGTGTTGACGTATATCGTCATGCGCTGGTCGGCAAGCGGTTAAAGAGGACCTGTCATTTCCCATTGTTCATCCCTTGTGAAAGCAATAAATTTGAATGAAAAAAAAAATTAAAGAGACAGTGTAAAACAAAAGGTTTGAATAAAATAAATAATCCTTTTTTTTTTTTTTTTTTAGTGCCCCCTCCCCCGATGCTTATGCATAAATGTGAACACATACCTAAGTCCCGCCCGCATATGTAAACAGTGATCGCGCAACACATGTGAGGTATCGCCACAAACGGCACAGTGAGAGCAATCATTTTAATTCCAGATCCCCCTTGTAACTCTAAAGCCCTGTACACACGATCGGATTTCCTATGGTTTTTAAACCAATGGATTTGTCAATCGGAAAACCGATGAAGCCTTCCATCAGTCTTGCCTACACACCATCAGTCTAAAAACTGACCGCCCCAAACGCCGTGACGTAAAACACTCAGATGAGCTTAGAAAAATTAAGTTCTATGCTTCTGAGCATGCGTCTAATTGATTCTGAGCATGCGTGGGTTTTTTAACCGATGGACTTGCCCATAGACGATCGGAATTTGCTATCGGTTTTTTATCCATCGGAAAAATTTAAAACATGTTCTGTTTTTTGACACCGATGGAAAAAAGACCGATGGGGCCCATACATGATCAGTTTGTCCGATGAAAAAAGTCTATCTGTCTTTTTTCATCAGAAAAACCGATCGTGTGTACACGGCATAAGTCATTTTTCTCCTTCACTGATGTGCGCTGATGAGGTGGCACTTATGGGCACTGATTAGGTGTCACTGATGAGGAGGCACTAATACGCTGCACTGATAGGTGGCACTGATATGCAGCACTGATGAGCACTGATGAGGCGGAACTGAAGGGCACTGATTAGGTGGCACTGATGAGGAGGCACTAATATGCCACACTGATGGGCACTGATATGCAGCAATGATGAGTACTGATAGGCGGCACTGGTGGACACTGAAAGGTGGCACTGGTGGGCACTGAAAGGTGGCACTGGTGGGCACTGATTAGTGGAAGTAGTGGGCACTGATAGGTGGCACAGATAGGCGGAACTGATGGGCAGCACTGATGGGCACTGAAAGGCTGCACTGGCTGGCATCACTTATGGGCACTGATGGGCACTAATTGATGGTGCTGATGGGCACTGATTGGTGGCACTGATAGGCACTGCTAGGGTTTTCCTGTAATCAGGGCACTTATGATCAGTGCCCTGGTTACCAGCCCAGGTCTCCCCTGCGAGGAGATGCCACTGATCGGCACTCCTCACCACACCCTCTGTTAGTGTGAGGCGAGCAGAGCCAATTCATGGCTCTTCCTTGTTTACTTTACAGAGATCAGGGTCTCGCCGTGTCCTAACAATGCGGCATAACCCCAATCGCCACGCTGCGTGCCCCAACGGGCACGCAAGAGCGGCCATTCTTGGCCCCCGTCATGTGACGTCCACCTGGAACAAGAGCCGCATCGTTCCCACGTCATCTGATGGTGGGGGGGGCAACTGGTTAAAAAAACGCTGCGAAAAATACAGTGCGACATAAAAAATTGCAATGCCCACCATTTTATTCTCTAGGGTCTCTGCTAAAAAAATATATATATAATGTTTGGGGTTATAAGTAATTTTCGAGCAAAAAAAAAAAAATATATATACAGATTTTTACATGTAGGAGAGAAATGTCAGACTTGGCCCGGGTGGGAACTGGTTAATTGGAAAAAACGAATCATGGGTGTGATAAAAATACAAAAAAAGACCCCACATTGCTCAGGCATGGCCCACCATTGTCAGGGAAGCAGTGCAGAGCAATGATACACAGCTGATGCTGGAGAATATGCAGCTGGACAGGAAGTGGCTAAAATATAATGGAGGAGATGAGAATAAAGGAGAATAAGGATGCAAAAAAAAAAAAAGCAAAATCATTGTTGTTGTTGTTTATATGACAAATGAAATGTCATCCAATCCAGATTTACTCTCCTTTAATGTTGTTCTTTGTTGTGATGACCGAATTTCAGTTATGGGAGTTCATGTATTTTTTTTTTTTTTTTTTTTTTTTTTATGTATTTATGTTTTTTTTTTTTGCAAAGTATCTTTTTTATTGATTTCCAAGATAATAAAAAAAAATTGATTTTGTCCTTTTATTGACATCTAAATTTCACAAGTAAAATATTTATCTCCACGGATAACTGAGCAGTGATTTATTTCGTTTGTGTTTTGTGATCCTCTGAGCTGGAAAATACAGCGCCTTGAAAAAGTATTCATACCCCTTGAAATTTTCCACATTTTGTCATGTTACAACCAAAAATGATTTTATTGGGATTTTATGTGATAGACCAACACAAAGTGACACATAATTGTGAAGTGGAAGGAAAATGATAAATGATACAAATAAATATGTGAAAAGTGTGGGGGGGGGGCATTTGTATGGAGCCCCCCGGAGTCAATACTTTGTAGAACCCCCTTTCTCTGCAATTACAGCTGCAAGTCTTTTTGGGGATGTCTCTACCAGCTTTGCACATCTAGAGAGGGACGTTTCTGCCCATTCTTCTTTGTAAAATATCTCAAGTTCTGTCAGATTGGATGGAGAGCGTCTGTGATCAGCAATTTTCAAGTCTTGCCACAGATTCTCAATGGGATTTAGGTCTGGACTGTGACTGGGCCATTCTAACACATGAATAGGCTTTGATGTAAACCATTCCATTGTAGCTCTGGCTGTATGTTTCGGGTCGTTGTCCTGCTGGAAGGTGAACCTCCACCCCAGTCTCAAGTCTTTTGCAGACTCTAAAGCCATGTACACACGATAGGTTTAACCGATGAAAACAGTCCGATGGACTTTTTTCATCGGACAAACCGATCGTGAATGGGCCCCATCGGTCTTTTTTCCATCGGTGTTTAAAAATAGAACATGCTTTAAATTTATCCGTTGGTTAAAAAAACGATAGCAAAATCCGATCGTCTGTGGGGAACTTCATCGGATAAAAAACCCACGCATGCTCAGAATCAAGTCGACGCATGCTCAGAAGCATTGAACTTAATTTTTCTCGGCTTATCGGAGTGTTTTGCGTCACCGCGTTTGGAACGGTCGGTTTTTTGACTGATGGTGTGTAGGCAAGACTGATGGAAGTCAGCTTCATCGGTTTTCCGATGGAAAAATCCATTGGTTAAAAAACCATAGGAAATCCGATCGTGTGTACAGGGCTTTACAGGTTTTTTTCTGATTGTCCTGTATTTGTCTCCATCCATCTTCCCATCAACTCTGACCAGCTTCCCTGTCCCTGCTGAAGAAAATCATCCTCACCACATGATGCTGCCACCACCATGTTTCACAGTGGGGATGGTGTGTTCAGGGTGATGTGCAGTGTTAGTTTCACCCCCCACACATAGCATTTTGCTTTTAGGCCAAAAAGTTTAATTTCGGTCTCATCTGACCAGAGCACCTTCTTCCACATGTTTGCTGTGTCCCCCACATGATTGCTGTGTCCCCCACATGTTTGCTGTGTCCCCCACATGGCTTCTCACAAACTGCAAACAGGACTTCTTATGACTTTCTTTCACCAATGTCTTTCTTCTTGTCACTCTTCCATAAGGCCCCATTCACACCTGAACATAGCGTTTTCAGGCAGAAAGTCGCGCAATTTTATCGCAATTTTGCTGCGTTTTTTGCTGCGTTTTTTGCCGCAATTTTGTACAGGTCCAAGGGTCACCAATGTAAAAAGCAGAAAAACGCCCAAATCTGCCCGATTCGCTCAACAAAAAAGGGTCCTGAACTTGTTTGAGCTTCAGGCGTTCGGCTTCGGGCGTTTTGGAGTGGAGATGTTAAACATCTCCAAAGAGAATAATGGATTTTTTCCCCCTCTAGCGTTTTGTAGTTTCAGGCTTCAGGCGACAAAATGCTCAGGTGTGAATGCAGCCTAAAGGACAGATTTGTGGAGAAGCACGACTAATAGTTGTCCTGTGGACAGATTCTCCCACCTGAGCTGTGGATCTCTGCAGCTCCTCCAGAGTTACCATGGGCCTCTTGGCTGCTTCTCTGATGAATGCTCTCCTTGCCCGGCCCGGTCAGTTTAGGTGGACGGCCATGTCTTGGTAGGTTTGCAGTTGTGCCGTACTCTTTCCATTTTCCGATGATGGATTGAACAGAGCTCCGTGAGATCTTCAAAGCTTGGGAGATTTTTTTTATAACCTAACCCTGCTTTATACTTCTCCACAACTTTATCCCCGACCTGTCTGGTGTGTTCCTTGGCCTTCATGATGCTGTTTGTTCACTAAGGTTCTCTAACAAACCTCTGAGGGCTTCACAGAACAGCTGTACTTATACTGAGATTAAATGACACACAGGTGGACTCTATTTACTAATTAGGTGACTTCTGGAGGCAATTGGCTCCACTAGGTTTTAGTTAGGGGTATCAGAGTAAAGGGGGCTGAATACAAATGCCCCCCCAAATACTTTTTACATATTTATTTGTAAAACAAAAAAATGTAAAACCATTTATCATTTTCCTTCCACTTCACAATTATGTGCCACTTTGTGTTGGTCTATCACATAAAATCCCAATGAAATACATTTACCTTTTTGGATGTAACATGACAGCATGTGGAAAATTTCAAAGGGTGTGAATACTTTTTCAAGGCACTGTAGAAGTGATGAGAGATTTATTTTCAGAAAAGAAGTTACGAATTACTAATCCCAAAATAAAGTAACATTGTATATACACAGATGCTGGATGCAGAGAAGAGCTCTTTTTTTTTTTCTAAAATAACAAACATGTTATACTTGCCTGCTCTGTGTAATGGTTTTGCACAGAGCACCCCGATCCTCTTCTTTTTGGGTTCCTCGCTGGAGCTCCTGGCTCCTCCCCCTCCAGCAGTGCTCCCAGAGAAAGCTGTTTGCCCTGGGGGGGGGGGGGGGGTCACCGCAGCGTGCTGCTGTCCATAAGACACATAGAGCCACGGCTCGGCCCCACCTCCACTGCTCTCTCCTCATTGGCTCACTGGCTGTGATTGAGGGAGAGTCCCCATTCAGCCAAGGTTATCGTGACCATCGCTGGATTGAAGGGGCTCAGGTAAGGATTAGGGGGGCCATGAGGGGGTGGGGGGGGGGGGTGCTGCACACAGAAGTTTTTGTTTTACCTTTCATTGGTTACTTTATGTTTAAATACCTTCATTTCTACCTTGTGATCCTTCTCGTATTCCTCTTTATATTATATACATTACTTGTATATAAACTTTCTCAATAAAAATATATTGTAAAAAAAAAAAAATGTATGAAGGTAAAAAACCTTCAGCCTTTAGAACCACTTTAACCCTTAAGTAGATGTGCAATTCGTTTTGTAAATTTTTTAACAAATTTGTTAATTCGGAAACATCCGAATTACCGAAAACCCATTTAACAAATTTTTCTGAATATTCATTCATTCGAATACTCCTAAATTCGTGAATTTAAATATTCGTAAATTCGAAAATTTGCGATTCCTAATTCCGTAAATTCGAAAATCTAAAAACCCGAAAATTCGAAAATCTGAAATAATACCCAATTATTAAATTATAGGCATTGGAATTTCCTTTCAAATTTGGCTGTTAGTGAACATAACGAATACGGATTCAGACCTCAAATTTTCCACTCGCCTACTCGCATTTTGCGAGTGGAAATTGAGGTCTGGCGAGGAGCTGAGCTGCCTGGGAGTGGGGGGTCGAGCACTGCTGCCGGGGGGCGGGGTTGATCGTGAGCCGTTCTCCCAGTGATCGCCCCGATGGCAGAAAGCATGGAGGAAGAGGAGAGCCGCGGGATCGCAGAGCGGTATAGCCCACTGTTACAACTTACATTGAAATTTCCTCCACTCTGCTCACTCCCACAGCCCCGCCTCCTCCTGACCCCACGACTGTAATAGACAGAATGCGGGTCCAATGGTGAGATGTGTTGTCTATTACAGTCGCGGGGTCAGGACGGGGCTGTGGGAGTGAGCAGAGCGGAGGAAATTTCAATGTAAGTTGTAACAGCATGCTATACCACTCTGCGATCCCGCGGCTCTCCTCTTCCTCCTGTCATGATCTGGCCGCCAATGGGGGCACAATGAATCTGCAATGGGGGCAAAGTGAATCTGCAATGGGGGCACGGTGAATCTGCAATGGGGGCATGGTGAATCTGCAATGGGGGCACGGTGAGTCCACAATGGGGGCACGGTGAGTCCGTAATTGGGGCACGGTGAGTCCATAATAGGGGCACGGTGAGTCCGTAATGGGGGCACGGTGAGTCCATAATGGGGGCACGGTGAATCTGCAATGGGGGCACAGTGAGTCCGCAATGGGGGCACGGTGAGTCCGCAATGGTGGGCATGGTGAGTCCGCAATGGTGGGCACGGTGAGGCTGCAATGGTGGGCACAGTGAGGCTGCAATGGTGGGCACGGTGAGGCTGCATTGATGGGCACAGGTGAGGCTGTGCTGAGGAGAACAGATAAAGTTGTTGTTAATATTTATTTTTGTAACTTAATTCTGCATAAAACCTTTCACAAGATAATTTATGAGGGCGTGATTAGCGGAAGAATTAGGGGCGGAGCAGGATAGGGGTTGGGTGGGGCAACTAGTGTCGAGTAACCCTTGAGGCCTGGCTAGTGGCTCAAGACTTGAAATTTTGAGCCCTGCGGATTTATCCAAAGTTACGAATTATCCAAAATAACGAATGCCGTTTCTAAACGAATGGAACTTAACAAATTAATAATAATAAATAACAATAATAATAAAAAATAAAAACGTTTTATTATTATTATTTAATATTCATTTGTTCCGTTCCATTTGTTTAGATGTGGCATTCCTTATTTTGGATAATTCGTAACTTCGGATAAATTCGTATTCGTTATGTTCACTAACAGCCAAATTTGAAAGGAAATTCCAATACTTATAATTTAATAGTTAGTTATTATTAGTTAGTTATTATTTAGGTTCTTTAGCATTTTCAGATTTTCTTTCTTATTTTTGGATTTTCTAATTTACGAATTTACGAAATTACAAATTTTCGAATTTATGAATTTACGAATATTTGATTTTAAGAATTTATGAATTTATGAATTTTCGAATTTACGAATTGCAATCATAACGAATGACCCGAAAAAGAAACGAATGAAACGAAAACGAAACACATTTTTCGGCAGTGCACATGTCTACCCTTAGGCCATTTTTTGAGGTTTTTTTTCAAATCATTTTAGGCCTGAAGATTACATAAAACCCCCAATAAATTATGTATTTTCTGAAAACAGACAATAAATATGCAGAGAAAAATAGTGGTAGTGAAAAACTTTTTATGCAACAAAATATTAGCGCAATGGTATGAAAGTTAATTTTGGGGCACGCAAACACAAAAAAAAAAAAAATGACCCAATGTATTTGGTAAAATATAAAAGATGAAGTTTTGCTGAGAAAATAGATACCCAACATTTCAAATCTTAAAATTGCGCGAGCTTGTGAAACGGCGATAATCATCAGTACCCTATATTTTCCATAGACAATTTGAAAGTCCCTACAGGTCATCAGTTTAGAGTTTATTAATTGTAATTTCATATTTTTTCCACTTTATTGTTATCAGAAGGAGGCTAACAAGCCCATATGTGATGACACTGGGTAGACATGTGCACTGCCTAAAAATTTGTTTGTTTTTGTTTCATTTGGTTTTTTTGGTTTTTTTTTCAGGTCATTCGTCATGATCAAAATGTGAAAATTCAAAAATTTTGAAAAAATTATAATTTGCTATGTTCCATTCGTTTAGACGTGGTATTTGTTATTCTGATAATTCGGAAAAAATCCGAAAAATTTGAAAATCCTAAAATAAGAACAAAAATTTGAAAGAACGAAAATCCGAAAATTCTAAAGAACGAAAATACGAAATAATAACTAACTAACTAATAATAATAACTAACTATTAAATTATAGAAAATAATGGACCCTAACAAACTAAGTATAAGGACTATGACGGTACACAATTTATGTAAAAAGTATCAAAAAATATTTATTATATGATAAAAATGACACATGTATACATATCAAAAAAGCATACAAAAGCTGAACATAAAACATAACCAAAACCATCTAATACTCCTTGAATACGGATTCTTGGTGACACCCTAATAGTAGAGCACAGTGAGTTGTTGTAATTTGTTTTATGTGCAGCTTTTGTGTGTTTTGTATGTAATTTTTATCATACAATAAATATTTTTTGATACTTTTTACATAAATTGTGTACCATTATAATCCTTATACTTAGTTTGTTAGGGTCCATTATGTTGTATATTATTGATTAGGATGAGGTACCAGACCTACATGGTCTACCAAAGGAGGGTCTATTTCCGAGGCCTTATTATGAATTTGTTACGTACCATTTAGTTAGATGCGGCTTTCGTTATTTCCAATAATTCGTAATTTCGGATGAATTTGTTACGTTTACTAACAGCCAAATTTGAAAAGAAATTACAATACCTACAATTTATAAGTTAGTAATTGCTATTATTATTAGTTAGCTATTATATTGGATTTTTGAATTTTCGGGTTTTCGAATCATCAGATTTTCATTCTTATTTTCGGATTTTTGTTCTTTTGAATTTAGAATTTTTTATTTATTTTTTTCTAAAAAATGTGTGTTTTCATTTATTCAAATATTTCCGAATGAACAAATTTGTTGAATTTCGTTGAAAAACTAATTCGGATCGAAACTAAATGTCTAACACTGGGTAGGTGACAGGTATTCTTTATGGAGACATTGGGGGTCTAATAGACCCCCAATGTCTCCCCTTTGCTTCAGCCAATCAACACAGACTGTTTTTAATCCGCTGTATACCCAACTTTTTACAGCTCTGCACCCTGAAGTGCTCCGGGTTGAGTGCTTCCAGGTTCACACTCTGCAGAGGATATTGAGGAAGGGATGTTCATTAGTGTCCTCTTGTTCACCATCCCGACAACTTTTATTGTGGTTCCAGGAGAAGTAGATGAACTACAAAAAGAGAGGCACTCTGCAAGTATTGTAAAAGTGTTTAAGTGACCACCCAGATCACTTTTAATAAATAGTTCTGAACATGCTAAACAAAATAGAAACAAGCTCAGCTTACATTGGTGATCAGTGGGAAGAATGTTCCTTACATTGGTGATCAGTGGGAAGAATGTTCCTTACATTGGTGATCAGTGGGAAGAATGTTCCTTACATTGGTGATCAGTGGGAAGAATGTTCCTTACATTGGTGATCAGTGGGAAGAATGTTCCTTACATTGGTGATCAGTGAGAAGAATGTTCCTTACATTGGTAATCAGTGGGAAGAATGTCTCTTACATTGGTGATCAGTGGGAAGAATGTTCCTTACATTGGTAATCAGTGGGAAGAATGTCTCTTACATTGGTGATCAGTGGGAAGAATGTTCTTACAATGGTGATCAGTGGGAAGAATGTCCCTTACATTGGTGATCAGTGGGAAGAATGTTCCTTACATTGGTGATCAGTGGGAAGAATGTTCCTTACATTGGTGATCAGTGGGAAGAATGTTCCTTACATTGGTGATCAGTGGGAAGAATGTTCCTTACATTGGTGATCAGTGGGAAGAATGTTCTTACATTGGTGATCAGTGGGAAGAATGTTCCTTACATTGGTGATCAGTGGGAAGAATGTTCCTTACATTGGTGATCAGTGGGAAGAATGTTCCTTACATTGGTGATCAGTGGGAAGAATGTTCCTTACATTGGTGATCAGTGGGAAGAATGTTCCTTACATTGGTGATCAGTGGGAAGAATGTTCTTACATTGGTGATCAGTGGGAAGAATGTTCCTTACATTGGTGATCAGTGGGAAGAATGTTCCTTACATTGGTGATCAGTGGGAAGAATGTTCCTTACATTGGTGATCAGTGAGAAGAATGCTCCTTACATTGGTGATCAGTGGGAAGAATGTTTCTTACATTGGTGATCAGTGGGAAGAATGTTCTTACATTGGTGATCAGTGGGAAGAATGTTCCTTACATTGGTGATCAGTGGGAAGAATGTTCCTTACATTGGTGATCAGTGGGAAGAATGTTCCTTACATTGGTGATCAGTGGGAAGAATGCTCCTTACATTGGTGATCAGTGGGAAGATTGTTCCTTACATTGGTGATCAGTGAGAAGAATGTTCCTTACATTGGTGATCAGTGGGAAGAATGCTCCTTACATTGGTGATCAGTGGGAAGAATGTTCCTTACATTGGTGATCAGTGGGAAGAATGCTCCTTACATTGGTGATCAGTGAGAAGAATGTTCCTTACATTGGTGGTCAGTGGGAAGAATGCTCCTTACATTGGTGATCAGTGGGAAGAATGTTCCTTACATTGGTGATCAGTGGGAAGAATGTCCCTTACATTGGTGATCAGTGGGAAGAATGTTCCTTACATTGGTGATCAGTGGGAAGAATGTTCCTTACATTGGTGATCAGTGGGAAGAATGTTCCTTACATTGGTGGTCAGTGAGAAGAATGTTCCTTACATTGGTGATCAGTGGGAAGAATGTTCCTTACATTGGTGATCAGTGGGAAGAATGTTCCTTACATTGGTGATCAGTGGGAAGAATGTTCCTTATATTGGTGATCAGTGGGAAGAATGTGCCTTACATTGGTGATCAGTGGGAAGAATGTTCCTTACATTGGTGATCAGTGGGAAGAATGTTCCTTACATTGGTGATCAGTGGGAAGAATGTTCCTTACATTGGTGATCAGTGGGAAGAATGTTCCTTACATTGGTGATCAGTGGGAAGAATGTTCCTTACATTGGTGATCAGTGGGAAGAATGTTCCTTACATTGGTGATCAGTGGGAAGAATGTGCCTTACATTGGTGATCAGTGGGAAGAATGTTCCTTACATTGGTGATCGGTGAGAAGAATGTTCCTTACATTGGTCATCAGTGGGAAGAATGTTCCTTACATTGGTTATCAGTGAGAAGAATGTTCCTTACATTGGTGATCAGTGGGAAGAATGTCCCTTACATTGGTGATCGGTGGGAAGAATGTTCCTTACATTGGTGATCGGTGGGAAGAATGTTCCTTACCTTGGTGGTCAGTGGGAAGAATGCTCCTTACATTGGTGGTCAGTGGGAAGAATGTCCCTTACATTGGTGATCAGTGGGAAGAATGTCCCTTACATTGGTGATCAGTGAGAAGAATGTTCCTTACATTGGTGATCGGTGAGAAGAATGTTCCTTACATTGGTGATCGGTGGGAAGAATGTTCCTTACATTGGTGATCGGTGGGAAGAATGTTCCTTACCTTGGTGGTCAGTGGGAAGAATGCTCCTTACATTGGTGGTCAGTGGGAAGAATGTCCCTTACATTGGTGATCAGTGAGAAGAATGTTCCTTACATTGGTGATCAGTGGAAAGAATGTCCCTTACATTGGTGATCAGTGAGAAGAATGTTCCTTACATTGGTGATCAGTGGGAAGAATGTCCCTTACATTGGTGATCAGTGGGAAGAATGTTCCTTACATTGGTGATCAGTGGGAAGAATGTTCCTTACATTGGTGATCGGTGAGAAGAATGTTCCTTACATTGGTGATCGGTGGGAAGAATGTTCCTTACATTGGTGATCGGTGGGAAGAATGTTCCTTACATTGGTGATCAGTGAGAAGAATGTTCCTTACATTGGTGATCGGTGAGAAGAATGTTCCTTACATTGGTGATCGGTGGGAAGAATGTTCCTTACATTGGTGATCGGTGGGAAGAATGTTCCTTACATTGGTGGACAGTGGGAAGAATGTTCCTTACATTGGTGATCAGTGAGAAGAATGTTCCTTACATTGGTGATCAGTGGGAAGAATGTTCCTTACATTGGTGATCGGTGAGAAGAATGTTCCTTACATTGGTGATCGGTGGGAAGAATGTTCCTTACATTGGTGATCGGTGGGAAGAATGTTCCTTACATTGGTGATCAGTGGGAAGAATGTCCCTTACATTGGTGATCAGTGAGAAGAATGTCCCTTACATTGGTGATCAGTGAGAAGAATGTTCCTTATGTAGCGGGGTCCTCAAATTGATGGGATACACCTGGGCAATAGTGTGACCCAGGTGTATAATTGTGTTAGGATTCAGACCCCTTTTTGTTTCGTGGAGGATTGGAGGATGTAATATTCTCCTTTGCCTGTGGGTGGCGGGGTACCCACGGGCTTCAGGTAGAATCATCCCCTGCAGTGCTCCCTGTTTGGTCTCTTCCCGGAGATGGTATGGCTGGGGCGGGGAACCCGCCGGGCCGTTGAAGGGAGGAGATAAAAGGGGGAGACGCCCTGACCACGAGGTCGTCGTCTTGCGGAGAAGGAGGTCCTCGGAGGAGGAGGGTTGCGGTCCGCACCCAGGGCCCTTAGGCCTGGGTGCGGGAGATCCAGGAGTCTGGTCCAGGTGCCCATGACCTGGTCCGGAGTCATGTTGGCGTCCATCCCAGGCACCTTTAGCCTGGGGTGAGGTACTATCGAGGAGGCCTGGGGCCCAGTACCTTCGACTGGGTCCCGCTAGGGTGGACTGTCCGAGGGTCCCTGAGCGGAGGGACTCGTACCTGAGGTGAGGAGGCCGGGGAGGTTACCCACTGGAGACCCGGAGCAGCACCAACCCGGTGACAGTGGGCCTCTGGGAACTCTCTTGGGAGGACACATCCCCCTGATAGGGGCCACAGCGCATCGAAGAGGGCTCCATTGCTGTTCATAGGGGTTGCTGGAAGAGACCCCATCCTTCCTGTTCTGTAACAGCCGGATTGGCTTAGGCGCCGCTGGTCATAGTACAGTGGCATAGAACTCAAACTTTAGGAAGTGCCTCGATCTGCTCGCCCCACCGTTGGCAAGGTTATAGGTCCCAACCAGTTTGCTGCAAAAGAACTGTTTATTGTGCTTTGCGTATTGGAGTGTCAAATAAACAAGTGTTGGACCTTTCTCCGGTGTGTGAACTCCAGTTACTGGAAGCAAAGGGGAGGCTGGTGAGCTTGCAATTACAGACTCAGTGCATCAGCAGAACACATTGGCCCGAGGAAACATCAGGAAGTGGCCTTCACCTCCCTATTGTAATGGGGAGGACATGGGCCGTGGCGCATCTCACTCTCACAACTCAGAAACCCCTAGACATGAGTTGGTGTGTAACAGATGAAGAAGTTGGAGAGAGGGTGAGGCCGCTACACGTGGGGGCTCGTGAGTCCGGGATACAGTGTGTTCTAAAGATGGACTTGAGAATGTCTACATTTGAACTTTGTTGCCCAGAGGAGTTCCGAGCAGATCGGCCATATTACTGGCCAAAGTGTGTCCCTGCTCGGAGTTGTGGAAATGACCCTAACACGGGAAAGGCCCATGCGGAGGAGCGGAAAAAGGGAGAGGTCCAGCCGTGTGACGTACTGCACGTGGGGACTGTTAACGCACTGCGCCACGAGGCACCCCATGGCGACATCGTTCGTGGGCGGAGTCAAGAGGAAGCCCGCGAAAATGTACAGCTCATGGGAGGAGTCTGGCCAAGTGTGGGGATACACGTGGAGACTCCGGCGCGGGGTCAGTGCATGATGGAGCAGCAAACAGTCGGGATGACCTCAAGTGCCCCGTGGATTATGGTTCCTCAGCCCACGAGAATGACTTCCTTTGCTGCCCCCATCACAGACACGGGGATAAGACTTAGGCCCCGAGGGCGGTTGGCTCTGTACACCTGCAGAGACACGGAGGCCCTCGGTGTGATCTGTCCCGGCTGCTCGGGACTGGTGGTCACCCTGAAGCCATTCGGGCGATGTGAGGAGTGCAGAGAATTCCTTTTTGAGGTTGAGTCGTCCACAGCAAGACCCCGGGCTCTTCGCCTCAACCACCTCACGGGTACCGCTACTCCGGAAGGGGAGATCAAGGCCTTTGTCGAGGTTCCTGTGCGCGCTGACCAGGGCGATGGACTGCCCAACAGAGAAAAATCCGAGGATGCTGCCTCGGTCGCCACAAGTTCCCTGCTTCCACCACCGAAGAGGAAAGTTGGCCTAGTACAGGCATCCTATGGACGTGGTCGAGCTTCACCCCGCTGCTTGCCTGGCCTGGATGGCGCCGGTCGAGATGGAAGTCCCGGACATCCCAGTCTTCTACAAGGGTCAGGTGAGCCAGGGGCTGGGACTGTGGTGGTGGTTGGAGGTGTCGGGGGCCCATTGGAGGTGGAACCCCCCAGGGAAGATGATTCTGTGTCCACGGGTAGATATCTGCCTGCGGAGATGTATGACACCTCCGACCTAGAGTCGCTGTCTGATTGCGGAGATGATGGCGAGATAGACGAACTGTTCAGCCGCAAGGGCTGGGATAGAGTGCCGCTTCTTGCTTCCCGTGCGGTACGGGATTCACCTATGTACACAGGAGACAGCACGCCTCGGGTGGAAGACCCGCAGCTTGCGAGGGAGCCTACCCCTCCACCTGTGTCCTCACCTACTGTTACCCCACCTACTTTGGTTGTGGGGATACCCCGCGCTTCTGTGAGAGCGCCGAAAGTCAGTTCCAGGGAGCTGGTAAAGGCACCTCGGCATCCAGAAGCTATTGTGCTGCCTGGAACTGGAGAGAAAGCCACTATGCCACCTTTGGCCCGCTTGCAGAGACTGTTTTGCCATAAAGTAGCTCGGGAATATGGGTGGGAGTACCCGTATCTACCCCGGGACTTGCTGTATGAGGTGGAAGTCTGGAGAACAAGATGGTATGACGAGTTTGTGTGGGACAAGTTGAAGGTGCCCCATGCTCGCAGGTACCTGGAATGTGTGCCGTCAGTGTCTAAGAGGTTTGAGGACTGCAAAGCTGAATGGAAATTGGGGCGCCATATCCATGCTGACAAGATAGTCATTTGCAGAAGAGAAGGAGAAGATGTCGAGTATTCGATAGAGGCATTTGACAAACACCTGAAACCCCTGTACCTGCCGGATCCAAAGTTTTACTTATAGGAGAAAAGAACTCCTGTTTATTTCTTTTGTGCACTTGAACTTTCTGGAAGAGCCATTCCCAGACACGCAGGACTGTGCCCTGCTTTTGTTTTTGTTTGGGCTTTTCTTTTTCTCGTTGGAGACTTGGGGACTGTTGTGTTTTCGTGTTTCCCCTTTTCTTCATGTGCCAAAGGCAAGGACATTTGGGAATAGTGGCAGAGTAGGGAAAGCTGGAAGAACGAAGATTCGTTGAGCGTCATGACCGCGGCGTTGTCACCAGGTGGCAGTGTTGCGCAACAAATGTTTGAAAATATTTCACCCACACATCACCTTGCTTGTTGGAGTGAGTGGGTCTCTCGGCTGACGGGCCCACTCATCCCAAATGACACGAAATTATGTTAGGATGTTGTTTTTCTTTCCCCTGCAGGAGAATCGTCAATCAAGACCATTGAGAGTGGGTGGCTCTTAGACAGTGTGGGAGAGGGGTTGTGATTATGCAGATGTTAAAAATGTTTTATGACATAAGTTGTTTTATATGTTCCCCATTCCCTGAGCAGGTCTTGGCACTTGGGAAAAAAATTTAGAGGAACTGCCTCAGGGGTTTCACTCCATGTCACCACTTTATGGGAGGCATGGGTGTGCACCTGACGCTGGGGACCAGCGTCAAATTACAGGGGGGAGTGTGTAGCGGGGTCCTCAAATTGATGGGATACACCTGGGCAATAGTGTGACCCAGGTGTATAATTGTGTTAGGATTCAGACCCCTTTTTGTTTCGTGGAGGATTGGAGGATGTAATATTCTCCTTTGCCTGTGGGTGGCGGGGTACCCACGGGCTTCAGGTAGAATCATCCCCTGCAGTGCTCCCTGTTTGGTCTCTTCCCGGAGATGGTATGGCTGGGGCGGGGAACCCGCCGGGCCGTTGAAGGGAGGAGATAAAAGGGGGAGACGCCCTGACCACGAGGTCGTCGTCTTGCGGAGAAGGAGGTCCTCGGAGGAGGAGGGTTGCGGTCCGCACCCAGGGCCCTTAGGCCTGGGTGCGGGAGATCCAGGAGTCTGGTCCAGGTGCCCATGGCCTGGTCCGGAGTCATGTTGGCGTCCATCCCAGGCACCTTTAGCCTGGGGTGAGGTACTATCGAGGAGGCCTGGGGCCCAGTACCTTCGACTGGGTCCCGCTAGGGTGGACTGTCCGAGGGTCCCTGAGCGGAGGGACTCGTACCTGAGGTGAGGAGGCCGGGGAGGTTACCCACTGGAGACCCGGAGCAGCACCAACCCGGTGACAGTGGGCCTCTGGGAACTCTCTTGGGAGGACACATCCCCCTGATAGGGGCCACAGCGCATCGAAGAGGGCTCCATTGCTGTTCATAGGGGTTGCTGAAAGAGACCCCATCCTTCCTGTTCTGTAACAGCCGGATTGGCTTAGGCGCCGCTGGTCATAGTACAGTGGCATAGAACTCAAACTTTAGGAAGTGCCTCGATCTGCTCGCCCCACCGTTGGCAAGGTTATAGGTCCCAACCAGTTTGCTGCAAAAGAACTGTTTATTGTGCTTTGCGTATTGGAGTGTCAAATAAACAAGTGTTGGACCTTTCTCCGGTGTGTGAACTCCAGTTACTGGAAGCAAAGGGGAGGCTGGTGAGCTTGCAATTACAGACTCAGTGCATCAGCAGAACACATTGGCCCGAGGAAACATCAGGAAGTGGCCTTCACCTCCCTATTGTAATGGGGAGGACATGGGCCGTGGCGCATCTCACTCTCACAACCCAGGAACCCCTAGACATGAGTTGGTGTGTAACAGATGAAGAAGTTGGAGAGAGGGTGAGGCCGCTACACTTACATTGGTGATCAGTGAGAAGAATGTTCCTTACATTGCTGATCAGTGAGAAGAATGTTCCTTACATTGGTGATCAGTGGGAAGAATGTTCCTTACATTGGTGATCAGTGGGAAGAATGTCCCTTACATTGGTGATCAGTGAGAAGAATGTCCCTTACATTGGTGATCAGTGGGAAGAATGTTCCTTACATTGGTGATCAGTGGGAAGAATGTTCCTTACACTGGTGATCAGTGGGAAGAATGTTCCTTACATTGGTGATCAGTGGGAAGAATGTTCCTTACATTGGTGATCGGTGAGAAGAATGTTCCTTACATTGGTGATCAGTGGGAAGAATGTTCCTTACATTGGTGATCAGTGAGAAGAATGTTCCTTACATTGGTGATCAGTGGGAAGAATGTTCCTTACATTGGTGATCGGTGAGAAGAATGTTCCTTACATTGGTGATCGGTGGGAAGAATGTTCCTTACATTGGTGATCGGTGGGAAGAATGTTCCTTACATTGGTGATCAGTGGGAAGAATGTCCCTTACATTGGTGATCAGTGGGAAGAATGTTCCTTACATTGGTGATCAGTGAGAAGAATGTTCCTTACATTGGTGATCAGTGAGAAGAATGTCCCTAACATTGGTGATCAGTGAGAAGAATGTTCCTTACATTGGTGATCAGTGAGAAGAATGTCCCTTACATTGGTGATCAGTGGGAAGAATGTTCCTTACATTGGTGATCAGTGGGAAGAATGTTCCTTACATTGGTGATCAGTGGGAAGAATGTTCCTTACATTGGTGATCAGTGGGAAGAATGATCCTTACCTTGGTGGACAGTGGGAAGAATGTTCCTTACATTGGTGATCAGTGAGAAGAATGTCCCTTACATTGGTGATCAGTGAGAAGAATGTTCCTTACATTGGTGATCAGTGGGAAGAATGTTCCTTACATTGGTGATCGGTGGGAAGAATGTTCCTTACATTGGTGATCAGTGGGAAGAATGTTCCTTACATTGGTGATCAGTGGGAAGAATGTCCCTTACATTGGTGATCAGTGGGAAGAATGTCCCTTACATTGGTGATCAGTGAGAAGAATGTCCCTTACATTGGTGATCAGTGAGAAGAATGTCCCTTACATTGGTGATCAGTGGGAAGAATGTTCCTTACATTGGTGATCAGGGGGAAGAATGTTCCTTACATTGGTGATCAGTGGGAAGAATGATCCTTACATTGGTGATCAGTGGGAAGAATGTCCCTTACATTGGTGATCAGTGGGAAGAATGTTCCTTACATTGGTGATCAGTGGGAAGAATGTTCCTTACATTGGTGATCAGTGGGAAGAATGTTCCTTACATTGGTGATCAGTGGGAAGAATGTTCCTTACATTGGTGATCAGTGAGAAGAATGTTCCTTACATTGGTGATCAGTGAGAAGAATGTCCCTTACATTGGTGATCAGTGGGAAGAATGTTCCTTACATTGGTGATCAGTGAGAAGAATGTTCCTTACATTGGTGATCAGTGGGAAGAATGTCCCTTACATTGGTGATCAGTGGGAAGAATGTTCCTTACATTGGTGATCAGTGAGAAGAATGTTCCTTACATTGGTGATCAGTAGGGATGAGCTCGGTGTTCGAGTCGAACATACGTTCGACTCGAACATCGGCTGTTCGATCGTTCGACGAAGATCGAACGATTTGGGCCGTTCGCGCCTAATTCGAGTGACGCGAACGGCCCACAATGCACTACGCCATCACAGTGTCATCCAGGCGCTGTGATTGGCCAAGCATGCACTGTGACCCCGCATGCTTGGCCAATCACAGCGCCGGCAGCGAGGAGAGCAATGATTGGCCACAGGCAGGATGCCTGTGGCCAATTATTGCTGAGGGTGTTTAGTACATGCCCCACACTATAAAAGGCCGCCAGCACGGCGGCCTAGTGTAGTGTGTTCCGGAGCAGGGAAAGAGAAGCATAGGCAGGGACAGTGACATTTTTTTTTTCTTGCTTAACCTGGATTCCTTTAGTTTAGGGAAAGAGAAGGATAGGTAGGGAGAGTGTCAGTGTGTTTTACTGTGCGAATCCTTGTTTCTAGGGACAGGGAAGGACAGTGAGGGAATTCTCCTTGTGCTATAGTGTGCTAAAGCATTGATCATCAACCATCTTTAAAAAATCATTTTTTCTAGGGACAGAAAACTATAGGTAGGAAGAGTGTCAGTGTGTTTTACTGTGATAATCCTTGTTTCTAGGGACAGGGAAGGACAGTGAGGGAAATTCTCCTTGTGCTATAGTGTGCTAAAGCATTGATCATCAACCATCTTTAAAAAAACATTTTTTCTAGGGACAGAAAACTATAGGTAGGGAGAGTGTCAGTGTGTTTTACTGTGCTAATCCTTGTTTCTAGGGACAGGGAAGGACAGTGAGGGAAATTCTCCTTGTGCTATAGTGTGCTAAAGCATTGATCATCAACCATCTTTAAAAAAACATTTTTTCTAGGGACAGAAAACTATAGGTAGGGAGAGTGTCAGTTTCTTTCACTGTGATAATCCTTGTTTCTAGGGACAGGGAAGGACAGTGAGGGAAATTCTCCTTGTGCTAAACTGTGCTAAAGCATTGATCATCAACCATCTTTAAAAAAACATTTTTTCTAGGGACAGAAAACTATAGGTAGGAAGAGTGTCAGTTTCTTTTACTGTGCTAATCCTTGTTTCTAGGGACAGGGAAGGACAGTGAGGGAAATTCTCCTTGTGCTATAGTGTGCTAAAGCATTGATCATCAACCATCTTTAAAAAAACATTTTTTCTAGGGACAGAAAACTATAGGTAGGGAGAGTGTCAGTTTCTTTCACTGTGATAATCCTTGTTTCTAGGGACAGGGAAGGACAGTGAGGGAAATTCTCCTTGTGCTATAGTGTGCTAAAGCATTGATCATCAACCATCTTTAAAAAAACATTTTTTCTAGGGATAGAAAACTATAGGTAGGAAGAGTGTCAGTTTCTTTCACTGTGATAATCCTTGTTTCTAGGGACAGGGAAGGACAGTGAGGGAAATTCTCCTTGTGCTATAGTGTGCTAAATCATTGATCATCAACCATCTTTAAAAAAACATTTTTTCTAGGGACAGAAAACTATAGGTAGGAAGAGTGTCAGTTTCTTTCACTGTGATAATCCTTGTTTCTAGGGACAGGGAAGGACAGTGAGGGAAATTCTAATTGTGCTATAGTGTGCTAAAGCATTGATCATCAACCATCTTTAAAAAAAAAAAAATTCTAGGGACAGAAAACTATAGGTAGGGAGAGTGTCAGTTTCTTTCACTGTGTTAATCCTTGTTTCTAGGGACAGGGAAGGACAGTGAGGGAAATTCTCCTTGTGCTATAGTGTGCTAAAGCATTCCTCATCAACCATCTTTAAAAAAACATTTTTTCTAGGGACAGAAAACTATAGGTAGGGAGAGTGTCAGTTTCTTTCACTGTGATAATCCTTGTTTCTAGGGACAGGGAAGGACAGTGAGGGAAATTCTCCTTGTGCTATACTGTGCTAAAGCATTCCTCATCAACCATCTTTAAAAAAACATTTTTTCTAGGGACAGAAAACTATAGGTAGGAAGAGTGTCAGTTTCTTTCACTGTGCTAATCCTTGTTTCTAGGGACAGGGAAGGACAGTGAGGGAAATTCTCCTTGTGCTATAGTGTGCTAAAGCATTGATCATCAACCATCTTTGAAATCCTTGTTTTTTGGACAGTCAGGGAAATTGTCATTGTGCTATTCTGTGCGAAAGCAATCATCCTCAACCATATTTAGAAATCCTTAAGTAAAGGGACAGAGAAGGACACCTGAAGGTAGCCCTTATTGCTTTTTTCCCATCTCCCTGCAGGCCATCTATTAGAATGTCTGGAAGGCAAACAAGGAGAGGCAGACAGTCAGGAGGCAATAAAAGAGGGCAAGCAGGCTCTGTGTCTGGGGGCAACAGTGCTGGTCGTGGACGCGGTGCATTGTCATCGGCACATGGCCATGGGACACGCTTGTCCTTCTTTTCGGCAGCTGGACATGTTGAGCCACATCATGCCGAAGACTTGGTAGAGTGGATGACCAAGCCCTCCTCCTCCTCCTCATCCTCTCTCACCCAGGCTCAGGGTACTGGCAAAGCAGCTGCCAAAGCGTCCTCTTCCCTGGTATCAATGTCAGACTCATCATCAGTCACTCCTTCCCTAGACCCACCATGTCCTCCTCCTGAGGAGTCCCCCGAACTGTTTGAGCACAGTGTTGGGTACATGCTCCAGGAGGATGCCCAGCGTTTCGAAGGGTCTGATGATGAAACCCAGCTACAGGAAGGCAGTAGCGTGAGAGCAGACAGAGGGGATGCTCAAGAAGGACACCAATCTGGCAGTCATGTTCCAGCAGCTGCAACATACTGCCAGATTGGCTCCAGTGATGAGGAGGGAGGGGATGATGAGGTCACTGACTCCACGTGGGTGCCTAATAGGAGAGAGGAGGAGGATGAGAAGGAGGCACATCTCCAACGAGGCAGGATGCCCTTTGGTGGCCAGCGTAAGGGCAGTACACCGACGGAATCACACCGCAGAGCTCCGCCTTTGCAGGGCGCTGCCTCTGCCCGTCATTCCAAAAGTTCTTTGGTGTGGGCCTTTTTTGAGGCTAGTGCATCAGATCGCACAGCTGCTGTTTGCAACATATGTCTCAAGTGTATATCGCGTGGCCAAAACATCAGCCGCTTGGGTACCACATGCCTGACCAGACATATGTTGACCTGCCATGCAGCTCGTTGGCAAGCCTACCTCAAAGACCCACACCAAAGAACAAAGCGGACCTCTCCTTGCACCGCATCAGCTGGGATCTCCAACCCCACTATAACTTCAGTCTTCTCTGAAACATGCACTGAGAGGAATGAAGGTGTAGAATTAGGTGTGTCACAGCCAAGTAGTTGCGGCCACTCTGCTAGCAGTACACAGACGTCCGATTCTAGCAGGCAAATTTCCCTGCCCCAGCTGCTGGACCGTCGAAAGAAGTTCACTCCCAGCCATCCACATGCCCAGCGGTTGAATGCTAGCTTGGCTAAATTGCTAGCGCTTCAACTGCTGCCTTTTCAGTTGGTAGACTCGGCCCCCTTCCGTGAGTTTGTGCAATGTGCGGTTCCTCAGTGGCAGGTTCCCAAACGCCACTTTTTCTCACGGAAGGCTATTCCGGCTCTCTACCGGCATGTGGAAGGCAATGTCTTGGCCTCGCTGGACAGGGCGGTCAGCGGTAAGGTGCATATTACCACTGACTCATGGTCCAGCAGGCATGGACAGGGACGTTACCTTTCTTTCACGGCCCATTGGGTCACTCTTTTGGCAGCTGGGAAGGATGCAGGACAAGGTGCAGTAGTGTTGGAGGTTGTTCCACCGCCACGCCTCCAAAATGCTACTACTGGTTGTGACACACCTCTCTCCTCCACCCCCTCCTCTTCTTCTTCCTCCATGGCCTCTTCCTGTGCTTTGTCCTCTGAACCAGCGGTGCTCCGTAGCCGTTCAAGGGGCTACGCAAGTACGCAGGCAAAAAGATGCCATGCCGTGCTTGCGCTGGTGTGTTTGGGGGACAGAAGCCACACTGGGGCAGAGGTCCTGTCTGCTCTGCAGGGCCAGGCCGAGAGGTGGTTGACGCCACGCCAGCTTAAGCCAGGAATGGTGGTTTGCGACAATGGCACCAACCTCCTCTCCGCCCTCCGACAGGGACAACTGACCCATGTGCCCTGTGTGGCTCACGTCCTTAACCTGGTGGTGCAGCGGTTCTTGGGCAGGTACCCGGGCTTACAGGATGTCCTGAGGCAGGCCAGGAAAGTCTGTGTGCATTTCCGCAGATCTTATAATGCCAGTGCTCGCCTGGCTGAGCTGCAAAAGGAGTTGAACCTGCCCAAGAACCGCCTTATATGTGACATGCCCACCAGGTGGAACTCAACGTTGGCCATGCTGCAGCGGCTGCACACGCAGCAGAGGGCCATCAATGAGTACCTGTGCGACTACGGCACCAGGACAGGGTCAGGGGAGCTTGGTTTTTTTTCTCCACGCCAGTGGGGCATGATCAGGGATGCATGCACTGTCCTGGCACCATTTGAGGAGGCCACGAGGATGGTGAGCAGTGACAGTGCATGCATCAGTGACACTGTACCTCTTGTCCACCTGTTGGAGCACACACTGCGTGGAATAATGGACAGGGCACTTGAGGCAGAACAGAGGCAGGAAGAGGAGGACTTCCTTGCCTCTCAAGGCCCCCTTTACCCAGACAGTGTTCCTTCTGTCCCACCCATTGCACAGGAAGAGGAGGAGGAGGAGGAGGAGGAGGATTGTGTCAGCATGGAGGTGGAGGCTGGCACTCAGCATCATCAGCAGCAGTCTTTTAGGGATGATTTACAGTCCCAAGAAACCAGTGGACTTGTACGTGGCTGGGAGGAGGTGGCTGCGGATCATGTCGTCCTTAGTGACCCAGAGGACTCCGGACCGAATGCCTCAGCAAACCTACACTGCATGGCCTCCCTGATCCTGCAAAGTCTGCGGAAGGATCCTCGTATTCTTCGGATCAAGGAGAGGGACCATTACTGGCTGGCCACTCTCCTTGATCCACGGTACAAGGGTAAGGTTGCGGACCTTATGTTACCGTCGCAGAGGGAGCAGAGGATGAGACAACTCCGGGAGGCCTTGCAGAAAGGTCTGTGCAACGCGTTCCCAGAGACTGGGAGGTTACAAACTCCTGGTCCTGGACAACGAGTTGCTGAGGCTTCGGCCAGTCAAAGAAGGAGCGGTGGGGAAGGTGGCCGTCTGACCGATGCGTTCAGACAATTCTTTAGTCCGCAGCCCCAAAGTATGATCGGTTCCAGCAACCATCGCCAGCGTCTGATAAACATGGTGCAGGAATATCTAGGGGCAAGGTCAGACTTGGACACCTTCCCCACCGAAAATCCTCTGGCTTACTGGGTCTTGAGGATGGATCACTGGCCAGAGCTTGCACAGTATGCAATTGAGCTACTGGCCTGTCCTGCATCCAGCGTTCTTTCGGAACGCACATTCAGTGCTGCTGGAGGATTTGTCACGGATCACAGGGTGCGCCTGTCCACCGACTCGGTTGATCGACTGACTTTCATCAAGATGAACCAGTCTTGGATCACCACCAGCTACCACACACCTGATGCTGATATAACAGACTAATTGATTTTAACATGTCACATCCCTTCAAGACTGATGCTGATGCTGAGTGCCTGTGCTGTTATGTTGACTGGCTATCCTCCTCCTCCGAGTCCTCAATGATACGATTGATGATGATAGCTTGGAAGATCATTTTTGTTTATGGGTGCCGCCACCAGTGGCTAAGGCCCAATTTTTCAGCCCCTGTTTAACAGGGGCGTGTAATTACATTTTTTTTAGCAATAATTTGCCATAGGGCTCATTGCTGTGCTCCAAGTACAGTATCTGTGAGGGGTTGGAGTGTTGTGCCACCAGTGCCTAAGGCCCAATTTTTCAGCCCCTGTTTAACAGGGGCGTGTCATTACAATTTTTGAAGCAATACTTTGCAACAGGGCTCATTGCTGTGCTCCAAGTACAGTATCTGTGAGGGGTTGTAGTGTTGTGCCACCATTGCCTAAGGCCCAATTTTTCAGCCCCTGTTCAACAGGGGCATGTAATTACAATTCTTGATCTAATAATTCACAGCAGGGCCCATTGCTGCACCCACCAAGAGTAACTCTGAGGGCTTACAGTGTTGTGGCAACGCCACCACCACCACCACCACGAAAGGCCCAATTTTTCAGCCCCTGTTCAAAAGGGGCATGTAATTACAATTCTTGATCTAATAATTCACATCAGGGCCCATTCCTGCACCCACCAAGAGTAACTCTGAGGGCTTACAGTGTTGTGGCAACACCACCACCACCACCACCACCACGAAAGGCCCAATTTTTCAGCCCCTGTTCAACAGGGGCATGCAATTACAATTCTTGATCTAATAATTCACATCAGGGCCCATTCCTGCACCCACCAAGAGTAACTCTGAGGGCTTACAGTGTTGTGGCAACACCACCACCACCACCACCACCACGAAAGGCCCAATTTTTCAGCCCCTGTTCAACAGGGGCATGCAATTACAATTCTTGATCTAATAATTCACAGCAGGGCCCATTGCTGCACCCACCAAGAGTAACTGTCAGGGCTTACAGTGTTGTGGCACCAGCACCACCATCAAAGGCCCAATTTTTACTACCACTGTTCAACAATTATATGTAATTAAAATTCCTGATATAATAGTTGACAGCAGGGCGTTCCAGCACCAACCAAGAGTAACTGTGAGTGCTTACAGTGTTGTGCCAACACCAACAACTAAGGGGCCTATTTCTGCAGAGTATATACGGCAGGTCCCTACTTTCAAACATCCAACTTACAAACGACTCCTACTTGCAAACGCAAGAAGACAACAGGAAGTGAGAGGAAATCTACCCCTTGGAAGGAAAATTCTCTCCTGTAAGAATTAATATGGGAGAAAGGTGTCTTCTCTGTACTGATGCTTTATCACCAATCCTTGTTTCAAGAAAAACACCACATTTCAAAAACAGTTGTCATTGGGACGGAAAGTGAGGTGAAATGTTCTGAACAGGGGCACAGACAGCAAAACAAATGTTACAGGGGTGATAACCCTTACCTATGTTTTCCAAAAAGTTTAAAAATAGATTTTTGGGCTGGAGCTACACTTAAACAATGTACCTGTTCAAAATTACAAACAGATTCTACATAAGAACAAACCTACAGTCCCTGTCTTGTATGCACCGCCTGTATACGGCTGTTCAGAGTATATAGGGCCTTTTTTATTTTGTGTGCGGGGTTCCCCTTAATATCCATACAAGACCCAAAGGGGCTGGTAATGGGCTGGTGTAGGGGGGGGGGGGGGGTCATGGGGTAGCTATGCCATTTTTCTTAAAGATTTTCATCCATATTACCGGGACCAGACATTACATTAAAGCCGCAAGCAGTTTTAAATGGCTTTTTTTTCCTTTAGAAGTGTCATTTTGTGCAGGGACAGTTCTAAACACGGGAAACACGTGGCACTTCACAGGCATACTTTAGACACCCCCCAGGTACGATATTTAAAGGAATATTTGACTTTTTTTTTTTCACTTTATGCATCATTAAAATGACTGCTCCCGAAAAACGACAGTTTTTAAAACTTCTTTTTGCATTGATACATGTCCCCTGGTGCAGAACCCGGGTTCCCAAACCCTTTTTAGGACAATAACATGCATAATAGTTGTTATAATTAGCACTTTAGAATTCGAACGTTCGCATCCATTGTATTTAATAGGGTTCTAATGTTCGTACGAACTTTCGGTCCGTTCGCGGGTTCTGGTGCGAACCGAACCCGGGGGTGTTCGGCTCATCACTAGTGATCAGTGGGAAGAATGTTCCTTACATTGGTGATCAGTGGGAAGAATGATCCTTACATTGGTGATCAGTGGGAAGAATGTTCCTTACCTTGGTGGACAGTGGGAAGAATGTTCCTTACATTGGTGATCAGTGAGAAGAATGTTCCTTACATTGGTGATCAGTGGGAAGAATGTTCCTTACATTGGTGATCAGTGGGAAGAATGATCCTTACATTGGTGATCAGTGGAAAAAATGTTTTTTACATCACAACATTGCATCCAGGGTACCCCTCATCCCTGGTCTCTGCCTCCAGTAAGCTCCATAACACCCCAGTACAGGCCCCAGCAATGTGGAACGAGTCATCCATGCTGAACCAAGACACAGCTGTGCTTGATGGAAACTGTCAATTTTAAAAGAATGAGAGCAATTATTTCAGTTGGCTACGTCTCTAAGTGAAGTAGGTAGATTAGATGCATCATGCACTTAGTCCTTTCCTACTTCCAATGTAATAACTGTAATTAATCCATAATCTGACCGCACAATGCTCCGACATTCCTGTCCCCCCACCCTTCCCATCTCCATACTGAAACGTCCGATCCTCTGGGTGAAGTGACGATGTTCACACTGCATTAAGCCCTACAATTCAATAGGACATCTTCATGAATGAAACATTCAGCTTAATTTATAAAACGCTTTCCCGTCTCCTTATATCAGACACAATGAGCGCAGCCCGGCTCTGTTCCCATCCGCTGAAATTAAACTTTAAGTAAGTGACTCAGCCACATCGACTTCCATGTACTTTATGTGTTCTTCTGGAAATGCAAAGTTCACTTGGCTGGGTTGGTAAAAGGTTTTTGACAGAGATGATGCAATCTCCTTCAAGATAAATGTGCTTTTTATATAACCTGCCGGGTCAGAGATAGGTAACAGAGTACGGCATATCTCCAAATAAACCCATGAAGAAGGGAGAAAGAAAATGAAGGAAGAAAGAAGGAATGAATAAAGGACAAAGGAAGGAAAGAAATTAAGAATATGAAGAAAGAGAAGGAAAGAAATGAAGAAGGTGAAGGAAGAGAAGGAGGGAATGAAGAAGGAGGAAAGTGATGAAGAAGGGAGGAAGGAAGTTAATAAAATGAATAAAAAAATAGAAAATTACAGTAGAAGTCTCATATCCACTCTATAAAAGGAAAGTTAGAATAGTTAGAAAGGAAAAGGGCATGGATTTTGTGGGGGGGGGGGGGGGGGCAATGAAAGGAAGAAGACGGAGAAGAAAAGAGTAAGGAAAGAAAGAAATGAAGATGAGACCAATGAAGGAGTAGAGAAAGGAAGTGAAGGAAGGAAGGATGCAGATGAAGAAAAGGAATGAAGGAGAGAAGGAAGACAAAATGAAGGGAAGAATAGCAAGATGGGTAAAGTAGATGAAGGAAGGAAGCAGATAAAAGAGAAAGAAGGAAAGTGAAAGAAAAAAGAAAAAAAGAGAAAGAAAGATGAATAAAAAATAAAGAGAGAAAAAAAATAGAAAGAAAAATAAACAAGAAAGAAAGAAGTAAAGAAAGCAAGGGATAAAGGAAATTAAAGAAGGAAGTAGGAATGAATGAAGAACTAAGGAAGGAAATAAAGAAGAGGAAGGAAGGGAAGGGGGATGCAGAAGGGTGAAAATGACGAAGACAGGAAGTAAAAGAAAGAAATAATTAAAAAAACAGGAAAGAAGAAAATTATGGTGGAAGAAGTCTCATATCCACTCTATATAGGGAAAGGAATGAGGAAGAGAGAGAAAAATATCTAGAAAGGAAGGAAGAAATTAAAAAGGAATGGATGGAGGGGCAACAAAGATGAAGAAAAAAAGAGTAAGGGAAGAAACAAACAAACAAGATAAAGGAAGAGAAGAAGGAGGAAAGTGATGAAGAAGGGAGTAACAGAAGGAAGAAGGATAGAAGTTAATACAATTTATAAAAAAGACAGGAAATTACAGAAGAAGAAGTCTCATATCCACTCTATAAAGGGAAAGGCAAGAGGAAGAGAGAGAAATAGTTAGAAAGGTAAAAAAGAATGGATTGGGCAATGGAAGTAAGAAGACGAAGAAGAAAAGAGTAAGGAAAGAAAGAAATAAAGACAAGACAAATAAAGGAGTAGAGAAAGGAAGTGAAGGAAGGATGCAGATGAAGTAAAGGAATGAAAGAGAGAAAGAAGAATGAAGGAAAGAATAGCAAGATGGGTAAGGTAGATGAAGGAAGGAAGCAGATGAAAGAGAAAAAAAGGAATGAGGGAAAGAAAGAAAGGATAGTAAAAGATGGAAGAAGAAGAAAAAAAAGAAACAAAGTGAAAGAAAAAAGAAAAAAAAGAGAAAGAAAGATAAAGAAAAAAGAAAGAGAGAAAGAAAGAAAGAAAAAATAAAAAAGAGAATTAAAGAAAAAAGAAAGAGAAAGAAAGAAAATTAAGGAAGCAAGTAGGAATGAATGAAGAACAAAGAAAGGAGATAAAGAAGAGGGGATCCAGAAGGGTGAAAATGACGAAGAAAATAAGTAAAGAAAAGAATAAAGAAAACAAATAAAAATAAAATTATGGTGGAAGGAGTCTTATATCCACTCTATTAAAGGGAAAGGAATGAGGAAGATAAAAATATATAGAAAGAAAGGAAGAAAGAAAAAGGAATGGATGGAGTGGCAGCGGAAGGAAGAAGATGAAGAAAAAAGAGTAAGGAAAGAAAGAAATTAAGAAGGGACAAATGAAGGAGTAGAGAAAGGAAGTGAAGGGAGGATGCAGATGAAAAAAAGGAATGAAGGAAAGAGGGAGGGGGAATGAGATGAAGGAGGCTAAGGAAAGAGAGGAAGGAATATATATTCAAATAATAAAGAAAAGAAATAAAGAAAGGAAGAAAGAGGTAATGAATGAAGAACAAAGGAAGAAAATAAATGAAGAAGAGGAAGAAAGGGAAAGTCGGAATGAAGAAAGGGACTAAAGGAAGGAAGAAGGGAGAAATGAAGATGAAGAAAGGAAGCAGACAAAAGAGGAAGTAAATGAGGAAAGAAAGAAAAGAAAGAAAGGATAAATGAGAAGCAAGTAGGAAGAATGAAGAACAGAGGAAGGAAGGGAAAGGGGGATACAGAAGGGTGAAAATGATGAAGAATGGGAGTAAAGGAAGGTATTAATAAAGAAGACAGGAAAGAAGAAAATTACTGTGATGCCTCGTACACACGACCGGTTTTCCCGGCAGGAAAAAAAAAACAACGCTTTTCCCGACAGGATTCCTCTCAAGCCTGCCTTGCATACACACAGTCACACAAAAGACCGCTGAACTTTTGAATGCCAAGACCGCGGTGACGTCAAAGACTACGACGAGCTGACAAAATTACGTTCTATGCTTTCGAGCATGCATCGAATTGTTTACAAACATGCGCGTATTTTTTTCCCCTCGGGAAAGCATACAGATGACCGGTTTTCTCGGCAGGATTTTTTCCTGAAGGGAAAAAAGATAGCTGGTTCTCTTTTATTTTCCAGCAGTTTTCCTGTCGGTAAAACTGCGATGGAGCATACACACGGCCGGTTTTCCCAGCCAAACGCTATCATGGCAGTTTTCTCATCGGGAAAACCGGTCGTGTGTACGAGGCATGAAAGAAGTTTCATATCCACTCTATAAAAGAAAAGGAAGGAATTAGAGGGAGAGACAAGTAGATATAAAGTAGGGAAGAAATTAAAAAGGAAGGAATGGAGGGGGCAAAGGAAGTTAGTGCTAGTTGTGCTATTGTTTGCCGCCCCCCCCCCTTCAAAAAAAAAAACACCAGCCGCCACTGGAGGAGACACACGGCAGAGGAAGCCGCAGGTGGAGCGGACACCAGAGCAGTTGCCCGCAAGCTGGGAGAGGAGGAGAGGACACCACAGCCCGCCAGTCCTAGATCAGGTAGGTGCCTGACCACTGGCCACCTGGGGGAGGGCATGCTTGTTTGCTGCCCCCCCCCAAAAGAAAATCTCACCTGCCACCACTGGCTGTGCCTCGAAAATCCCATCTTTCACAATATGTTACTAGAAAGAGAGGAAAGAATGGTGGAAAAAAAGATTTAAACAGGATAAAGGAATTAAAGGAAGAGAGAAAGAAGGAATAAACGAAGAACAATGGAAGAAAAGAAATTAAGGAAAGCAAGATAGGGAAGGAGGAAGTGAAAAAGGGAGGAAGTTCGGGATGAAGAAAGGCAGTAAAGGAAGGAAGAAGGAAGGGAAGAAGAGAGGAATGTGATGAAGGAGAGTAAGAAAAGAGAGGAATTAATGAAGGAACAGAACAAAGAAAGGAAATAAGGGATATAATAAAGAAGGAATGAAGGAAGAAAGAAAATAAATTCAAGAGAGGAAGGAGAAGGAGGGAATGAAGAAGGGAGGGAGGGAGGATCGAAAAACAGGATTAAAGGAAGGACGATTATAAAGAAGACAAGAAGGGAGGAAATTATTGTGGAAGAAGTCTCATATCCACTCTATAGAAGAATCTTTTTTGGCAATTATTTCCTGAAAAAAATGTTCCTTTAAGAGAGAGGATTAAAGTTCAGTCATTGCTGGAAGTCTTCTTATGTCTCTCTGTACAGTAAACAAATCCTACAAAGCTTTCACCAACTCCCGAGACCATGGCTGCAATTCCCCAAGGTATAAATTATTGCAAAATAGAAGGAAATGTTTGTGTTTGATGGTATGGCCATTGTTCACTGGGGAGGCAAACTTTCAATTAGAGGTGTGCAGATCTGAACAGATTGTACCATACTGGATGAGTGAAGACAGATGATGGACGAGGAGGAGGACTCTCAAAGGTAGAGTGGTAGAGAGCTGCAATTATGGGGCCACTATGTCTTCTAGACATGGCTCTACTCCATAAGTATTGCTGAAGAATTATGTTCACCAATTACTCCCAGCACTTTACAAGTGTTCAGATCTATATCATTGAAGCTTAAGAACTCTTGAAGATATCAATGTCTCCCTATAAATTCTGCATCTATTAGTCTTCAGTATATAGGGGCTAAATGTTTGGTTATTATTACACATTCATGCGGCAGGAGAAAGCCAGAGCCAAGGTCATCCTCATATTTGAGGCCCTAATGATACAACACAAAATAAATTACTTTAGTCTGCTTTTCCTTGGATCATCATTTTTTTATTCCTCAAATCAGTGTTTGCATCATGCTTCATCACAAAATACAATATTAATAATCATGAGTAGTAATAGGCTGAAAATTAAAACAAAGATGTCCATAAAATTAGGAACTGTGCCCCTCCTCCACACTCCTATTATTTTTACAGCCTTCTTCTCTACTCCAGCACCTTTTCTGCCCTCCTCTACTCTTTTCTTACCTCCTCTCCCCTTTTCTGTCCCTAATCCCCTTCCTTTTTCTCCTTTCCTCTTCTTCCTTCCTCTCACTTCTCCTCTCCTCCATTCTCTCTCCTCACCTCTTTTCCCCTCACCCATCACCATTCCCCTTCTCTCTTAGTCTTTTCTCCTCTGTCTTTTTCTTCTGCTCTTCTCTCCTCTGCTTCCCCCTCCTCTCCTTTTCCTTCCTCTCCCCTCAATTCTCCTTTCCTCTTTTCTTTTCTACTTTATTTTGCTTTTCCATCCACTGTTCTTTCCCCTGCCTTCTACTCTCCTCTCCCATCCTGTTCCCTCTCCTCTTTTGTTTCCTCTCCTCTTCCCCCTTCCTCTCCCCCCATCTCATCTCCTCTTTCCTATCTTCCCTCTCTTCTTCTAATCCCATTTTCCCTTTCCTCCCTTCTTCTTCCCCCTCCTCTCCTTGGTCTCTGCCTTCTCCTCCTCTCACCATCCCTTCCCTCTTTTTCTTCTCTTCTCCTTTTTCCTTCCACTCCGCTCCATTCTCCTTTCCTCTACTTTCTTTTGCTTTTCCCTCTGCTCTTCTCTCCCCTGGCTTCTACTCTCCTCTACCCTCCTGTTCCCTCTTTTCTTCCCCCTTCCTCTCACCCCATCTCATCTCCTCTTTCCTATCATATTCCCTCTCCTCTTCTAATCCCTTTCTCCCTCTCCTCCCTTCTTCCCCCCTCCTCTCCTTGGTCTCTGCCTTCTCCTCCTCTCACCATCCATTCCCTCTTTTTCTTCTCTTCTCCTTTTTCCTTCCTCTCCGCTCCATTCTCCTTTCCTCTACTTTCTTTTGCTTTTTCCTCTGCTCTTCTCTCCCCTGGCTTCTACTCTCCTCTACCCTCCTGTTCCTTCTCCTCTTCCCCCTTCCTCTCACCCCATCTCATCTCCTCTTTCCTATCATCTTCCCTCTCCTCTTCTAATCTCCTTCTCCCTCTCCTCCTTTCTTCCCCCTCCTCTCCTTGGTCTCTGCCTTCTTCTCCTCTCACCATCCCTTCCCTCTTTTTCTTCTTTTCTCCTTTTTCCATCCTCTCCGCTCCATTCTCCTTTTTTTTTGCTTTTCCCTCCGCTCCTCTCTCTCCTGCTTTCTACTCTCCTCTACCCTCCTGTTTCCTCTCCTCTTTTTTTTTTTCTTCCTCTCCTCTTCCCTTCTCCCCACTCTTCCCCCTTCCTCATATCCCATTTCATTTCCTCTTTCCGATCACCTCTCCTCTCCCCTCCCAGAATTCTTGTAACATGTCTGGCTCTCAGAAATGTGCATGCGCATGGAATTCTCTGCACAATTCTGACAAGGCGAACGCAGGAATGCTCACGGGAATGTGCGCACGTGCACAGGCGTAAGCACAGTGCATGTTGGCGCCAGACAGACTATTTCAGGATGCTTATGCCCTTGCTCAAGTGCTAACCCATGTTAATTGTGGCAGCAAATTTCGATTTAGTTTTAGTCTAAAGCCCCGTACGCATGACCGGTTTTCTCGGCAAGAAAACTGCTGGGAGAGCTTTTTACCAAGAAAACCGGTCGTGTGTATGAATTCTCGTCGGGAAAACTGCCGGGAATCTCGATGGTAAAAATAGAGAACCTCCTCTCTATTTTCACGTCGGGATTCTCGTCGGCCTGTTTCCCGATGAGAAAAACGTGAGTGTGTATGCTTACCTGTCCATGGTAAACCCGTGCATGTTTGAAAAGACTTTGATGCATGCGCGGTAGCATACAAGGGTAGTGTAGGGTGTAGCAAGATGGCGGCATCGAATGTGACGAGCACACGCTCGTCGTAGTTGATGACGTCACCGCGTTCTTGCCATTCAAAAGAACGGCGGTTCTTTTGAATGGCCGTGTGCACACTCAGCGAGCAAGGCAAGCTCGCCGGGAATCTCGTCGGGAAAACCAAAGTTTTTTTTTTTTTCCGACGAGATTCCCGCCCGTGTGTCTTTTGACTAAAATGGCATTTTAGTTTTAGTCCCATTTTAGTCATCTGCAATTTTTTTAGTTTTATTCGTATTTATTCGACTAAAATCTCCGGTACGTTTTAGTAGACTAAATTAATTTTAGTCGACTAAAAATTATTTTAGTCGTCTAAAATTGAATGGGTTTAGTTACATTGTAATGCATTATTTAAGCATTTCTTTACAATTTTCAAACCCATTATATACTGCTGGAGAGAAAAATCGAATATGTTATTATTTATGGTATTAAGGTATGAGCATGCACTACAGACATAGATTTAGTTGTTATATAACGTCTTTATTTAAGTAAAGCCATGTTTCGTTACAAGAACATTGTTTTTTTTGACAGAAATGTAATGTTAAAATAAAACAATAATGCCGCGTACACACGACCGTTTTTAATGTCATTGAAAAAAACAACGTTTTTCTCGACGTGATTCTTCTCAAGCCTGCCTTGCCTACACACTATCGTTGAAAAAAATGCTCGAGTAAAGCGCGGTGACGTACAACACGTAGGACGGCACTATAAAGGGGAAGTTCCATTCAGATGGCGCCACCCTTCATGTTAGTAATGTTTGTTGAGAGACGATTCGCGCTTTTCAGCCTCGTGCTCTTCAGTCCGTTACAGCGTGACGAATGTGCTATCTCTATTACGAACGCTAGTTTTACCAGAATGAGCGCTCCCGTCTCATCACTTGATTCTGAGCATGCTTTTCACGTCGTTAAAGCCTACACACGGCCGTTTTTCATGACGAGAAAAACGACGAGAAAAATTAGAGCATGTTCCAATTTTTTCATGGCCATTTTTCACGTCGTGAAATGCTCTGAAGCCCACACACGATCATTTTTAATGACCATTATAACAACTCCTCTCCCTCTCAACATTCACTATGACAATAGAGGTAAATTCCACACTAAAAAGACTACTAGGGGCAGGACCCCGATGTAAGGCTGCCCTTTTTGACAGTCACTGATCTATTTTTCTTTTTAATGTGATATGTACCTCTATTGTCAAATGTGTCAATGCTAAGAGAGAGAAGAGTTGATGTAAAGTGGTGGTTGTTATAATTCCACATACTAATGGCATTTGTAGCCTGCGCATTTTTCCTATGAATTTAACCTCTTGCCGACCGCCCACCGTCAAACGGCAGAATGGCTCCCCTGCGTGACTCGCCGTAGCTGTACGGCGGCCGCTTTAAGGGGTATAGGAGGCGCGCGCACCTGCCGCATCACTGAAGAGCCGATGTGCATGCCCAGCGGCCGCGATATCCGTCGGGCACCCCACGATCGCTCCTGCAAGAGCCAGGATGGGGATGTGTGTGTGTGTAATGTTCTTATCCTGTAATGTTCTTATCTCTCCACTGGGGCTCCAACATCCCCACCAACTCTGTGTAATGTTCTTATCCTGTAATGTTCTTATCTCGCCACTGGGGCTCCAACATCTCCACCAACTCTGTGTAATGTTCTTATCCTGTAATGTTCTTATTTCTCCACTGGGGCTCCAACATCCCCACCAACTCCGTGTAATGTTCTTATCCTGTAATGTTCTTATCTCGCCACTGGGGCTCCAACATCTCCACCAACTCCGTGTAATGTTCTTATCCTGTAATGTTCTTATCTCTCCACTGGGGGCTCCGACAGCTCCACCAATTCCATGGAAATGTTCTTATCCTGTAATGTTCTTATCTCCCCACTGGGGGCTCCGACATCTCCACTAACTCCGTTGCAGATAGATGACGTCACAGCCACATCACCCGGCTCCTCCTCTTATCCCTACTTAAACTGCCGCCACCATTTGCTTGACGTTCGTGCTAGGAACCTGAAGCCAGGCAAATACCTCCATCAGAAGACTGTCATCTTCACTCACTATTGGGCCGGCCAGAGCCCCGACTTCCATCTCTCTATTGAGCCAGACAGAGCCCCGACTTCCATCTCTCTATTGGGCCGGACAGAGCCCCGACTGACATCTCTCTTTTTGGGCCGGACAGAGCCCCTCCAACTTCCAGCTTTTGGGCCGGTCAGAGCCCCTTCCTCACTGGTAGTCAGAGGCTCTCCACTAACCTACCCTCAGTCAACCTACTCTGCTGGCAGAACTCCCTACATATACCACTACAATAGGAGACCAGTATATCTCTCCAGAAACCACTGGGTGACACCAACACCAGAAGTCCACTCACAGCAAGTATCCTTCCGTTTACTATAAACTGTATTCCTGTGCACTGCTACTACACTCAAGTTACCTCTGGTGCTCCCCCTTATAGGGGTGAATTACCACACTAAATAAAACCACTTGTATTTCCAATTTATCTGAGTCTTCCTTCCTGATGTCTGTCAAATTGAAGTTAACTGTTTAGTATATCATATTCATAGACTTCCGAAGCTGTGATCCACGCCAACCATTATAGTTACACTGCCTGAAGCATTACAGTGTGTCCCATCCCCCCTACAGTTAGAACACACTGAGGGAACACATTTAACCTCTTGATCGCCGCCCTAGTGTTAACCAGGGGAGGGCTGGGCCAGGGGGCAGGGTGGCAATTGCCTCCCAGGCCGCCCTAACTTATGTTGAAAAGGGCCGGCAGCTGCTACCAGCTACCATTTTCTTTTATATTCCGGTCTAGGAAGTCGGGACGGGGGCATGGGCATGGCCATGGCGGCCAACCACTAGCTGTTGCATTCCGGGATTTGTAGTCCGCACTCAAGCTTCTGGTGGGTGGAAAACACAGCAGCGCAGAGGAAACTACAACGCCCTGGGACCAGATTCTTGGAAGCAGGCAGAGGCAGGGCGTGCCAGGCAGTCGGGACTCAGGGCTGCAGGGCTGGACACTGGCTGCAACTTGACCCCAGGATCAGGAGCGTTACCCCCCCCCAGGAGACCGTGGCGTGCAAGGACCTGCTGAGCTGAGATCGCTGAGGTGAGAGACCCTGACACCCCTAGCTGACCCCCCATCTCCCCCACCATACACCCCATGTAACCTGCCCCAGTGATCAGGCTGCCCTGATGGGCACTGATGAGGCTGCATTGAAAAACCAGGTGGACCATGGATGGTGAGTTGATTCGGCGGTTCAATGGGCCACTTGACTGGACTTGCCCCCCAGGCCTAAGGCAGCCAGCCCTCCCCTGGTGTTAACCTCTTCCCTGCCAGTGTAATTTATAGAGTAATCAGTGGCTATTTTTAGCTCTGATCGCTGTATAAATGTCAATGGTCCCAAAAAAAGTGTTAAAAGTGTCTGATCTGTCCACCACAATGTCACAGTCCCGATAAAAATCGCTGATCTCCGCCATTACTAATAAAAAAATAAAAAATAAAAAAGCCATAAATCTATACGCTATTTTGAAGATGTGATAACTTTTGCGCAAACCAATCAATATACGCTTATTGAGATTTTTTTTAACAAAAATATGTAGAAGAATATGTATCGGCCTAAACTGAGGAAGATTTTTTTTTTTTTTTCAATTGGGATATTTATTATAGCAAAAAGTTAAAAATATTGTGTTTTTTTCAAAATTTACGCTTTTTTTTGTTTATAGCGCAAAAAATAAAAGCCGCAGAGGTGATCAAATACCACCAAAAAAAAAGCTCTATTTGTGGGGAAAAAAGGACATCAATTTTGTTTGGGTACAGCGCTGCCCGACCGCGCAATTGTCAGTTAAAGCGACGCAGTGCCGTATCGCAAACAATGACCTGGTCAGAAGGGGGTCAATTCCTCCGGGGCTGAAACTGACAATTAAAACTGTTGTTGAAAATGTTGATTCTTCCTATCGCAATAAGCACAACCCACAAGTATTAGGTATGCATCTTATGTTAGAAATAGAAATACCTTGAGAATACAGGTCCTTCTCAAAAAATTTGCATATTGTAATAAAGTTCATTATTTTCTGTAATGTACTGATAAACATTAGACTTTCATATATTTTAGATTCATTACACACAACTGAAGTAGTTCAAGCCTTTTCTTGTTTTAATATTGATGATTTTGGCATACAGCTCATGAAAACCCAAAAATCCTATCTCAAAAAATTAGCATATTTCATCCGACCAATAAAAGAAAAGTGTTTTTAATACAAAAAAAGTCAACCTTCAAATAATTATGTTCAGTTATGCACTCAATACTTGGTCGGGAATCCTTTTGCAGAAATGACTGCTTCAATGCGGCGTGGCATGGAGGCAACCAGCCTGTGGCACTGCTGAGGTGTTATGGAGGCCCAGGATGCTTCGATAGCGGCCTTAAGCTCATCCAGAGTGTTGGGTCTTGCGTCTCTCAACTTTCTCTTCCCAATATCCCACAGATTCTCTATGGGGTTCAGGTCAGGAGAGTTGGCAGGCCAATTGAGCACAGTAATACCATGGTCAGTAAACCATTTACCAGTGGTTTTGGCACTGTTAACAGGTGCCAGGTCGTGCTGAAAAATAAAATCTTCATCTCCATAAAGCTTTTCAGCAGATGGAAGCATGAAGTGCTCCAAAATCTCCTGATAGCTAGCTGCATTGACCCTGCACTTGATAAAACACAGTGGACCAAAACCAGCAGCTGACATGGCACCCCAGACCATCACTGACTGTGGGTACTTGACACTGGACTTCAGGCATTTTGGCATTTCCCTCTCCCCAGTCTTCCTCCAGACTCTGGCACCTTGATTTCCGAATGACATGCAAAATTTGCTTTCATCCAAAAAAAGTACTTTGGACCACTGAGCAACAGTCCAGTGCTGCTTCTCTGTAGCCCAGGTCAGGCGCTTCTGCCGCTGTTTCTGGTTCAAAAGTGGCTTGACCTGGGGAATGCGGCACCTGTAGCCCATTTCCTGCACACGCCTGTTTACGGTGGCTCTGGATGATTCTACTCCAGACTCAGTCCACTGCTTCCGCAGGTCCTCCAAGGTCTGGAATCGGTCCTTCTCCACAATCTTCTTCAGGGTCCGGTCACCTCTTCTCGTTGTGCAGCGTTTTCTGCCACACTTTTTCCTTCCCACAGACTTCCCACTGAGGTGCCTTGATACAGCACTCTGGGAACAGCCTATTCGTTCAGAAATTTCTTTCTGTGTCTTACCCTCTTGCTTGAGGGTGTCAATGATGGCCTTCTGGACAGCAGTCAGGTCGGCAGTCTTACCCATGATTGCGGTTTTGAGTAATGAACCAGGCTGGGAGTTTTTAAAAGCCTCAGGAATCTTTTGCAGGTGTTTAGAGTTAATTAGTTGATTCAGATGATTAGGTTAATAGCTCGTTTAGAGAACCTTTTCATGATATGCTAATTTTTTGAGATAGGAATTTTGGGTTGTCATGAGCTGTATGCCAAAATCATCAATATTAAAACAAGAAAAGGCTTGAACTACTTTAGTTGTGTATAATGAATCTAAAATATATGAAAGTCTAATGTTTATCAGTACATTACAGAAAATAATGAACTTTATCACAATATGCTAATTTTTTGAGAAGGACCTGTAAAACACTATTTGTTTCGATTCAGTTTAAGGAAAGCACTTTGACCCTTGCTCTATTCCGCCGGCCTCTAGAGAGGTCACCTGTGACACTCAATGTCCTCTTGGTGTGTGGGGCAATGTGGATTTTCTTATGGCATACTCCTCTGCCTTTTTAATCAGTTCCTGAATATTCTCATCCACCACATCAACAAGGGTTTCACAGACTAAAGTAGGTTTTGACAAAACAAGCAGCTGCTGCAAGTGGCAAGAACACATCAGTTGGATATAAGAACGAAGAAAAACGCTGGTTTATATTCCCTTTCATTTTCTGTGCAATTGTGGCGAGGTCTTGGTAGCCGGTGTTCTGTTTAAAGTCCTCAAGGTGACTGAGTAGATCAAAGAGGGCAGGGATAGCCAGAGACATGGACATGGTGTCACTCTGGAGGGTTTGAGCATGTTCTGCAAAAGGCAGCAGTAGGTCATGAAATTATGTGAGCTTTTGCCATTCACCATAATACTGCACAGTGCTCTGGACAGTGGTCTGTCTGAGGAGGCCTGTAATGCTACACAGTGCTCTGGACAGTGGTCTGAGGAGGCCTGTAATGCTACACAGTGCTCTGGACGGTAGTCTGAGGAGGCCTGTAATGCTGCACAGTGCTCTGGACAGTGGTCTGTCTGAGGAGGCCTGTAATGCACAGTGCTCTGGACAGTGGTCTGAGGAGGCCTGTAATGCTACACAGTGCTCTGGACAGTAGTCTGAGGAGGCCTGTAATGCTACACAGTGCTCTGGACTATGGTCTGTGGAGGCCTGTAATGCTGCACAGTGATCTGAGGAGGCATGTAATGCTTCACAGTGGTCTGAGGAGGCATGTAATGCTGCACAGTGGTCTATGGAGGCCTGTAATGCTCCACAGTGCTCTGGATGATGGTCCGTGGAGGCCTGTAATGCTGGCCATTGCTCTGGGTGGTGGATTTAATGCTACACAGTACTTTGGATGGGGGTGTGAGGAGTACTGTAATGCTGCACAGTGCTCTGAACAGTGGTCTGAGGAGGCCTGTAATGCTACACAGTGCTCTGGAATATGGTCTGAGGAGGCCTGTAATGCTCCACAGTGCTCTGGATGATGGTCCGTGGAGGCCTGTAATGCTGCCCATTGCTCTGGGCAGTGGTCTTATTGCTACACAGTGCTTTTTAATGGGGGTCTGAGGAGTACTGTAATGCTGCACAGTGCTCTGAACAGTGGTCTAAGGGGGCCTGTAATGCTACAAAGTGCTCTGGACGATGGTTTGTGGAGGCCTATAATGTGGCTGAGTAGATCAAAGAGGGCAGGGACAGCCAGAGACATGGACATGGTGTCACTCTGAAGGGTTTTAGTATGTTCCGTAAAAGGCAGCAGTAGGTCATGAAATGATGTGGGCTTTTGCCATTCACCTTAATACTGCACAGTGCTCTGGACAGTGGTCTGAGGTAGGGTGACCACATTTCCAAACTACCATTCAGGGACACCCTCCCTTCCCAAAAATCAGCTTGTGCTGTAACGAATCACAGCACAGTGATTGGACACAAGAGGCAGGATTTCTAATTTCTCCAATCACAAGCAGGGGGCGGGGATTGTGTTCCTCCAGGCATTCCGGGCCAGGACAAGTACTGTCAGTGAGTAAAACGGTGATGTGGTGGCATTTTTTGGGGGCATCAGATTGGCCCAGGGGGTGGCTGTGTCAGTTTCATTCCGGGACACTGTATTGTCCTGGAATGAATGTGCCTGCAAAATGCGGGACTGTCCCGGGCAATCCGGGACACATGGTCACCCTAGTCTGAGGAGGTCTGTAATGCTGCACAGTGCTCTGGACTATGGTCTGAGGAGGCCTGTAAATGCTACACAGTGCTCTGGATGGTGGTCTGAGGAGGCCTGTAATCAGTGCCGGCCGAAGACATTGTGCTGCCTGGTACCAAGAATGAAATGCTGCCCCCCCCCCCCAAAAAAAAAAAATCACGCCCACCAAAATGCCCCCACATCCATCAATTTATATCATGATAACTAAAGTGGACCTGTCATGGCTCTATAAAAAGGACCTGTTATGGCTCTATTCATGTATATAGGAGTATAAAGAGGACCTTCCATGGCTCTATACATGTATATAGAAGTATAATGAGGACCTGTCATGGCTCTATACATGTACCGTATTTTCCCCGTCTATAAGACGCCCCCATGTACAAGACGCCCCCCACTTTTCCAACCCAAAATTAAGAAATCAATATTTTACACATAGGTAAAACAGAACACATTTTTATTTAGTAATTACCGCAGGTAACGTTTAAATACTAGTATATTATGCAGGGGTTGTTCTTCCTGTTTTCTCCACTGTCTATCATACACTCTGCGGAGGCAAGTCCAAACTGTTTCTCTGCAGCTCTATTCCCACGCTCTTTTTTGCATAGCTGGCTACATTTGGTTTGATTTGGCAGAGTAAAAAAATCACTTACTTTTATTATTTTCTGACATCTTGGTCCCAGAACACTCCGGTCCCTGTTGCATCTGTGCATCTCCACTTCCAACAGGATCGCATCTGCTCACTCTCCACCTCCACCCCCAGCTCTAGCTGACGTCAGTAACATACGGCTCGTGATTGGAGAAAGCCACTTGACAAGCTATGGGCCGCGACGCACCTTTGCGGATGTCTCCCAGGCTGACCAACCGTGTATAAGACGCTGTTCGATTTACAGGCTATTATTTTAGGAAAAAATAGCGTCTTATACACGGAAAAATACGGTATATAGAAATATAAACAGGACCTGTCATGGCTCTATACATGTATGTAGGAGTATAAAGAGGACCTGTCATGGCTCTATACATGTATGTAGGAGTATAAAGAGGACCTGTCATGGCTCTATACATGTATGTAGGAGTATAAAGAGGACCTGTCATGGCTATATACATGTGTATAGAAGCATAAAGTGGACCTGTCATGGCTCTATACATGTATGTAGGAGTATAAAGAGGACCTGTCATGGCTCTATACATGTATATAGGAGTATAAAAGGACCTGTGCGTGGCCGGCGGCCGTGATGTCACCGGCCACACGTAGTGGATTGTCACTTGCCACAACGTCACCTGCCACACGTTGCAGATTGTCACTTGCCACAACGTCACCTGCCACACATTGCGGATTGTCACTTGCCACGACGTCACCTGCCACACGTTGCAGATTGTCACTTGCCACGTCAACTGCTACACGTAGCAGATTGCCACTTGCTGTGTCCCCAGAGTAAAGGCAGGCAGCAGAGAGATAATGTAATCTCTCTGCTGCCCGCACAGTGGGGGCGGAACTGCAGTGATGCAGAGCGGGCAGTGAGAGATGATGTCATCTCTCTGCTCCCCCGCCCGCTGTTTGGCCAGCAAGCCCGCTCACTTGCTGACTGTCCCGCCCGCTGACTGTTCCCCTGTTCTGCCCGCACGCTCCATTCAGCTGGGCCCAACGCCCAGGTGAATGGAGCGCGCGGGGAGTGGAGCGGGCTGGCTGGCGGGCGGGCGTCGATTTGCCTCACAGCGGAGCGGGCGGAACGGGTTGGCGACAATTTGCCTCACAGTGCAGAGTAGGGTTGCCACCTTTTCGTCAAGCCAAACCCGAACACATTAGCAGCGCACGCCAATATATATATATTTTTTTGTAGTACATTAAATTCATTACCTCTGTACAAGGCAATGCACAGCTATTTATTTTTTTTATTTAGTATACCCCGTACATATATTTTTGTGATTAAATAAAATTTCTAATCATATGGAGTTAATCACAAGAGTCCCCCTTTATATCAGAGTCAACAGAGTTCTCCTTTAGATCTGAATCTGCAGAGTTCCCCTTTACATCTGAATGCACAGGGTTCTGCAGAAGAGAAGTGCAGAGGGTAAGATGGGGGCAGTATGTACAGGAGAGGAGTGCAGAGGGTATAATGGGGGCAGTATGCATAAGAGAGAAGTGTGGAGGGTATGATGGAGCAGTATGTATAGAAGAGGAGTTGAGAGGGTATGAGGGGGGCGGTTTGTACAGGAGAGGAGTGTGGAGGGGATGATGAGGGCAGTATGTACAGGAGAGGAATGCGGAAGGGATGATGGGGCGGTATGTACAGGAGAGGAGAGTGGAGGGTATGATGGGGGCAGTATGTACAGGAGAGGAGTGTGGAGGGTATGATGGGGGCAGTTAGTACAGGAGAGGAGTTCGGAGGGTATGATGGGTGCAGTTAGTACAGGGGAGGAGTTCGGAGGGTATTATGGGTGCAGTTAGTACAGGAGAGGAGTGTGGAGGGTATGATGGGGCGGTATGTACAGGAGAGGAGTTTGGAGGGTATGAGGGGGGCAGTATGTACAGGAGAGGAGTGTGAAGGGTATGATGGGGGCAGTATGTTCAGGAGAGGAGTGCGGAGGGTATGATAGGTCAGGGGTCGACAAATCCCGGGCGCCAGGTCGCAATTGCGACTAGAATTAGCGACCTGGCGCCCAGGGTATCCTGTGTCTCTGTGCGGGGCCCCTCCGCGCGATCACGCTATCTCGTCGGGCCGCGCCGGCCGCTAATTGAGGCCGCGGCTTTGCGGCCTTCTGCTTCCAGCAGAGAGCACAGATAGGCGGCGCGCGCTCCGCCTCTGGCCGCCTCTCGCCCTGGGGATTGGGGAATTCCGCTGAGGGGGCGGAGCCACCTACGTCACTGCCACGAGTCACTCAGTAAAGGAGCTGCCTGCAGAGTGCACATGTCAGTCACGTTAGAACGGCGATATCACACACAGAGCGCGGACAGCGGCGGTGTGTGTTAAGGTGAGAGAGTGACTCAATGCAGCCAGAAGCTGCTATTATACAGTATAAGAACTATTGAATTGTGTATAAAATGCGGTTTGCCCACATCAGTGTAACTTTCCCTCTATGACACAGAACAGCTGAATTACACTTTACTTACCTGAGTACAATAAGCTGATATCAGATTGGGTGTTACTGTATGGAGTATTACCTGATTGGTTGGTAGGGGATATTGTTCTTCATTAGGGATGCACCAATACCTGTTTTTTAGTGGCGAGTACAAGTACTGATACCAATTACAGATATATAGATAAATAATGCAGCGATATGTGTTTAAATCCTCAATATCACCATACCATAATCGCAAAAAAAATTATATAAAGTGCTATATGTAAAATAATTAATTCATAAATATACAACATCAAATGATATGTGCATCACAGAACAATTATAACAGTGCTCCAAACAAAATCCCAGTGCAAAGTAATAAAAATGCTTATATTAAGCAAGTCCACAGTGAAAGAAGTTGATAATGAAGTTTAATGATATCACAAAACAATATTTAAGGCTGCTTTCACACTGGGGCGGGAGGGCGTTGACGGTAAAACGCTGCTAGTTTTAGCGGTGCTGTACTGTCGTTTTAGCGAAAAATAAAGCTTTGTCGGTTGTTAAAAAAAAATCTGGCTCCTAATTTTTTTAGCTGGCTCCTAGATTCCAAGCAAATTTGTCAAGCCCTGTGATAGGTGCAGTTAGTACAGGAGAGGAGTTCGGAGGGCATGATGGGTGCAGTTAGTACAGTACAGGAGAGGAGTTTGGAGGGTATGATGGGTGCAGTTAGTACAGGAGAGGAGTTCGGAGGGTATGATGGGTGCAGTTAGTACAGGGGAGGAGTTCAGAGGGTATGATGGGTGCAGTTAGTACAGGGGAGGAGTTCGGAGGGTATGATGGGTGCAGTTAGTACAGGGGAGGAGTTCAGTGGGTATGATGGGTGCAGTTAGTACAGGGGAGGAGTTCAGAGGGTATGATGGGTGCAGTTGGTACAGGGGAGGAGTTCAGAGGGTATGATGGGTGCAGTTAGTACAGGAGAGGAGTTTGGAGGGTATGATGGGGCAGTTAGTACAGGAGAGGACTTCGGAGGGTATGATGGGTGCAGTTAGTACAGGGGAGGAGTTCGGAGGGTATGATGGGTGCAGTTAGTACAGGAGAGGAGTTCGGAGAGTATGATGGGTGCAGTTAGTACAGGAGAGGAGTTCGGAGGGTATGATGGGTGCAGTTAGTACAGGAGAGGAGTTCGGAGGGTATCGGAGGGTATGATGGGTGCAGTTAGTACAGGAGAGGAGTTCGGAGGGCATGATGGGTGCAGTTAGTACAGTACAGGAGAGGAGTTCGGAGGGTATGATGGGTGCAGTTAGTACAGGAGAGGAGTTCGGAGGGTATGATGGGTGCAGTTAGTACAGGGGAGGAGTTCAGAGGGTATGATGGGTGCAGTTAGTACAGGGGAGGAGTTCGGAGGGTATGATGGGTGCAGTTAGTACAGGGGAGGAGTTCAGTGGGTATGATGGGTGCAGTTAGTACAGGGGAGGAGTTCAGAGGGTATGATGGGTGCAGTTGGTACAGGGGAGGAGTTCAGAGGGTATGATGGGTGCAGTTAGTACAGGAGAGGAGTTTGGAGGGTATGATGGGTGCAGTTGGTACAGGAGAGGACTTCGGAGGGTATGATGGGTGCAGTTAGTACAGGGGAGGAGTTCGGAGGGTATGATGGGTGCAGTTAGTACAGGAGAGGAGTTCGGAGAGTATGATGGGTGCAGTTAGTACAGGAGAGGAGTTCGGAGGGTATGATAGGTGCAGTTAGTACAGGAGAGGAGTTCGGAGGGTATCGGAGGGTATGATGGGTGCAGTTAGTACAGGGGGGAAGTTCGGAGGGTATGATGGGTGCAGTTAGTACAGGAGAGGAGTTCGGAGGGTATCGGAGGGTATGATGGGTGCAGTTAGTACAGGGGAGGAGTTCGGAGGGTATGATGGGTGCAGTTAGTACAGAAGAGGAGTTCGGAGGGTATGATGGGTGCAGTTAGTACAGGAGAGGACTTCGGAGGGTATGATGGGTGCAGTTGGTACAGGGGAGGAGTTCAGAGGGTATGATGGGTGCAGTTAGTACAGGAGAGGAGTTTGGAGGGTATGATGGGTGCAGTTGGTACAGGAGAGGACTTCGGAGGGTATGATGGGTGCAGTTAGTACAGGGGAGGAGTTCGGAGGGTATGATGGGTGCAGTTAGTACAGGAGAGGAGTTCGGAGAGTATGATGGGTGCAGTTAGTACAGGAGAGGAGTTCGGAGGGTATGATAGGTGCAGTTAGTACAGGAGAGGAGTTCGGAGGGTATCGGAGGGTATGATGGGTGCAGTTAGTACAGGGGGGAAGTTCGGAGGGTATGATGGGTGCAGTTAGTACAGGAGAGGAGTTCGGAGGGTATCGGAGGGTATGATGGGTGCAGTTAGTACAGGGGAGGAGTTCGGAGGGTATGATGGGTGCAGTTAGTACAGAAGAGGAGTTCGGAGGGTATGATGGGTGCAGTTAGTACAGGAGAGGACTTCGGAGGGTATGATGGGTGCAGTTGGTACAGGAGAGGACTTCGGAGGGTATGGCGGTGGCAGAATGGGGAGGGATTTCTTGCGGTGTCTGTGGGGTGACCAGGGAGTGATGTTGGGAAGATAGGGGAAGGAAAGTGACCATGAAATGATAGGTGGGGGGGGGTAGGAAGCAGCTCGGAGTGACGTCTGTATGAAGTGGTCTGGGGGGGTGATGCAAGCTGGGGGGAGTTGGGGGCTGAGAAGTGGTCAGATAGCGATGTATATAATAAAAAAAAAAACTCATCAACTAAAAACATACAACAATAAATCATACAACAGTACTACAGATCTATGTAATGGAGCTCCCAGCACTCTGTATACCCAGATAATGTGAAGGTAATTTATGACCATTCATGTAACCCTGTGGTATCCAGGCTCTGAGTCTGTCCAATCAGAGGGGTGAACTCACCACATATATACAGGTTACATGAATGGTTAGAAATGACTTCACATTATCTAGTCTGAACAATTGGATTGGGGGATGTCTGCACAGACTTTTCATGCTTAGAAGTGATCTGTCAAATGTGATCGGGCTGCTGCAGACCCCCCCTCCCCCACTCAAACTCACTAGGAAACTTCTCCCAGAAAAAATCAGCTCACCTCCTCCCTTCCTCTGGCCAGCCCGACAGGAGATCCAGTGAGCTCCGCCCCCCAGTTCTCACAACACACCGCACTGGTGATTGGAGGAGGGGGGAGGCTGAGTCGGAGATAACAGGGACCCCGCACGGCACGAGACTGGAGGGAGGGGGAAGAGACAGAAAGGAGCTTTTTAAATCCAGAACACACACCGCAGCTGCAGGCACAGTGTATTCTTTACAATGCCGCTGCTGCTGTTTCACAGTGAAAGGTGGAGTGGGGGAGAGGAACGGGCGGAATGGGATGGCGGGCAGGCGGCAATTTGCCGCCCCCCTGAAAGTGCCGCCTGGTACAATGGTACCATCGGGTCCCATGGTAGGGCCGGCCCTGCCTGTAATGCTACACAGTGCTCTGGACTATGGTCTGTGGAGGCCTGTAATGCTGCACAGTGCTCTGGACTATGGTCTGTGGAGGCCTGTAATGCTGCACAGTGCTCTGGACTATGGTCTGTGGAGGCCTGTAATGCTGCACAGTGCTCTGGACTATGGTCTGTGGAGGCCTGTAATGCTGCACAGTGCTCTGGACTATGGTCTGTGGAGGCCTGTAATGCTGCACAGTGCTCTGGACTATGGTCTGTGGAGGCCTGTAATGCTGCACAGTGGTCTGGACTATGGTCTGTGGAGGCCTGTAATGCTGCACAGTGCTCTGGACTATGGTCTGTGGAGGCCTGTAATGCTGCACAGTGGTCTGTGGAGGCCTGTAATGCTGCACAGTGCTCTGGACTATGGTCTGTGGAGGCCTGTAATGCTGCACAGTGGTCTGTGGAGGCCTGTAATGCTGCCTATTGCTCTGGACGGTGGATGTAATGCTACACAGTGCTTTGGATGGGGGCCTGAGGAGTACTGTAATGCTGCACAGTGCTCTAAACAGTGGTCTGAGGAGGCCTGTAATGCTACACAGTGCTCTGGACGATGGTCTGTTGAGGCCTGTAATGCTGCACAGAGGTTTGAGGAGGCCTGTAATGCTCCACTGTGCTCTGGAAGGCACATATTTTGAATAACATTTGGTGCTAACTGGTCTTTCAGTTGTTCCTCATGTCCTGTTATTACTCTGCGTGTTCCCTTGTTGCCGACCCAGCTTGCCTCTGACCTGAACTTGGATCCTGCTTCTGCCTTGTTGCCTGTTTCTGACCACATCTTTCTGTACCTCGCTGTTTGCCTGCTGCTGACCTTGGCCAGGGGCCAGGCCGGACTGGGAGTAAAAACCAGCCCTGGAAAACATTTCATACCAGCCCATAGCATTATTATACCAGCGTAACAGCATAACGTCATTATTTTCTTTTCTTGTTCATATAAGGGAAAACCATCCATTTTAACCACTTCCCTACCGGGCACGAAAACCCCCTTCCTGCCAGAGCCATTTTTCAACTTTCAGCGCTGTCACACTTTGAATGACAATTGCGCGGTCATGCCACGTGGCTCCCAAACAAAATTTGCGTCCTTTTTTTCCCACAAATAGAGCTTTCTTTTGGTGGTATTTGATTACCTCTGCGGTTTTTATTTTTTGCGCTATAAACAAAAGAAGAGCCTCCAGTTTGAAAAAAAAACCCACAATATTTTTTACTTTTTGCTATAATAAATATCCATTTTTTTTTTAATTAAAATTTTCCTCAGTTTAGGCCGATACGTATTCTTCTACATATTTTTGGTAAAAAAAAAATCGCAATAAGCGTGTATTGATTGGTTTGCGCAAAAGTTATAGCGTCTACAAAATAGGGGATAGATTTATAGCATTTTTTTTTTTTTTTACTAGTAATGGCGGCGATCTGCAATTTTTATTGTGACTGCGATATTGCGGCGGACAGATCGGACACTTTTGACACATTTTTGGGACCATTCACATTTATACAGCGATCCCTGCTATAAAAATGCATTGATTACTGTATAAATGTGACTGGCAGGGAAGGGGTTAACACTAGGGGGCGAGGAAGGGGTTAAATGTGTTTCCTCGATGTGTTCTAACTGTGGGGGGAGGGGACTGATTGGGGGAGGTGACCGATGGTTGTCCCTATGTACAAGGGACACACCATCGGTCTCCTCTCCCTCACAGGACGTGGATCTGAGTGTTTACAGCAGGGGACTGGGCGACAGAGGGCTGGGCGACAGCGGGGAACTGGGCGACAGCAGGGGACTGGGCGACAGAGGGCTGGGCGACAGCGGGGAACTGGGCGACAGCAGGGGACTGGGCAACAGAGGGCTGGGCGACAGCAGGGGACTGGGCGACAGCAGGGGACTGGGCGACAGAGGGCTGGGTGACAGCAGGGGACTGGGCGACAGAGGGCTGGGTGACAGCAGGGGACTGGGCGACAGAGGGCTGGGTGACAGCAGGGGACTGGGCGACAGAGGGCTGGGCGACAGCAGGGGACTGGGCGACAGAGAGCTGGGCGACAGCAGGGGACTGGGCGACAGAGGGCTGGGTGACAGCAGGCAGAGGATTGGGAGAAATTGGGTTGAAAACTTACACTCAGAACAGTGCTACAGGAGAAACCAGACACCATCTTGATCTTTGTCAGCTAACAGGACTTTTTTACTTCTATGTAAAAGTCTAAAGATAGAAGTAATAAAGTTGACAAAGCTCAAGATGGTATCTGTTTTTTCCTGTAGCACTGTCCTGAGTGTAAGAAATCGAGCAGAGCAGTTTTCAACCCAATTTCTCTCAGTCCAGTAGCTACATAAAAAATAAAACCGCATTTTTAGAGATTTTTTTTGTACCTCCATGTTGCTCTACCCAGAAGGACCGTGCAAATCATCCCAGAGGCCAGCCGCTCCGCCCCCCAGTGATAGGCGGGGTCACTCCTTGCCTGGCCACACTCCCTCACGAGTCTCGACCATTGTCAATGAAGGAGGCGGGCCAGCTCCTCTGCATCAGAGCCCTGAGTCACCGAACAGCTCTGCAGCTGGGGGAGCCGTGGGAGGGATCTGTCAGTGTACTGCATGCGATAGTTCCCTCCCCCGCGCAATCCCCGGCAGCAGACATTCCCTCTCCACCTCCGTTACACACTGCTGCAGGTGCGCCGGCCCTGGATGAATCAAGCTGGTCTAGGAGGAGGGCGGGAATTTTCTCACAGCACGGCCAAAGTTTTCACACTAAGGAGGGAGGTGCCCGCAACTGTGTGTGACATCATGTAGTGGAGGGGGAGGAGGAGAAGGGAGCGGAGCGCTGCGCTGCAGGCACAGCTTGGCCCAAAGCGGCCCCAGGGCAGGAAGCCTACCGGGAAATGTCCCGGTATCCCGGTAGGCAAGTCAGGCCCTGACCTTGGCTATCCCTTTGACCACGCTTCTGTTCCCATGTCTTGTTCAATTGCCTACCTGGTTGTCATCTGTACCAGCTCTGCTCATCACTGTGTGTTCCTGCCTCAAGTCTACTGGGAGCTCTACTGGGAGCCCTGCAGCACCTGTGGAGAGCCCCTTTAACCTTGGCTGGATCTTCGTGCACAGCTACTGTGCCTGAAAAAAAGTATATCCAGGGCGCTCCGAATATTAGGACCTAACAAATTGAGTCTGTTTTGGGAGGGGTAGGAGCTACTGTTCCTGACCTGCTGTTCTACCAGCCTGTCTGGGACCGCATCTCCTGCTGCAAGTGCTCCTATCAACACTCGTGTTCCTTCTGTCCCTCAGTACCCTCTATTCCACCTTCAGTGGGACCTGAGCTGGAGATACAAGAGAGGCCAACCTTGTCATTTCAGTCTCCGATCGGGCACATGACACCTCTCCTCTCTCTTCTCTTCTGTTCGCTTCGCCTCTCCTCTCCCAACTGAATATTATGTTTTCTTATATTTCTGCTTTTTACTGGAATATCAAAATGGTAAAATTCCAGTAACTTCAAAAATAAAAAAATAAATCAATCAATGTAATTTGCTACAACAATAGGGTGTACTGACCGTGTATTCTATACAAAGCCACAAAAAAGGAAACCACATAATAAAAGATGTATCATTTTGTTTTCTGCTTCGCTTTTACCTTGTAGTAACACACTGTCCTTGAGGGCTAACAATCAACCAACGTGGGCATAACAAGGTTCCTGCAACGCAGTGATTAGGACGACAGATGTGTCCTACCGAAGGATGTACTTCAGCCACTATAAATTAATTGGAACGCCCTGGATATGTGAAGGACTTTTGAGCCCATTAGAAGCCTCTGGATCAGAATGTGCAGGCTCGTGCTCAGCTGACCTACTTTCATACTACCTTACAGAAGATGAGGAAGCCTTATATTCTAATATGGAAGAATCGACTCACTGAATTATAATACATCCAACATTCTCATTCTTCCATCACAAAAGCTCAGTGCCTGCTGGTGGTATATTTTTTGTCACAGGCAAACCCCCCCCCCCCCCTTCACGCTTGGTCGGTAACCAGCCCCGCACTTATCCCATTTAGGTCGCAGGCAGGGCTTCCTCTGGGCGGTGGGCAGTGTCTCCTCCTCCTGAGAGGATATTACTAGTAATATACATCCACTGTCTTTATATTTTTACAATAGATACAACTACCATGCATCAGCCCCTTAAGAAGCGAGTGGAATCTCGTGAAACGCGTAGGGCACAATATTGCTTTTTGTATATCTGCATGTGCTGAGGACCCTGCTCTTCACAACAAGCCCACATATTGGTTTTACATACAATATTACTTGTTTCAGCAACTTTTGTCTGTGTGCATGTACCTACTGGCTCAGCTACCCTTCATCATCATTATTGTTCAAGGATGTGCTATATTTGCAATGTATTTACAATTATCTGTACTCATGTTGTTTTACATGGGCCACTATGCCTGGTGACGCACAATCACTGTTGTCTCCGTTTTTGTTTTTACAGCATTTGTTACTAATAAATAGTTTTTATTACGCATCTGTGTGAACATGTGCCTAACTCTCTCACCTCACTCAAAGTCCCAGGGCGACCTGCATTTTTTGCTTCTCGTGTCTCCTCCTGGTGGTTCATGGCGGCTTCCCCTGTGTCTCCTTCTTCCTCCTCGGCGGCCAATAGGATCACTTCTCCTCTCAGCCAATCGGGTGGCGGGTCTCAGGACCCACTTCCTGATTGACCGGTAGGAGAATCAGGAATACAATAGTGAACAGTAATTTGCTATTGTCACACAACTAGGTGGTGGTGCTCTGCCCCCTGAGCCAACCCTTTTTTGAAGCCTATTAGAGCCTCTGGCTCTAATCACATGCTTCTAAAACAAAAAATCCTCTTGAAATCCATGCGTCCAGCACCCGCATGTAGATTAGGGGGCACACGCATGGATTAGAGGGGCGGTGCTCCTGCACCCTGCATTACGGGCCGCCGCTGTGCAAGCTGCCATTGCTTGTCTCCTTCTTAAAGTGTTACATAGTTGGTAAGGATGAATAAAGACATCAGTCTATCCAGTTCAACCTGTGTGGGTGTTTATGCTAATACCATTTTCCATATCCCTTTATCCCTTCACTAAAATGCCCATCTTAGAGTTTTTTTTTTAAAGATAAGTATGGGAATTTTTTCTTTTTTGGGAATCATACTTACCTAGGTAGATGCAGCATCGGTCCCCTGTCGAGAACCGAGTGATCAAACACGGCCAATCACTTGGCTCTCAGAGCTCGTTGAGCAGAGAGCTGGTGACTGGTGATAGCCATAGTCCCAAAGACCAGTAGGTGTTTCTCTAGTAGCTGATGGAGAAGATGTTGTTGAAGCACAGGGTAGTCCTTAAAGGGGATTGCCAGTTGTTCCAGTAACTGTCTGTATTGTCCGACATCCAGGAAGGTCATGGCGGCTTACAATGGGGCACACACAGCTTCCATCCCTGGCTGGGTCCGGAGATGCAGTGACTGGGTACCACGTAGAGGTCGGTGATGGTGGTGTGATTCGGAAGTGGGACCGGGAAGGTTCTCAAGTTCATGAGCTGGACTAGCACCTTACCTCTGTGGACCTTGGACAAGGTGCGGGCTGTCATTTGCTAAATTTTACTTCTTACCACCGGCGCGGCCGACCTCAGCCCCTTCTCGGAGATCTCTTTGCTCCCCCCCCCAACAAAACCCCCCAACCTCCCATCCTCCCCTGCCCCCCCTTTTTTCCAAACCCCTGTCCCCTTCCCCTTTCCTTGACTCTTCCCCCTTCCCCCTCCTCCCCCTTTCTCCCCCCCTCCCTTTCCAGAGGTTCTGTTTAGGGGGTTGACATATTTTAACCCTTCTACTTACCGAAATCCAAGTTGAAAGACCTCTACTTCGTGAGTACATGTTTATATATTTATTACACATAAAGCCTGCGAACTGAAGCGCCAAAGGGGAGGAGTCCGGCCATGTGAGGAGGATCACGTGGGGGCTGTGGCAAGAACTACGCAGAGCGCGATGGAGCAACAAGCGGTGACCATGTTTGAAAATGCCTCGTGGTTTCCAGTTTCTACCACCACGAGGATGGCTTTGACTAATGCTCCGGTTACGGATACGGGGATCCGGCTCAAGCCCCGGGGAAGATTCGCCCTGTACTCCTGCAGAGACGTTGAGGCCCTGGGTATGATTTGTCCCGGCTGTTCTGGACTAGTGGTGCAGTTGAAGCCATTCGGGCGCTGCGAGGCCTGCGGAGAGTTCTCATTCGAGGTGGAACCATCCTTTGAAAAGCCAAGAGCTATCTACCTCGACCGCACAGGTGCCACTACTCAAGGAGGAGGAATCACCGCTTGGACAGCCGTCCCCACGCGCACTGCCGGGACCGTGGAGGAGGTCTCCATCAAAGAAGAGAAATCCGAGGATGCTGCTTCGGTCACCACAGGGTCCCTGCTCCCACTGTCAAAACGGAAGGTCGGCCTGGTCAAGGCTTAGTGTGGCCGTGGAGGAGCTTCGCCCCCCGCTGCTTGCCTGGCCTTGATGGATCCGGAGGAAAGAGTCCTGGACATCGCGATACTACTACAGGCCCAGGTGAGCCAGGGGTTGGGAATGTTGGTGTGGTTGGAGGTGTCGGGAGTCCACAGTCGGTGGAGCCCGCTGAGGGGGGTGACTACGAGTCTACAAGGGGTTACCTACCTGCCGAAATGTATGACACCTCCGACCTAGAGTCGCTCTCCGACATTGGAGACGATGCAGAGATCGACAAGATTTTGTGCCAGAAAGGCTGGGACAAGATACCTCTGTCCTCGTCCCATGCAAAATTGGACTCACCCATGTCTGCAGGGGATAGTACACCCCGGGTGGAGGCACCAGCGCCTGAGGAGGAGCCCCGTCCCATGCCTGCCCTTTGATCACCGGTGCCACCTGCATCTAACACCGGGGGTCAGAGACTGTCGCTGCGGGCGCCCATGCCCAAGTTGGAAGTGATCAAGGCCCCTCGCCATCCAGACTGTATTGTCTTACCAGGTGTGGGGAACAAAGCTACTATGCCTCCTTTGGCCAGGCTTCAACGCTTGTTTGGTCAGAAGGTTGCTCATGAGTACGGGTGGGAATACCCATACTTGTCAAAGGAACTGCTATATGAGGTCGAAGTCCATCGGGAGCGTTGGTACAATGACTTCATATGGACACATATTGGGGTACCACACGCCCGTAGGTACCTTGCTTGCTCTCCCAAGGCATCACAAAAGTTCAAGGACTGCAAGGCAGAATGGATGCTGGGTCGGCACATCCACGCGGATAAAGTGCTGATAGGCCGGAAAGACAAGGAAGATGCCGAGTATCAGATTGAGACCATGGATCAGCATTTGAAGCCCCTTGTCCTGCCGCATCCCAGATTCTATCTGTAGGAGAAAAGACTCCTTTCCTTTGTCCTTTTTTTCCCAAGTGATGGAACTTTCTGGAGTTTGTGTTTGCTTCACCGGAAAAATCAGTGACTGTGCCCTAGTTAAAGGGGTGTTTGTGCTCTTCGGAGGGATGGAGACTGTTTCCGTTGTTTGTTCTCCTTTCTTCCATCCAGCAAAGTAATCATTGACTTTGGAGTAGTTAGAGCCAGGGCACAGAGAAGTTCCGTATCAGGATTTGACAAGTGCTATGACCGTGGCGCTGTCACCAGGTGGCGGTGTCGCGCAACGACATTCACTTTTCACACACACACACTTCTGGAAGGAAAGAATTTCTCTGAGGAAAGGTTTTTTCATTCCCACACGAACATATGTGTCAGGGATTTGTGTGCTTAACATTTCTTTCTTTTCCCTCTGCAGAAGAACATCCCATCAAGAGCTGCTGAGAATGGGGCGGGTTTTAGCTAGTGATGTGGGAGGGGGAAAAATGTCGATGTTGTGACTTGAAATGTTTTGCTGTTGTGTGTTGTTTCCCTTCCCTTCCTTTTCATGTCAGGTCCAGGCACAACTGCCAGTTTTCCCAATTTTTTTTTTGAGATTTTCAGCTAGTCTCTGGATCAGGTTATGTTACCTCCTGTTGGAGAGATGGCTTGTTCCATACACTGGGGACCAGTGTCAAATCACTGGGGGGAGAGTGTAGCGGGCATGTACTATTTAGGGGAAGCATATGGGTGGTAGCATGACCCAGATGTACTGATTGGAAGAATAGGGCTGTATTTGGTTCGGGTGAGGACATCAGTGGTGCACAGTTCCCTGCGGCTCAGTAGGTGGCGCTGTCGCTCTGAGCCGGGGTTGAACCACTACTGCAGTGCTGTACCCTTTGTGACCTCTCGTGGCAGCTGTACTGCGGGGCGGGGAACCCGCTGTGCTTGCTGGGAGAGGGTATAAAGGGGGCGGACATCTTCGTCACAAGGTCCGAGTCCCAGGCACCTGCTGTCTGTGTTCGGTGTTCAACCAAATCCATTACAGTGTTGTTGAAAGTAAGGTAGGGTTGCACTGTTATTCGTTCTTGCAGGGCTTTCCTAATGAGGCTTGCCTTCACCTCCACCGCAAACTGATCGCTCAGCAACTTGGCTGAGCCGTTTATGTCAGCACAGCCCATGTACATCCAGTCATTTCCACTGATTTTGGAGGGATACTGCTAAGTGGGTTATGTTTTTGTCCTCCTGCTGTTTGCAGACGAAGAACCTATGTCTCAATACAGGGACTGTTACACTTACCCCAAACAGGCCCTCCAGACATGCCACAGTCTGCTTTAACCTGGCCTGGGAATCCTTCGGAAGCACCATCGCTGCTCGTTGGACATCATCCTTTAAGGAATTAATGGCCAACTCCACGATCACCTGGGTCAGAACAAGATACAGGTGCATGGCACTCTCCAGTCTCTCCCCCCACTCAAATAGAGAGATGTTCGACCTATTAAACTTCAGTACCAAGGCCAAGGCCGCTCCTAATGGCGCCATCATGATCCCTGAAAGTCCTTCAGCACCAGCTGCAAAGAGGGATATAGACTGCCTGGCCAATCCACACACAAAGAGGGGGGGCTTTCTGAAGAGAGGTTGATGTAGTCCCTGCACTTTCCCTATGTAGCGGGGTCCTAAATTTAGGGGAAGTGTTTGAGTGGTAGTTATGCTCAAACACCTCAATTGTCAGGACGGTTTTCAACCATTTTGTCCGCAGGTGGAGTATCAGTGTACAGTTCCCTGTGGCCTATAGGTGGCGCTGCCATAGTGGGCCAGGGTTGAACCGCTGATACAGTGCTGTGCCTTGTGTGTCCCCTCTCGGCAGCCATACAGTGGGCGTGGTCTACCTGCTGTGCATGCCGGGAGAGGATATAAAAGGGGAGCAGACGCTGCCTGGTTAGGGTCTTCTGGTTCGTGGTCAGGGGTCGTACTCCCGAGGAGTGCATGTCCTCTGTCTGCCCTGGGCACCTTTGTTCCAGGGGCGGGAGTCGGTGAATCAGTCCCAGGCACCTTTAGCCCTGGGGCTGCAACTAAAGGCCTTGGGCCCAGCACATTTGGCTGGGGCCCACCAAGGATCGAGAAATCTCAGGGTGCCGCCTTGCGAGGGGACCCGTATCTTAGATGAGGAGGCCGGGGGAGGACCGTTCCGAGGGACTGGTGAGAAGTCACAGTGAAGGAAGGGGCCCGGTAACTCTCTGGAGGGATGTCTTCTCCTTAACAGAGGCCAAGCTTTGAAAACCAAGTTCACCAGGTCTGTGGCAGAGAACGAGATCACAAGTTTGTGCAGTGACTGTGCGTTTAGTTAAAGTACCATTCTGGCTGCTAGTCCCTATCTAGGGAGACTATCCAAATGGGCTGAGTCTGCTTGAGAAGCCGAGCAGTGAAGTGTATTTTGTTTGTGCCTGGACCTCTCCCACACCTTATGCTGTCCTGTTCTCTCTCCAACCTTTCCTATCAGAGACTGTGCTATAAGAGAAATAAACTCTACGTTAGAGTTGCAGCTGGTGTGGACCTTGGAGTTATTGGGGGACATAGAGACTTGTCTTTATTGAGCATAGAGATGAGAACCATTCTCTGGAAAACCTGGCTTTTTTTTTCGTACATCACGGGACACAGAGCGACTTAGTCATTACTAATGGGTTATATAGATTACCTTCAGGTGTTGGCACTGGCCAATTCCAAACCGGAAGTACCCTCCCCTATATATGCCCCTCCCACCCGGGAGCACCTCAGTTTTTTGCCAGTGTCTAAGGTGTTGGCCAAAGAGTAACATGTGTTTTCACTGGGCTTGCGTACAGGTTCTTTTGGGCCTTAGTAAGCTGTTCCGGATCCCACCAAAAAAGCTTCATAGCTAAACGGTCGGTACCCGGGCCTTGCAGCAGAAGAGCAAGGTTTTGCCTGTAATGCTTCTCTTAGGAGGGCTGGACCCTGGGATCCAGAGCTCTGGTCATACCCACGACCAAGATGTTGTCTGTGCAGGGTGCTATACAGGTCCAGGGGAGTGGAATCCTTGGGAACCCGGTCCCTGAAGGTTTAATTACAATGCCTGCCGTGATAGGTGAAGTTTGGACTTCTGTGGACCAAACAAAGTCCTGCGGCGGGGATCAGGTAAGTGGGGGCCCCCAGGAACTTGGTTCTATTGGGGGACCCCCAAGCCTAATTTGTCTTTCTGTCTGTTACCTAACGGTATTCCCGCTAAATATCTGTGTTTGCCTATAACTACTGAAAATGTAAAATTTTAATAGTAGTCAAAAAAAAAAAAAACAGGGACCGCGGTACCTGTGTTAAACCACTAGAGGCCGCTGTAGTCCATTTTTCTTGTCATGTGGATCTTTGGTTTTTTCAAGTCAAAAGATCCAGGCAGCTGGTAAGTTTCTCTGTGGGAATCCACTTCCTCTGCCCTGTTGCTGCGCTCATCCACCGCACAGGCCCTCCGGCAAAAAGGGCCCTGGCTCCTAGTCCCCTGTTTGATTTCGAAAAGGGCGCCAATGGCGCACGGGCGCGTGCACGCGCCTCCTATGAAAAAAAAGGGGCGGGGCGGGTGGATGACGCTCGATGCGCGCCGCGGCGCTTCTGCGCATGTGCGGGCGTCCCAGCATGGTTAAAAGACACAGTACAAGTGTCAGCTGCATGCAAACAGAGCTAGCAACAAACAGTGGCACACAGAGGCGGTTGATGCAGGCATCCCCATAGAAAGGCACTTTAGTGGACACCAGCTGGTATATAGCAGCACCTGTGTTAGACTATTACCAGCAAAAATTGGTGTATGACGACGGGAATACCTCAGCTTTGTGCTTAAAGGATATGTCGTCCAGACGCTCCGGAAATAGATCTTCCAGGAAGCCAAAGGGGTCTCCATCGGGCTCTGAGGATATTGGGCATGCTTGTACTGCACCAATCTCCCCTGAGAATTCAGAGGTCAGTAGCCGTAGAAACCCCGCAGGAATGCCTGGTGCTGCGGCTGTCCCCAGTCCACCTGCTCCTGTATATATAACAGAGGAGGTTTTATCCTCAACTCTGGGAGGATTGGAAGAGAGATTAACAGCATTGATCGCTGCTTCCCTGTCTCAGGAAAAGCGCGTCCGATCTCCGTCTCCTCCTTCAGAGTGCCTGTTAGTGGAGGAACAGCCCCACACAGATCGACCTACCTGAAGGGGATCAGGATGAGGTTGATTCAGTTATGGAGGAATCAACAGTGGAAGAACCTTTCTCAGCTTCTCAGGCTGAAAGATTATGGGTTCAGTCTCTGACTAATATGGTCCGATCAGCATTTAAAATGCCTCTGGCGGAACCACCATCCACTACGGTTTCCTCGCTGGGGTCGCTAAAAGCTCCCCAGGCTGTCTGTTCCTTCCCAATCCACCCTTTATTAGAAGGGCTTATTTACCAGGATTGGGAGCATCCTGATAAAATATTTGCTCCCCCCAAGAGATTTCCGGTGATCTATCCCATGGAGGATAAGTTCATAAGAAAATGGAGGGTCCCTACAGTGGACGCAGCCATCTCTTCTGTTAACAAATCACTGACATGTCCAGTAGATAATGTTCCAATGTTCAAAGACCCAATAGATAAAAAATTGGAGTCTTTACTAAAATCTGCTTTCTCTACAGCAAGTTTGGTGACACAACCTGCGGTAGCAGCGATTGGAGTCTGCCAAGCAGTGAAAGATCAGTTGAAACAAGTCTTAAGGGACTTACCAGATCAGCAGGCTCTTGCCCTAGCTGACCTGCCTAGAGCCTTGTGTTTTGCGGTGGACGCCATAAAGGATACAATCCAACAGGCCTCCCGCTTTACGCTGTCTATAGTACATATGCGTAGGCTTCTGTGGCTCAAAAACTGGTCTGCTGAAGCTCCCTGTAAAAAACTGCTGGTTAGCTTCCCATTTCATGGAGAACGCTTATTTGGAGAAGATCTGGACAAATATATCCAGAAAATTTCTGCCGGTAAAAGTTCACTCTTACCGGTTAAGAACAAGGGTAGAAGTCCTTCTTTTAAGAGGCCTACTTCTCCAGTCCCAGGCACATCGGCTGTGAAGCAGTTCCGACGGCCACCGCGGTCAAATTCAGGGGGCAGAAATCAGGGACAATCACAGGGTAACAAGAAGCCCTGGATCAAGAGAGGTACAAAACCTCCCCCCAAGGCATGAAGCGTTGCCCCCACTCAATCGGGTGGGGGGAAGACTTCAGTTGTTCACAGAGACCTGGCGGGACACCATCAGAGACAGATGGGTGCTCTCCGCAGTAAGTCTGGGATACAAGCTGGAGTTAAAAGGCACTCCTCCTGCCCAATTTATGAGGTCAAACGTGCCAAGAGATCCCCAAAAGAGAGGATCCCTCCTTCTGGCACTAGAACAACTATTGCTCCAAGGTGTAATCATGAAGGTTCCCCTGGAAGAAAGCGGATTCGGGTTTTACTCGAACCTTTTCACAGTCCCCAAACCAAATGGGGACGTGAGGCCCATATTAAATCTAAAAGGGCTAAACAAGTTCCTAAATATCAGGACTTTTCGGATGGAGTCGATCTGATCGGTGGCCACCGCCCTACAAGGGCAGGAATGGCTAGCCTCGATCGACATAAAGGATGCTTATCTGCATATTCCCATCTTTCCGGCCCACCAGAAATTTCTACGCTTTGCAGTAGAAGGGCGCCATTTTCAGTTCAGAGCCTTACCTTTCGGTCTGGCCACAGCACCACGAGTGTTCACAAAAATTCTGGCCCCATTATTGGCCAAATCTAAGAACACAGGGTGTAACGATAATGGCATATCTAGACGACCTGCTACTAATAGACCACTCAGTGGAAAAGCTGGAAGTAGCTATTCACAAGACAATCGAGTATCTGGAATATCACGGTTGGATTATCAACCGGGACAAGTCAGCTCTAAGACCAGTCAAAAGTCTGGAATACTTAGGGCTAAGGCTGGATTCAAATCAGAGAAAGATTTTCTTACCTCCAGAGAAGGTGTCGTCTTTAAAAGATTTGACCCACTTAGTGGGTACAAAAAGAAAACCATCCATACGCCTCTGCATGAGGCTGCTGGGAAAGATGGTGGCTTCATTCGAAGCGGTACCCTACGGTCAATTCCATTCAAGGAATTTGCAAAGGGCCATACTGTCAGCCTGGAACAGAAAAGTTCAGGCTTTAGACTTACCAATGTCCCTGTCCCCTTCCGTTCGCAAGAGCCTCCATTGGTGGTTGGTGCCCCAGAATCTGGAAAGAGGGAAACCCTTCAGTCCGGTTTCTTGGAAGGTGGTCACTACAGATGCCAGCCTCATAGGCTGGGGGGCAGTACTGGAGCAATGGTCTCTCCAGGGCAAGTGGTCAGAAGCAGAAAAGGCCCTGCCCATCAATCTCTTAGAGATACGAGCAGCCCGGTATGCCCTAGTAGCATGGACATCCAAACTCCAAGGGTCCCCTGTCAGAATTCAATCAGACAATGCCACGGCAGTGGCATATATCAATCACCAGGGTGGCACCAAGAGTCGTGCAGCCCAGAGGGAAGCAAATTGCATCCTGGAGTGGGCAGAAAAATATGTCCCAGCCATATCCGCGGTTTTCATCCCAGGAGTGGAAAATTGGAGAGCGGACTTTCTAAGTCGCCAACAATTATGCCCGGGGGAATGGTCTCTTCACCCCAAGGTTTTCCAGGCAATATGCCAGCAGTGGGGAACACCGGATGTAGATCTGCTAGCATCCAGATTCAAGGCAAAGGTGGACAGATTTGTGTCTCGCACAAGGGATCCCCTAGCTTGCGGCTCGGATGCCCTAGTGTTCCCTTGGGATCAGTTCAAGCTGATATATGCATTCCCACCGCCACAATTGTTACCGCGATTACTCCGCAGAATCAGGGTAGAAAAGAAACCAGTGATTCTGGTGGCTCCAGCGTGGCCCCGAAGGGCATGGTACGCGGAGATTGTAAAAATGTCAGTGAGGAGTCCTTGGACCCTCCCACATCGTCCGGACCTGCTGTCGCAGGGACCGATATACCACCCTTCCTTACCAGCCCTAGGTTTGACGGCCTGGCTATTGAAGCCCACATTCTGAAAAAGAGAGGGCTCTCTAATTCTGTGGTATCTACCATGATCAATGCCAGGAAACCGGTATCCAGGCAGATCTATTATAGGATCTGGAAAGCATACATTACGTGGTGTGAGGCCAAGAAATGGCATCCACGTAAGTACGTGATAGGGAGGATTTTGGACTTCCTACAGTGGGCTGTAGATAGGAAGCTTGCCTTGAGTACTATCAAGGGTCAGATTTCGGCCTTGTCAATATTTTTTCAAAGGCCCTTGGCTTCGCATTCACTAGTCAAAGCCTTTATACAAGCAGTGATGCGTATTAGCCCTCCGGTTAGTATTCCCATATGTCCTTGGGACCTAAACCTGGTTCTGTCGGTTCTACAGAAACAACCGTTTGAACCATTACAACACATTTCCTTGGTTCTTCTCACCAGGAAATTGATTTTCTTAGTAGCCGTTTGTTCGGCTAAAAGAGTATCGGAATTAGCCGCCTTGTCCTGTAAGGAGCCATATCTGGTTGTCCATAAGGACAGAGTAGTATTACGTCCTCATCCAGCCTTTCTTCCTAAGGTGGTATCGAGGTTTCATTTGAACCAAGATGTGGTTCTTCCTTCTTTTTTCCCCAAACCTAGCTCGGTAGAGGAAAAGTTATTACATTCTTTGGATGTAGTAAGAGCAGTTAAAGCTTATCTAAAAGCCACTGCTCAGATTCGCAGAACGGATACTTTGTTTATTCTGCCGGAAGGCCCCAGAATGGGTCAGGCAGCATCAAAATCTACTTTAGCCAAGTGGATTCGACAGGTCATAATACAAGCCTATGGCTTGAGAAAGAGACCGCCTCCGTTCAAAGTTAGGGCGCACTCCACAAGAGCAGTTGGAACTTCATGGGCAGTGCATCACCAGGCCTCCCTGGCTCAAGTATGTAAGGCCGCAACATGGTCTTCGGTACACACGTTTACTAGGTTCTACCAGGTAGACGTTAGAAGTCAGGAGGATGTCGCCTTTGGGCGCAGTGTGTTGCAGGCCGCAAAAGATCCTCATGCCTGATGGCGCCCAGCTTATGTATCCCTCCCCTCATTTGGCATTGCTTTGGGACGTCCCATTAGTAATGACTAAGTCGCTCTGTGTCCCGTGATGTACGAAAAAGAAAAAGGGATTTTTATAACAGCTTACCTGTAAAATCCCTTTCTTGGAGTACATCACGGGACACAGAGCTCCCACCCCTCTTTTTGGGACACTTATTGCTTGGCTACAAAACTGAGGTGCTCCCGGGTGGGAGGGGCTTATATAGGGGAGGGTACTTCCGGTTTGGAATTGGCCAGTGCCAACACCTGAAGGTAATCTATATAACCCATTAGTAATGACTAAGTCACTCTGTGTCCCGTGATGTACTCCAAGAAAAGGATTTTACAGGTAAGCTGTTATAAAAATCCCTTTTTTTGAGACCTGTTTCATAACACCGCTCAACCTCTTCACACAGGAGGGTACGGGCATGTGGCACGGTGTGCCCTCTCTTCCTGCGAGGAGCCAAAGGCAGGTAAAGGGGGTTCTGTGTGTTACACCTACTCCTCTTGAACCTTTCCCTACCTGTAAGCACTGTCCCTGCCAGACAGGGATCCTGTTCCTACACTGGCCACTTGCATAAAGCGCACCAAACCTGGGAGCCGGAGTCTTAATTAGACTCTGCCTGACCCAAGATGGCCACTGGAGTCAAATTGGTTACCGGTGTCCTATTGGACAGCTGTCTCCCTGTGACCGCAGGGAGTCATAGAGGAACCAAGTTCCCTCACAACTTCCTTCTCCTTCTGCATTGCCGCTTTGGTCGAGCGTCACCTGCAGTGGGGAGTACAGTTTGCACCTGTCTACAAACTGAAGCTGAGGTTAAATAGCTATAAAATCTCCCTATCAGTCTACTCATTTGGCATTGTACATTAGTCTTATCTCAGATGTCATTTAGCAGGGATGCTGATTGCACTACATGATATACAGTAGCTGCTGAAGTTGGATGCTCTTGTTGGTTTTTATTTCTCAGTGCCCATCTGCAATGCTTTGCAAGCCTTTCGCACTTCATGAATGCTCTAAGGACCTTGACACCCCAGTGGCGCAGTCTCCATCTAGAAATCATTTCCCAGAGTGTTGAGGTGAGTGGAATCGCAGGAAAAAAAAAAAAAAAGCTTTTGCGCTGTCACCGTCACCTCTAATCTTGTGATGGGTCCCTCAGAGTGATTTGAGAGCCCTCTTGTCCTTCGGGGATGGCGAAAGTCAAGAGTTACAATCAGCGTCTACCTTGAAGACCAATTAGACTGCTAAAAAAAAAAACATGATTGTCAGAGCGAGAGGAAGGGAAATCGACAAACAGCCAGAAAAGTCACCTCTCTGAATAAATTAAAGGGAATTTCTATCCATCATTTGCCTAAAAGTCAGTTTAGATATAAACGTCCTTGTGATCGGCTTCAAGAAGAACATTTTATCATACAAAGTCTTCAATAGGAATGAGCTTCAGGTAAGGTCCAAACACAATTTTGGACCGAACTCTGGCTGTTCGGGTGAATGGCCTCAACATTCACCAGTGGAGGCCCAACGTCTTGTATAATAGCAGTATAGTAGTATTTACAGGTACGTGGAATCAGATGAAAAAAAGAAAAAGAAACTGCGCTAGGATAATAAGGGAACCAATGTGTGACCAGAGGTGCCTACAATTAGTAAAGCAGCAACTAACCTGAAAACAAAAAAATCAGTGAAAGGAATAAGAAAAATATATACCGTATATACTCGAGTATAAGCCGACCCGAATATAAGCCGAGGCACCTAATTTTACCACAAAAAACTGAGAAAACGTATTGACTCGAGTATAAGCCTAGGGTGTCCATCTGCATGCCTCACTTTGTCCATGCCCATGCCCCACTGTGCCCATGACTAGACTGACGTTTAACATGGGAGTCTATGGAAGGGGTGCCCAGATTTGAAAAAAAAAAAAAATCGGTGCTTCCCAGCCATAGGTCCCCCAAACAAAAAACTATGCACACTTATAGAGGAGAAATGGGGCTACATGTGTGCTAACTTTCGGGTCCAGGGAACCTACGACCGGTCAGTACCATGTCCCCAAATTCACCAGAGAAATTACCATTTAACATGGGAGTCTATGGAAGGGGTGCCCGGGTTTGAAAAATCGGTGCTCCCCGGCCGTAGGTCCCCCGGACAACAAACTTTGCACACTTATAGAGGAAGGGTGGGGCTACATGTGTGCCAAGATTGGAGTCCAGGAGACCTACGGCTGGCCGGGATAAGGCACACAAAGTCCAGGAGATCAGGCGCAAAAAGGTGACTTGAGTATAAGCCGAGGGGGGCATTTTCAGCACAAAAAAAATGTGCTGAAAAACTCGGCTTATACTCGAGTATATACGGTAGTTGTGCTAGACCTGGGTATTGGAATACCAGGAACTAAAATCATAAAAAACACTAAGTGATCAAATACCAATGAAGGTACCGATAATGATAGTGATTAAAAACTGTGTCTAATAAAACTAAAACTAAAACATTAAACACCAATGCAGTGATAAAGTATATAGTCCACTTAATTATAATTAACCACTTCCTTACTGGGCACATAAACCCCCTTCCTGCCCAGGCGAAATTTCAGCTTTCGGCACTGCGTCGCTTTGAATGACAATTGCCCGGGCGTGCGATGTGGCTCGCAAACAAAACTGACGTCCTTTTTTTCCCACAAATAGAGATTTCTTTTGGTGGTATTTGATCACCTCTGCGTTTTTTATTTTTTGCGCTATAAACCTAAAAAGAGCGACAATTTTTTTTAAAAAAAACACAATATTTTTGGATTTTTGCTATAATAAATATCCCAATTTTTTTTAAAAAAACGATTTTTTCCTCAGTTTAGGCCGATACGTATTCTTCTACATATTTTTGGTTAAAAAAAATCCCAATAAGCGTATAGTGATTGGTTTGCCAAAAGTTATAGCGCCTACAAAATAGGGGATAGAATTCTGACTTTTTTTTTTTTTACTAGTAATGGTGGCGATCTGCGATTTTTGTCAGGACTGCGATATTGCGTCGGACACATCGGACACTTTTGACACATTTTTGGGACCATTCACATTTATACAGTGATTAGTGCTATAAAACTGCACTGATTACTGTATAAATGTGACTGGCAGGGAAGGGGTTAACACTAGGGGGCGAAGACGGGGTTAATATGTTCCCTAATGTGTGATTGCTACTGTGGGGGGGGGGGACTGACTGGGGGAGGTGACCGATCTGTGTCCCTATGTACAAGGGAAACAGCATCGGTCTCCTCTCTCCCTGACAGGACATGGATCTCTGTGTTTACACACACAGATCCATGTCCTTGTCTGTGTACCGGCCGATCACGGGTACCTGGCGGACATCGCGGCCGCCAGGCACGCGCATCTGCATCTCAGTGATGCGCCGGGCACGTGCCGCCGGCGGTGCTCGTGCGCCCCCCAGTGGCCGGAGGAGCGGAGGCCGTATAATGACGGCCTCCCGGCATTATAGAACCACTTTGCGGCCGTCATTAGTCGTATGACGGGCGCAAAGTGGTTAATAAACATAGTCCATAGAATCTTCTGTGTTCAAAAAAAGCACCCGTGCACATATCCAAGGGCTCTCAGATTCTTCACTTGAACGCCGCCCTATGCGTTTCGTGACAGGTCACGTCATCTCGGGGTAGTGCCGAAACGCGTAGGGCGGAACGAGCGGCGTGCTGACGTCACCCTCCACTGCTCGGTCTCCACGGACGGGTCTGATTGTTAGCGTCCGGCTGGCCGGCGCTACTAACTTAAGGCTGTCTTTAACTTGCTATATTGTGAGTATGTTTTTATATGCTTTATCTACTCAATAAAACCTTGAAGATTTTACACTATCGAGCTATCCTCTTCCCTTTTATGCTGTGCTTCAACTGGTGTGGAAGTGTTGACATCCAATCTATGGTCAAAGTTTGTCTGGTTAATCCAGCTAGGATTTAATCCATGCGATTTGAGGTCCTCCGTTATAGGGGACCAACATGCTCTGGTAAGCGGGACTACTTACTTGTGGTGGTGGATTTCACTTCTGGTTATCAGCCTTCAAGTGAAGAATCTGAGAGCCCTTGGATATGTGCACGGGTGCTTTTTTTGAACACAGAAGATTCTATGGACTGCGTGGAATCAGATGTATGGCCCTGAACACGGTGTTCATTTGGGGCCACCCACCCACCTGCACACCTGTCAAATTAGCATGCGCAGCTGTGTTTGTGCAGCTGGAGCCTAATTTTTTAATAATTTTTTTCTTTTATTTTTTTTTTCTACATTGCTCTTGGGAGGGGTAGGGGATGGTGGGGGGCCTTGGTAAAATATCAGGGGTCTAAACCCAGTTTTGAAACAGGGAAAGGGGCTTAAAATATAAATTCCTCAGTCCCTTTCTCTGAAGCCTCAGCTGTACTGGACAGTAAATGAGCAGAGGGCTCTGTACAGAGGCTCCTGTTCATTCACCAACTGAAGAATAGTAAACACGGTTTACTGTGCTTCAGTTATGCATGAGCACAGTCAGTGATTGGTACCGATCACTCACTGTGTTGATTCACAAAAGGAAGGGGCCGATAAATGTGATATATTTTCAGGCCCCCCTTCCCCTGCTCTCCATCCTGAAGATTCCCCTCTACATTTGCCTGGGGGAGGAATGGAGGTAAGAGGGGGAGGTGGGGGGGCGGAGTTTAAGTTAGTAGCGCCGGCCAGCCGGACGCTAACAATCAGACCCATCCGTGGAGACCGAGCAGTGGAGGGTGACGTCAGCACGCCGCGGGAGGGGAGGGGGACAAATTTAAGAACCAATTATGTTGTGTATCTTTGTGTATTTTTCCCTGCAGCAGCTGAAAGCTGGCAGGAGGGAGAGGAGGAGAAGCTGGCTTTCAGCTGCTGCAGGGAGAGACACACTGTTGGATTGGTTATGATAAGGGACCCCCTGCTCCACCGATCATCCCTTCTCCTGTCCATATCCAGTTCCCTGGCTGCCCGGACCCCCTTGGAGCATGGGCAGGGTCACAGTGGGGGGTGATTAGGGTGTGCCCAGGCCTATGATAGACCCTCAATAGGTGCAGTCTTTAACAGTGCTCCATGGCAGGACATTAACAGAAAGGTTCCATGTGCTGCTGTCCCCTCTACCGGCCTGAGCTCTGCTGTAGAGGGAAAGCAAGAGACTGATACCAAGGCAAATGCATGTGCTTACACCACTTGCCTTCACAAAAAAAATACTATTTATGAATACAGAGCTTGTGTGTATTACACATCTGCTCGGGAGTTCAGCTTTTATAATAACGATGAAGTGGAAGGTTGACATTAATGACGTTCCCCTCTCTGCGCGTCTCTGAACATTGGACGCTCCCCCCTTATCTCTCGTTAGTGCATAACACTTATTATCCTTTCATGAAACATTTTCAGGATCTGATGGACATTCAGCGGCATGAAACTCGTCATTACAGAGGAGAAGACTGTAATATGTGTCACACGTCTCTGACAGTTACAGAAAAGACGGAGAATGGAAGTGTGGACTGTACAGGGAGCAGAGGCTCAGGAGAACGTTCCGTCATATATTGGATGAAGGTCCATTATGAGCAGGGATGAGCTTCGTGTTCGAGTCGAACATACGTTCGACTCGAACATCGGCTGTTCGATCGTTCGACGAAGATCGAACGATTTGGGCCGTTCGCGCCAAATTCGAGTGACGCGAACGGCCCACAATGCACTACGCCATCGCAGTGTCATCCAGGCGCTGTGATTGGCCAAGCATGCACTGTGACCCCGCATGCTTGGCCAATCACAGCGCCGGCAGCGAGGAGAGCAATGATTGGCCACAGGCAGGATGCCTGTGGCCAATTATTGCTGAGGGTGTTTAGTACACGCCCCACACTATAAAAGGCCGCCAGCACGGCGGCCTAGTGTAGTGTGTTCCGGAGCAGGGATAGAGCAGCATAGGCAGGGACAGTGACTGTTATTTCTTTCTTGCTTAACCTGGATTCCTTTAGTTTAGGGAAAGAGAAGGATAGGTAGGGAGAGTGTCAGTGTGTTTTGTGCTTGTGCTATAGTGTGCTTAAAAAAAACATTTATTCTAGGGACAGAAAACTGTAGGTAGGGACAGTGTCAGTTTCTTTCACTCTGCAAGTCCTTGTTTCCAGGGACCTGGAAGGACAGTGAGTGAATTGTCCTTGTGCTATATTGTGCTTAAAAAAACATTTATTCTAGGGACAGAAAACTGTAGGTAGGGAGAGTGTCAGTTTCTTTCACTCTGCAAGTCCTTGTTTCCAGGGACCTGGAAGGACAGTGAGTGAATTGTCCTTGTGCTATATTGTGATTAAAAAAAACATTTTTTCTAGGGACAGAAAACTGTAGGTAGGGAGAGTGTTTTTTTTCTTTCACTCTGCAAGTCCTTGTTTCCAGGGACCTGTAAGGACAGTGAGTGAATTTTCCTTGTACTATATTGTGATTAAAAAAAACATTTTTTCTAGAGACAGAAAACTGTAGGTAGGGAGAGTGTTTTTTTTCTTTCACTCTGCAAGTCCTTGTTTCCAGGGACCTGTAAGGACAGTGAGTGAATTGTCCTTGTGCTATATTGTGCTTAAAAAAAACATTTATTCTAGGGACAGAAAACTGTAGGTAGGGAGAGTGTTTTTTTTCTTTCACTCTGCAAGTCCTTGTTTCCAGGGACCTGTAAGGACAGTGAGTGAATTTTTCTTGTGCTATATTGTGATTAAAAAAAACATTTTTTCTAGGGACAGAAAACTGTAGGTAGGGAGAGTGTTTTTTTTCTTTCACTCTGCAAGTCCTTGTTTCCAGGGACCTGTAAGGACAGTGAGTGAATTTTTCTTGTGCTATATTATGATTAAAAAAAACATTTTTTCTAGGGACAGAAAACTGTAGGTAGGGAGAGTGTTTTTTTTCTTTCACTCTGCAAGTCCTTGTTTCCAGGGACCTGTAAGGACAGTGAGTGAATTTTTCTTGTGCTATATTGTGATTAAAAAAAACATTTTTTCTAGGGACAGAAAACTGTAGGTAGGGAGAGTGTTTTTTTTCTTTCACTCTGCAAGTCCTTGTTTCCAGGGACCTGTAAGGACAGTGAGTGAATTTTTCTTGTGCTATATTGTGATTAAAAAAAACATTTTTTCTAGGGACAGAAAACTGTAGGTAGGGAGAGTGTTTTTTTTCTTTCACTCTGCAAGTCCTTGTTTCCAGGGACCTGGAAGGACAGTGAGTGAATTGTCCTTGTGCTATATTGTGCTTAAAAAAACATTTATTCTAGGGACAGAAAACTGTAGGTAGGGAGAGTGTCAGTTTATTTCACTCTGCAAGTCCTTGTTTCCAGGGACCTGTAAGGACAGTGAGTGAATTGTCCTTGTGCTATATTGTGATTAAAAAAAACATTTTTTCTAGGGACAGAAAACTGTAGGTAGGGAGAGTGTTTTTTTTCTTTCACTCTGCAAGTCCTTGTTTCCAGGGACCTGTAAGGACAGTGAGTGAATTTTCCTTGTGCTATATTGTGATTAAAAAAAACATTTTTTCTAGGGACAGAAAACTGTAGGTAGGGAGAGTGTTTTTTTTCTTTCACTCTGCAAGTCCTTGTTTCCAGGGACCTGTAAGGACAGTGAGTGAATTTTTCTTGTGCTATATTGTGATTAAAAAAAACATTTTTTCTAGGGACAGAAAACTGTAGGTAGGGAGAGTGTTTTTTTTCTTTCACTCTGCAAGTCCTTGTTTCCAGGGACCTGGAAGGACAGTGAGTGAATTGTCCTTGTGCTATATTGTGCTTAAAAAAAACATTTATTCTAGGGACAGAAAACTGTAGGTAGGGAGAGTGTCAGTTTATTTCACTCTGCAAGTCCTTGTTTCCAGGGACCTGTAAGGACAGTGAGTGAATTTTCCTTGTGCTATATTGTGATTAAAAAAAACATTTTTTCTAGGGACAGAAAACTGTAGGTAGGGAGAGTGTTTTTTTTCTTTCACTCTGCAAGTCCTTGTTTCCAGGGACCTGTAAGGACAGTGAGTGAATTTTTCTTGTGCTATATTGTGATTAAAAAAAACTTTTTTTCTAGGGACAGAAAACTGTAGGTAGGGAGAGTGTTTTTTTTCTTTCACTCTGCAAGTCCTTGTTTCCAGGGACCTGTAAGGACAGTGAGTGAATTGTTCTTGTGCTATATTGTGATTAAAAAAAACATTTTTTCTAGGGACAGAAAACTGTAGGTAGGGAGAGTGTTTTTTTTCTTTCACTCTGCAAGTCCTTGTTTCCAGGGACCTGGAAGGACAGTGAGTGAATTGTCCTTGTGCTATATTGTGCTTAAAAAAACATTTATTCTAGGGACAGAAAACTGTAGGTAGGGAGAGTGTCAGTTTATTTCACTCTGCAAGTCCTTGTTTCCAGGGACCTGTAAGGACAGTGAGTGAATTTTCCTTGTGCTATATTGTGATTAAAAAAAACATTTTTTCTAGGGACAGAAAACTGTAGGTAGGGAGAGTGTTTTTTTTCTTTCACTCTGCAAGTCCTTGTTTCCAGGGACCTGTAAGGACAGTGAGTGAATTTTTCTTGTGCTATATTGTGATTAAAAAAAACATTTTTTCTAGGGACAGAAAACTGTAGGTAGGGAGAGTGTTTTTTTTCTTTCACTCTGCAAGTCCTTGTTTCCAGGGACCTGGAAGGACAGTGAGTGAATTGTCCTTGTGCTATATTGTGCTTAAAAAAACATTTATTCTAGGGACAGAAAACTGTAGGTAGGGAGAGTGTCAGTTTATTTCACTCTGCAAGTCCTTGTTTCCAGGGACCTGTAAGGACAGTGAGTGAATTTTCCTTGTGCTATATTGTGATTAAAAAAAACATTTTTTCTAGGGACAGAAAACTGTAGGTAGGGAGAGTGTTTTTTTTCTTTCACTCTGCAAGTCCTTGTTTCCAGGGACCTGTAAGGACAGTGAGTGAATTTTTCTTGTGCTATATTGTGATTAAAAAAAACTTTTTTTCTAGGGACAGAAAACTGTAGGTAGGGAGAGTGTTTTTTTTCTTTCACTCTGCAAGTCCTTGTTTCCAGGGACCTGTAAGGACAGTGAGTGAATTGTTCTTGTGCTATATTGTGATTAAAAAAAACATTTTTTCTAGGGACAGAAAACTGTAGGTAGGGAGAGTGTTTTTTTTCTTTCACTCTGCAAGTCCTTGTTTCCAGGGACCTGTAAGGACAGTGAGTGAATTTTTCTTGTGCTATATTGTGATTAAAAAAAACATTTTTTCTAGGGACAGAAAACTGTAGGTAGGGAGAGTGTTTTTTTTCTTTCACTCTGCAAGTCCTTGTTTCCAGGGACCTGTAAGGACAGTGAGTGAATTTTTCTTGTGCTATATTGTGATTAAAAAAAACATTTTTTCTAGGGACAGAAAACTGTAGGTAGGGAGAGTGTTTTTTTTCTTTCACTCTGCAAGTCCTTGTTTCCAGGGACCTGTAAGGACAGTGAGTGAATTTTTCTTGTGCTATATTGTGATTAAAAAAAACATTTTTTCTAGGGACAGAAAACTGTAGGTAGGGAGAGTGTTTTTTTTCTTTCACTCTGCAAGTCCTTGTTTCCAGGGACCTGTAAGGACAGTGAGTGAATTGTTCTTGTGCTATATTGTGATTAAAAAAAACATTTTTTCTAGGGACAGAAAACTGTAGGTAGGGAGAGTGTTTTTTTTCTTTCACTCTGCAAGTCCTTGTTTCCAGGGACCTGTAAGGACAGTGAGTGAATTGTTCTTGTGCTATATTGTGATTAAAAAAAACATTTTTTCTAGGGACAGAAAACTGTAGGTAGGGAGAATGTTTTTTTTCTTTCACTCTGCAAGTCCTTGTTTCCAGGGACCTGTAAGGACAGTGAGTGAATTTTTCTTGTGCTATATTGTGATTAAAAAAAACATTTTTTCTAGGGACAGAAAACTGTAGGTAGGGAGAGTGTTTTTTTTCTTTCACTCTGCAAGTCCTTGTTTCCAGGGACCTGTAAGGACAGTGAGTGAATTGTCCTTGTGCTATATTGTGATTAAAAAAAACATTTATTCTAGGGACAGAAAACTGTAGGTAGGGAGAGTGTCAGTTTCTTTCACTGTGAAAGTCCTTGTTTCAAGGGACAGAGAAGGACACCTGAAGGTAGCCCTTATTGCTTTTTTCCCATCTCCCTGCAGGCCATCTATTAGAATGTCTGGAAGGCAAACAAGGAGAGGCAGACAGTCGGGAGGCAATAAAAGAGGGCAATCAGGCTCTGTGTCTGGGGGCAACAGTGCTGGTCGTGGACGCGGTGCATTGTCATCAGCACATGGCCATGGGACACGCTTGTCCTTCTTTTCGGCAGCTGGACATGTTGAGCCACATCATGCCGAAGACTTGGTAGAGTGGATGACCAAGCCCTCCTCCTCCTCCTCATCCTCTCTCACCCAGGCTCAGGGTACTGGAAAAGCAGCTGCCAAAGCGTCGTCTTCCCTGGTATCAATGTCAGACAAATCATCAGTCACTCCTTCCCTAGACCCACCATGTCCTCCTCCTGAGGAGTCCCCCGAACTGTTTCAGCACAGTGTTGGGTACATGCTCCAGGAGGATGCCCAGCGTTTCGAAGGGTCTGATGATGAAACCCAGCTAGAGGAAGGCAGTAGCGTGAGAGCAGACAGAGGGGATGCTCAAGAAGGACACCAATCTGGCAGTCATGTTCCAGCAGCTGCAGCATACTGCCAGATTGGCTCCAGTGATGAGGAGGGAGGGGATGATGAGGTCACTGACTCCACGTGGGTGCCTAATAGGAGAGAGGAGGAGGAGGAGGATGAGGAGGAGGCACATCTCCAACGAGGCAGGATGCCCTTTGGTGGCCAGCGTAAGGGCAGTACACCGACGGAATCACACCGCAGAGCTCCGCCTGTGCAGGGCGCTGCCTCTGCCCGTCATTCAAAAAGTTCTTTGGTGTGGGCCTTTTTTGAGGCTAGTGCATCAGATCGCACAGCTGCTGTTTGCAACATATGTCTCAAGCGTATATCGCGTGGCCAAAACATCAGCCGCTTGGGTACCACATGCCTGACCAGACATATGTTGACCTGCCATGCAGCTCGTTGGCAAGCCTACCTCAAAGACCCACACCAAAGAACAAAGCGGACCTCTCCTTGCACCGCATCAGCTGGGATCTCCAACCCCACTATAACTTCAGTCCTCTCTGAAACATGCACTGAGAGGAATGAAGGTGTAGAATTAGGTGTGTCACAGCCAAGTACTTGCGCCCACTCTGCTAGCAGTACACCGACGTCCGATTCTAGCAGGCAAATTTCCCTGCCCCAGCTGCTGGACCGTCGAAAGAAGTTCACTCCCAGCCATCCACATGCCCAGCGGTTGAATGCTAGCTTGGCTAAATTGCTAGCGCTTCAACTGCTGCCTTTTCAGTTGGTAGACTCGGCCCCCTTCCGTGAGTTTGTGCAATGTGCGGTTCCTCAGTGGCAGGTTCCCAAACGCCACTTTTTCTCACGGAAGGCTATTCCGGCTCTCTACCGGCATGTGGAAGGCAATGTCTTGGCCTCGCTGGACAGGGCGGTCAGCGGTAAGGTGCATATTACCGCTGACTCATGGTCCAGCAGGCATGGACAGGGACGTTACCTTTCTTTCACGGCCCATTGGGTCACTCTTTTGGCAGCTGGGAAGGATTCAGGACAAGGTGCAGTAGTGTTGGAGGTTGTCCCACCGCCACGCCTCCAAAATGCTACTACTGGTTGTGACACACCTCTCTCCTCCACCCCCTCCTCTTCTTCTTCCTCCATGGCCTCTTCCTGTGGTTTGTCCTATGAACCAGCGGTGCTCCGTAGCCGTTCACGGGGCTACGCAAGTACGCAGGCAAAAAGATGCCATGCCGTGCTTGCGCTGGTGTGTTTGGGGGACAGAAGCCACACTGGGGCAGAGGTCCTGTCTGCTCTGCAGGGCCAGGCCGAGAGGTGGTTGACGCCACGCCAGCTTAAGCCAGGAATGGTGGTTTGCGACAATGGCACCAACCTCCTCTCCGCCCTCCGACAGGGACAACTGACCCATGTGCCCTGTGTGGCTCACGTCCTTAACCTGGTGGTGCAGCGGTTCTTGGGCAGGTACCCGGGCTTACAGGATGTCCTGAGGCAGGCCAGGAAAGTCTGTGTGCATTTCCGCAGATCTTATAATGCCAGTGCTCGCCTGGCTGAGCTGCAAAAGGAGTTGAACCTGCCCAAGAACCGCCTTATATGTGACATGCCCACCAGGTGGAACTCAACGTTGGCCATGCTGCAGCGGCTGCACACGCAGCAGAGGGCCATCAATGAGTACCTGTGCGACTACGGCACCAGGACAGGGTCAGGGGAGCTTGGTTTTTTTTCTCCACGCCAGTGGGGCATGATCAGGGATGCATGCACTGTCCTGGCACCATTTGAGGAGGCCACGAGGATGGTGAGCAGTGACAGTGCATGCATCAGTGACACTGTACCTCTTGTCCACCTGTTGGAGCACACGCTGCGTGGAATAATGGACAGGGCACTTGAGGCAGAACAGAGGCAGGAAGAGGAGGACTTCCTTGCCTCTCAAGGCCCCCTTTACCCAGACAGTGTTACTTCTGTCCCACCCATCGCACAGGAAGAGGAGGAGGAGGAGGAGGAGGAGGAGGAGGATTGTGTCAGCATGGAGGTGGAGGCTGGCACTCAGCATCATCAGCAGCAGTCTTTTAGGGATGATTTACAGTCCCAAGAAACCAGTGGACTTGTACGTGGCTGGGAGGAGGTGGCTGCGGATCATGTCGTCCTTAGTGACCCAGAGGACTCCGGAGCGAATGCCTCAGCAAACCTACGCTGCATGGCCTCCCTGATCCTGCAAAGTCTGCGGAAGGATCCTCGTATTCTTCGGATCAAGGAAAGGGACCATTACTGGCTGGCCACTCTCCTTGATCCACGGTACAAGGGTAAGGTTGCGGACCTTATGTTACCCTCGCAGAGGGAGCAGAGGATGAGACAACTCCGGGAGGCCTTGCAGAAAGGTCTGTGCAACGCGTTCCCAGAGACTGGGAGGTTGCAAACTCCTGGTCCTGGACAACGAGTTGCTGAGGCTTCGGCCAGTCAAAGAAGGAGCGGTGGGGAAGGTGGCCGTCTGACCGATGCGTTCAGACAATTCTTTAGTCCGCAGCCCCAAAGTATGATCGGTTCCAGCAACCATCGCCAGCGTCTGATAAACATGGTGCAGGAATATCTAGGGGCAAGGTCAGACTTGGACACCTTCCCCACCGAAAATCCTCTGGCTTACTGGGTCTTGAGGATGGATCACTGGCCAGAGCTTGCACAGTATGCAATTGAGCTACTGGCCTGTCCTGCATCCAGCGTTCTTTCGGAACGCACATTCAGTGCTGCTGGAGGATTTGTCACGGATCACAGGGTGCGCCTGTCCACCGACTCGGTTGATCGACTGACTTTCATCAAGATGAACCAGTCTTGGATCACCACCAGCTACCACACACCTGATGCTGATATAACAGACTAATTGATTTTAACATGTCACATCCCTTCAAGACTGATGCTGATGCTGAGTGCCTGTGCTGTTATGTTGACTGGCTATCCTCCTCCTCCGAGTCCTCAATGATACGATTGATGATGATAGCTTGGAAGATCATTTTTGTTTATGGGTGCCGCCACCAGTGCCTAACGCCCAATTTTTCAGCCCCTGTTTAACAGGGGCGTGTAATTACAATTTTTGAAGCAATACTTTGCAACAGGGCTCATTGCTGTACTCCAAGTACAGTATCTGTGAGGAGTTGCAGTGTTGTGCCACCAGTGCCTAAGGCCCAATTTTTCAGCCCCTGTTTAACAGGGGCGTGTCATTACAATTTTTGAAGCAATACTTTGCAACAGGGCTCATTGCTGTGCTCCAAGTACAGTATCTGTGAGGGGTTGCAGTGTTGTGCCACCAGTGCCTAAGGCCCAATTTTTCAGCCCCTGTTCAACAGGGGCATGTAATTACAATTCTTGATCTAATAATTCACAGCAGGGCCCATTGCTGCACCCACCAAGAGTAACTGTCAGGGCTTACAGTGTTGTGGCACCAGCACCACCATCAAAGGCCCAATTTTTACTACCACTGTTCAACAATTATATGTAATTAAAATTCCTGATATAATAGTTGACAGCAGGGCGTTCCAGCACCAACCAAGAGTAACTGTGAGTGCTTACAGTGTTGTGCCAACACCAACAACTAAGGGGCCTATTTCTGCAGAGTATATACGGCAGGTCCCTACTTTCAAACATCCAACTTACAAACGACTCCTACTTGCAAACGCAAGAAGACAACAGGAAGTGAGAGGAAATCTACCACTAGGAAGGAAAATTCTCTCCTGTAAGAATAAATATGGGAGAAAGGTGTCTCCTCTGTACTGATGCTTTATCAGCAATCCTTGTTTCAAGAAAAACACCACATTTCAAAAACAGTTGTCATTGGGACGGAAAGTGAGGTGAAATGTTCTGAACAGGGGCACAGACAGCAAAACAAATGTTACAGGGGTGATAACCCTTACCTATGTTTTCCAAAAAGTTTAAAAATAGATTTTTGGTCTGGAGCTACACTTCAACAATGTACCTGTTCAAAATTACAAACAGACTCTACATAAGAACAAACCTACAGTCCCTGTCTTGTATGCACCGCCTGTATAGGGCTGTTCAGAGTATATAGGGCCTTTTTTATTTTATGTGCGGGGTTCCCCTTAATATCCATACAAGACCCAAAGGGGCTGGTAATGGGCTGGGGTAGGGGGGGGGGGGTCATGGGGTAGCTATGCCATTTTTCTTAAAGAATTTCATCCATATTACCGGGACCAGACATTACATTAAAGCCGCAAGCAGTTTTAAATGGCTTTTTTTTCCTTTAGAAGTGTCATTTTGTGCAGGGACAGTTCTAAACACGGGAAACACGTGGCACTTCACAGGCATACTTTAGACACCCCCCAGGTACGATATTTAAAGGAATATTTGACTTTTTTTTTTTCACTTTATGCATCATTAAAATGACTGCTCCCGAAAAACGACCGTTTTTAAAACTTCTTTTTGCATTGATACATGTCCCCTGGTGCAGAACCCGGGTTCCCAAACCCTTTTTAGGACAATAACATGCATAATAGTTGTTATAATTAGCACTTTAGAATTCGAACGTTCGCATCCATTCTATTTAATAGGGTTCTAATGTTCGTTCGAACTTTCGGTCCGTTCGCGGGTTCTGGTGCGAACCGAACAGGGGGGTGTTCGGCTCATCACTAATTATGAGTGATCTCGGGACAGACCATAATAATAATCTACGTTTTAATGACACAGAGAAGATTGGGGACAAGGGCTGCTTTTCGCATTTTGCCGGGGTGATTGTCATCCATCTCAGACAAGCTCTGTTCCATTTTATGACACATACGATATGAAGTGGCCAGACGTGGTAATTCTCCATTCTTCGACGCCACGTCTCTCATATAGCGAGAAATCTGTAATTTAAGGTAATAGGTACTTCTTGGTTCTTTTTTTTTTTAATGGGACTGAGATGTACCTCCACTTATGATCGTTGTTGCATACTTGGCACAATGTAAGTATTTTTACAGGATGCCAGGAATGGGTCCTAGGCAGGTCCGCCATCAGGGGGGTACAGGCAGTCAGGGCCGCCATCAGGGGGTACAGGCAGTACACCTGTAAGGGGCCCGGATGGCCCCCCTTTTTTTTTGTAAGGGGCCCAGAGGTCCCCAGGGGCCCGGAGTTCCCCAGGGTCCCGAATGTCAACCCCCCTTTTTTAATATTTTTTTTATAATTTTTTTTTTTTTTATTATTATTTTTTTTTATTTATTTTTTATTTATTTATGTTATTTTTATTTATTTTTTGTAAGAGGCCCAAAGGTCCCCAGAGGCCCGGAGGTCCCCAGGGCCCCGGATGGCAACCTCCCTTTTTTTTTTTTATAAAATTATTTTATTTTGTTTTTTTTTATATATTTTTTTTTTATAATTTTTTTTGTAAGGGGCCCAGAGGTCCCCAGGGCCCCGGATAGCAACCTCCCTTTTTTTTATTTTTATAAAAATTATTATTTATTTTTTATTTTTATAATTATTTTTTTTTGTAAGGGGCCCAGAGGTCCCCAGGGCCCCAGATGGCAACCCCCCTTTTTTTTTTGGTGTTTTTTGTTGTGTTCGTCAGCACCCAAAGCCCCCCCCCGACCTCAACAATTCGCGGCGGCAGCACCCCCTCGCTTCTCAATTCGTGGCACCCCCCCTTGCTTCTCAATTCGCGGCGGCCCGGATGGCAGCTCCCCCTTTTTTTTACTATTTAATTTATTTTTTTGTAAGGGGCCCAGAGGTCCCCAGGGCCCCGGATGGAAACCCCCCTCCCTTTTTTCTTTTTACATATTTCTTTTTTTTTTGTAAGGGGCCCAGAGGCCCGGAGGTCCCCAGGGCCCCGGATGGCAACCCCCCCCCCTGGTTTTTATTTGTTCTTTTGTTTTTTTTCTTGTCCGTCAGCACCCAAAGCCCCCCCGACCTCAACAATTTGCGGCGGCAGCACCCCCCGCTTCTCAATTCGTGGCACCCCCAGCTTCTCTATTCACGGCAGCCCTCCCCCCTCTGCTTCTCAATTCACGGCGGCAGCACCCCCCCCCCCCAGTTCTCCTCTGCTCCAGGGGGCCCATGCCAAAATTCCTGATGGCGGCCCTGGTCCTAGGGAAGGCAGATATATATCTCCATTGTTTAGGATGAGGTCCCTTTAACCACTTGGCTACCTTGTACTTTTACCCCCTTCCTGCCCAGGCCAATTATCAGCTTTCAGCACTCTCACCGGCGCGGTCATTCTACACTGTACTCATATAAAGCTTTAATTTACAAAAAATTTCACACAAATAGAGATTTCTTTTGGTGGTATTTGATCACCACTGGGGTTTTTTTTTGCTATACCAATGAAAAAAGACTAAACATTTTGAAAAAAAAATAATATATTTTTTTTTCATAGTTTGTTTCACAATTTTGCAAACTGGTAATTTTTCCCCTTCAGTAATGTGTGCTGATAAAGCCGCACTGATTGGCACTGATGAGGCTGCACTGATAGGTGGCACTGATGATGGGCAATGATAGGTGGTACTGATAGGCACTAGTGAACGGCAATGATGGGCACTGGTAGGCGGCACTGATAGGTGACACTGATGAAGAGGTACTGATGGGTACTGATAGGCAGCACTGGTGGGGACTGATTGGCAGCACTGCTAGGCACTGATAGTCAGCTCTGGTGGAAAAGTTTCATAGTTTGTTTAAAAAAATTCCAAACAGGTAATTTTTCTCCTTCAGTGATGTGTCCTGATGAGGCAGCACTGATGATGCAGCACTGATAGGTGGCACTGAAGGGCACTGATAGGTGGCACTGATGGGCAATGATAGGTGGCACTGATGGGCAATGATAGGTGGCACTGAGGGGCACTGATAGGTGGCACTGATGAAGAGGTACTGATGGGTACTGATAGGCAGCACTTGTGGGCACTGATTGGCAGCACTTGTGGGCACTGATTGGCAGCACTTGTGGGCACTGATAGGCAGCACTGGTGGGCACTGATTGGCAGCACTGCTAGGCACTGATAGTCAGCTCTGGTGGGCACTTTTCATAGTTTGTTTAAAAATTTCCCAAACGGGTCATTTTTCTCCATCAGTTATGTGTCCTGATGAGGCCGCACTGATGGCCACTGATGAGGCAGCACTGATAGGTGGCACTGAAGGGCACTGATGGGCAATGATAGGTGGCACTGATGAGGCCGCACTGATGGCCACTGATGAGGCTGCACTGATAGGTGGCACTGATGGGCAATAATAGGTGGCACTGATGGGCACTGAAGAGACTGCACTGATAGGTGGCACTGATGAGGCTGCACTGATAGGTGCCACTGATGGGCACTGATGAGGCCGCACTGATGGCCACTGATGAGGCTGCACTGATAGGTGGCACTGATGAGCAATGATAGGTGGCACTGATGGGCACTGATGAGACTGCACTGATAGGTGGCACTGATGGGCAATGATAGGTGGCACTGATGGGCAATGATAGGTGGCACTGAGGGGCACTGATGAGACAGCACTGATAGGTGGCACTGAAGGGCACTGATAGGTGGCACTGATGAAGAGGTACTGATGGGTACTGATTGGCAGCACTGGTGGGCACTGATTGGCAGCACTTGTGGGCACTGATAGGCAGCACTAGTGGGCACTGATTGGCAGCACTAGTGGGCACTGATTGGCAGCACTTGTGGGCACTGTTGGGACTGCACTGATAATCAGGACACTGATTATCAGTGTACAGGTTCCTCTAACATATGCCGATTATCGGCTCTCTTCTCCCTTACTCATGCTGTCAGCGTGTGGAAAGGAAAGCCGATAACCAGCTTGTGTTTACATCTGTGATCAGCTGTCATTGGACTGAAGGACTCAGCAATCACAAAGCGTACCGCAGGGGGCGTGCGGACAGCGCAATCATGCGAGGATGTCCATGGACGCCCTTCCGGCAAAGTAATCCTGCGCTGTAGCTGCCTCTCGGCTATAGCGCGGGTGGGAAGCGGTAATGGGGGATGGCAGGAGTCAGCTTGGGAAGTATTCAAGGATTCACACCCACCCAGGGGGAGGGGCCCTGAGGTGAAACGTTAAAAAAGGAAAAACTGATTTGCAGCTTTCCCAGGACTCAGGCCTCGTACACACGACCGAGTTTCTCATCTTAAAAAACACGTCGTTTTTTTCGACGAGATTCTTGTTAAGCTTGTCGATTTTCTCGTCAAGCTTTCTATGCGTACACACTGACATTTCCCAATTTCCTCGTTGTTCTCCGCGCTCACGTCCAGCACGTACGACGGCACTATAAAGGGGAAGATCTTTTTTCTTGGCGCCACCCCTTGGGCTGCTTTTGCTGATCTCGTGTTACCGCGTGTGAAGTAAAAGTTTGGGAAGAGACGATTCGCGCTTTTCAGTCTTCGTACTTTTCAGATCGTTTTCTGCGGTTCAGTTTGTGCTTGTGGGTTCGTATCTTGACTTTCAGGGCGTCTAGGCAGGTCGTATCTGTTTTACAGTGCGTTCTTGCCTGTTCGTTTCTGATTTTCAGTTCGTTATTCATAGGCCTTGCTGTTCTAAAGTGCGTTCTGTTCTGTACGTTCTGATTAGACGACCGTTTCCTAGCCATGTCGCCTGGACGTTCTCGTCGTCGAGTTCGTGCTGTGCGTGCGCTTGGTGTTGGTCTGCTTGTTTTGGACCAAGACCAGTCCATGAATGGTGTGAGGAGGAGTTCATGGACCAAGAATTGGTTGCTTCAGCGGGACCAATTCTGCCACATGCCTCTGCTGCGGGAGATCGTCGAGAATAATCCTGAGGACTACAGGACTTTTCTGCGGATATCTGACCCCGTTTTTCAGGAACTGTTGGCTTTGGTGTCCCCCTATATTACCAGGCAGGACACCGTTATGCGGGAAGCCATCAGTGCTGAGCAGAGGCTCATCGCCACGTTACGTTACCTGGCGACAGGGAGAAGTCTTCAGGACTTGAAGTTCACCACAGGCATCTCCCCCCAGGCTCTGGGCCTCATAATCCCAGACACCTGTTCTGCCATTATACAAGTCCTGCAGGAGGACTATATTAGGGTAAGTTTGCTCCCTTAACATCACATTTTATGTATTACATGTATGCTAATGTATTGTATTTCTTTCATCCTTCCCTAATTACCATGATTGTAATATGCTGAGAATGTCCCCTTTGTCCCCATGCATGTTGGAAGCTTTAGATTGCCCCTTTTTTCTCCTCCATAAATATTTCCCTTCACTAACTTTTCCAGCAGGGGCGCCTGTTGCTCCAAATGTTTGGGGGTTCAAACCCCAATTTAGGAAATAAACTTCCTCCTTTTTTGCTCTGGTGCCTATTAAACGCCCCCAGTTGTCCCCTCCAATGCAGCCATTTTGTTCCCTCAAATGCAGCCATTTAGTCCCCTCTAATGCAGCCAGTTTCCCCCCAGCCCTGCACTTACCTTCTTGTGGTCAGCGCCATCCTTCTTCTGTCCTTGATGTCTTCTCCTTCCCTTCATGTTGCATCAGCCAATCATGTTACCATTAAACAGACTTGGTGAACATGATTGGCAGAGCAGCCTGTCAGTGTTTACCCAAGGAATGCCCCCCTCCTTGCGTCCCCGATTTTACTTTTAGGAAGCCAATTACATCCCTCAGGTTGTAATGTGCAAGACTATTTTACTACCTGTTTCTGCTCTGCAATTAACCCCCTTAAATGCCGCAATGATTCATATGTCGGTCGCTTTACAAGAGGCCATCCACCTGAATAGTGTGCGGCATAGACAATACATAGGTTAATGCAATGCATGAACCTATGTATTGTTCTGAGTGATGGGCACAGGAGAGAGGGGGCAGTGCTCCAGCGCCCACTCTGGACGCACCGCCACTGCAATGCTATCCTGTGGCCAAACACATCTCCCCCCCCCCAAAATAATTTAGTAATGGCCCATCAGAGGGGGTGATGAATATGATAAATGAGCCTTCCATTATACTTTTTTTAAACACCTTAATAAACGTATAAGTTGATTGATGCTGGCCTCTAATTTTTTGGGATAGAATTTCCTTGTAATGTATGACTTTGTTTTTCTAATATTATTTCATCTTGTTTCACTCCACAGCTTCCTTCCACGCCACAGGAATGGCAGACTGTGGCATCGGAGTTTGCCACGCGGTGGGACTTCCCCAACTGCGGTGGTGCCATAGACGGGAAGCACGTCCGCATCGTGCCGCCACCCCGTTCTGGGTCCTACAACTACAACTACAAGGGGTTTCATAGCATTGTGCTGATGGCGGTGGTGTCAGCACGGTATGAATTCCTCTATGTTGATGTAGGGAAAAATGGCCGGATGTCCGATGGGGGATCCTTCATCCAGACGGAGTTTGCCCTCCGTCTCCAGAGTGACGACCTTGCATTGCCACCGGATGCAGGGAATATTGAAGGACTCCCCTTTGTTTTTTTGGCTGATGAAGCCTTCGGACTCGGACGGCATCTTATGAGGCCATTTCCACAGAGGAACCTGACCCCAGAGAAGAGTGTGTTCAATTACCGGCTGGCCAGGGGCCGAAGAGTCGTTGAAAATGCCTTCGGCATAATGGCCAGCCGGTTCCGCCTTTTTATGACTTCTATCCACTTGGCGGACTACAAAATAAACTATGTAGTGTTATGCTGCTGTGTGCTACACAATTTTCTTTGCCGCAAATCTAATTCATATATGGCCTCAGTTTTGCCAGAGGCTGGACTTTCCCCTGCAAATCCCCTGCCGGGCCTGGAATCTGCCCGTCTTGGCTTGCCCCCCCAAAATGCCCGTGAGGTTCGGGACAAATACATGGAGTATTTCACGGGTAGGGGGGCAATTCCTATGCCAGCCTATGTCTAAGTATCCCAATAAAAAGCTTGTTTAAACCTTTAATTATTTGTTCTTTCCTGTCTCCTAGTTTGTCTTTGTGCATTTGTAGTGGCAAGTGTATTTTACTTTAGTAAATAACAACCAATTTCACTATGTTACCTTACAAAAGAACCAAATAAGCTTAGAGAGTATTATAAAAAAGAAGCTACACGTTGTTTGTGGTCAAATATTTTACTCTGTGCACATTCTCTTCATTTTATTTTTATTTTTTTAATTTTGGGTTGGCCTGGCCACAACCCGGCAATTTTTTGCTTATGAAAATACAAAAATAACAGTTGCATTTCAAAAATTACAACATTGGATACCTCTGAGCAATCTGAGACATTCACTTACACAAACTATGTCTCTATGTGCCCGTCCTAATATGGGGTCCTGCCACCCCTTGGCCAGCCAAAAATTGAATATGCACACATTTGGGATTTTTTGCATCTAGGAAGTTTACAATCCTGATCCCTATTGTCAACATGTGCTATCTGCCATCAGGGGTGATCAATGGACGTGTTTTGGGGGTGCATCCCCTTCCTCAGTTCACCGACTTTAGATACGAGGAAGGGGTTGCACCCACAAAAGATGTACATGGATATCCCCTGATGGCAGATAGCACATGTTGACACACTGTGTGCATATTCAATTTTTGGCTGGTTTTATAGTCAAAAAAATTCAAAAAATTACAAAAACAAACATGTAAAAACAAATGTGTTTGGATGGCTTATTGAATTCTCCCCAAAACATCGAGAATGTCTTTAAATGTTTGTTCCATCACATGGATTCTTTGTTTAATAAGGTCCAGTTCCGTGCTACATTCCATCACTTGCTGGATGAGGCGGAGGGCACTGTCAGCAGAGAACCGTGTGCTATCCTTCACAACATTTACATCCCCTAAAAACAAAACAAAATATGTATTATAACTCTGCAGGCCTACCTCTCTTACCTGAGGCTGTGGTGACAGATACTGACCTGTTGTGGTGACCAGATCCACAACGTCATCCACCTCTCCTTCCTGCACTTCTCCTTCCTCCACCTCAACTTCCTGCACATCTTTCGGTTGTGGGTCTTTGGGAGTTTGGGGTTGCTTGGAAGTTGTGGGGTGCATGTGCTCCCTGGAGTGTCCTCCTCCCAGTCTTCTCTCCCCTATGAGAATAAAACAAAAGGTCTATTTATCACACTGTAAATCTCATTGTTAAAATAAAAACAGGCTAAATTGCTTGGAAGTGGGGTACAAGTGTGTGTTTGTGCGGAATTTAAAGAAGAATGCATTATTTATGACCCAAAATATGTTTAGTATTCACATTTGGATGTAATTTATTTGACATGGAGGCACCACAAAAATTCTCTGATGCACCTGTGTGGGACACCCAAGTGCTCCAAAGTACAGATGTGGAAGCAGCTGCTGAGTGTCCTCTCCTTTACACTGATAAAAGTTTGCATTTCATTCTCTTTACAAACACATCATCTAGACTAAAAAATTATCATCAATATTTGAACAAAAATGGCAGATGTCTAATTACTTTTGTGGCTCTAAAATAAGCCAAAACCGCGGATAGTGGCCGAACGAAGTGTCTGTAACGTAACGAACGATTACTGTGCCCAACCAAGTTCAAAATATTACATTTTGGAAGGGAGTCCAATATGAGAAAAAAAAAAAAAACATGTCAGTTTATAAAAAGATTAATAGCAGAAAAGTCGACATTTTACTTACTTTTAGCGAGCATTCTCTTTATGCTCCTCAACTGGTCTGGCTCCCTCAGTTTGAGGTCTGACCACCTCTTTCTGAGCTGCTCATTTGAGCGTTTCACCCCGAACTTCGCCCTCAGACTCTTCACAACTTTAGTGAGGATTTTGGCCTTCCTTCTATTTGGTTTGCTATACGGCCCATGCTTGGCATCATAATCAGCCTTGAGCAAGATGTCCACCATCTCCGCCATCTCCGCCAAAGACATATTCGATGCCTTGAATCTCCTCCTTGATCGTGACGTGTCCTCGGTCTCCGGGCTTGTCTCCTCGTTAGTTGCGGAATTATCAGACACCTGCTGTAACTCCGCCATATCTGTCTGCGCGCCGAAAGAGAAGGGGCGGGGAAAAGATGTTAGTTAGAACGTCATGGGCGGGCGACGTGTGCGGAGCGACGTGTTCGAATTTTGACGCATGCGTGGTGTGTATATAGCAAACACACATGCGACTATAGTACGTTCGGTGTGCGGAGAGAGGAGTTCAAGTGACGGACGTGCGAACAAAGGTATGTGATTTTGTGACTTGTAAAAATTGTTGGCCTATACTGTCTTGAGATTGTTGGAGGATATATATGGTAACTAGCATGTTAAGGAGGTTAGACTGTTTGCCTCACATTAGTTAAATATAATTTATTTAACTTGCAGATACAATATGAATGTCTTTATTAGCGACAAAGAGTTCCTGGCGGAATTTATTGACCGTGTAAGGGAGCTGCCGGCTCTGTGGGAGACGAAAAACCCCATCCATAAAAAAAGAGGGGTGAGAAAAGCAGCGCTGGAGAAGCTGCTCCCATTTGTGCATACCAAGGTGCCCACAGCCACAGCAAAACAAGTGGACACTAAAATTGGGAGCTTTAAAGGTACCTACAGGACTGAACGCTCTAAGGTGCTGGCTTCTCAGAGGTCAGGAGCAGCAGCAGATGATGTTTATGTCCCGATTTTGTGGTACTACAACAGGATGTCCTTCCTGGATGACCACATTGAGACAAGGCCATTACTCTCCACTCTTCCCCCCAGACTTCCCTGCAGCCAACCTGAGCCTTCTCTGGAGAAAGAGGAGGCAGCCATCCTGGATGATCCTGATTTGGCCATCTGGAGCCAGGTATAGTATTAACTGAAAATGTATTGGGATAAAATTTATGTTTGACAAATTTGTCAAGATGAGAAACATACATTATTTTGGATTCCACAAGTGAAATCAAGATCTGTAGACATTATTCTGCACTTAATTGGGTGCTAAATAGTCAATCTGATGTAGTGGTAAATTTAAAGCAAGGATTTATGCATTTACATTCTAATTGCTTCAATCAGGATTACAAAGTTTGATGCAAAGATTAAACCAACATATTAAACTATGTTCCTTTTTCATACACAGGATGAAATCAGCCAGGAGGAGGGTCTGGAAACTGTCAGGCAGGAGGAGGAAGGGCCCAGTGGCAGCCAGGAGGTGGCAGGGCCCAGTGGCAGCCAGGAGGTGGCAGGGCCCAGTGCCAGCCAGGAGGTGGCAGGGCCCAGTGGCAGACAGGAGGTGGCAGGGCCCAGTGGCAGACAGGAGGTGGCAGGGCAAAGGAGAAGCACCAGATCCCAGGTGCCTCCCATCCGGCTTCACAAAAGAGGCAGGAGGGACAGGACCACCAGTGAGGCAGCAATGGCCCTTATTAAAGAGGCCCATGCCACCCTCAAGGAGCCCACATCCCCTGAAGAGGCCATTGCCGGCCTAGTGGAGGCTAAGTTCAAGGTGATGAGCATGGAGCAATGCCTCCTATGCGAGCCCCTGCTCATCACCTTGCTCAACAAGGGGGTGATGGAGAAAATTACACCCAATACCGCCATATGTGAGGTGGCCCAACTGACCCAACCTCAACCTCCACCTCCACCTTCTTCTTCTGCCCCACCCCCTTCTGCTACACCTCCACCTTCTTCTTCTGCCCCACCCCTTCTGCTACACCTCCACCTTCTTCTTCTGCCCCACCCCCTCCTGCTACACCTCCACCTTCTTCTTCTGCCCCACCCCCTTCTGCTACACCTCCACCTTCTTCTTCTGCCCCACCCCCTTCTGCTACACCTCCACCTCCTCCTCCTGACAGGAGTACCCCTCCAGTGGGCCAGCCTCCAGCCAAACGAACAAGGAAGGCTGCAAGGAAGGCTTCAGGAAAGGCTGCAGGGAAGGCTTCAGGAAAGGCTGCAGGGAAGGTTGCCAGGAAGAAGAGGAAGTGATGGCCTTGCTTCATTGTGGTCGGACAGAAGGCAGCCTGTTGTAGTACCACACACTTGGGACATATATATCACCTGCTGCTGTTCCTGACCTCTGGGAGGCCAGCATCAGATTGTGTTCAGAAATGTTGGCCTTCTCAAGCTCCCAATTTTAGTGTCCACACAGGGTTGCTGTGTGCTCTGGGGTCCCTGGGATGCACAAATGGCAGCAGCTTCTCCAGCGCTGCCTTCTCTTTATTTAATTTATAAACATGAATAAATGTGATTTTTGTTAAGAGCCCATTCACACAGGGGCGTCTTTGGATCCGACTCCAAATCGCCCCAGGTCGCCCCTAGTCGCCTCAGGTCGCGCTGGCTGAAGAAATCAATGTAAGTTAATGGAGCCGTCCTTATGCACACTACTGCAGTCGCTCCGACTTCAAAAAAGGTCCCTGTACTACTTCAATCCGACTCCTAGGCGACCTGTAACCATTCATTTCAATGGGAGTCGCCTCTCACTGTCTTAATAGGAGCGACTCTCCAGGAAGATAACATACATTTATCAGGCAAAACTCTCTCTCCCCCCTCCCTCCCACAGAGCTGATTCTTGTTTGATTGGCCACTGGAATGTCTCTTGTCCTGCAGGCAACTTGGAGTTGCCTTGTAAATAGCTCCAGGTCGCGCTGAGTTGCCTCATAAAATCGTGTCTGAGTTGCCTCATAAAATCGCGCTGGAAGTCGTGTTGCCCCTGTGTGAATGGGCTCTTAAGTTCACACTTGACTATGTGTATTTGTAAATAAACAAAATCAAGCTTTGGAGTTTAGCAGATACATTTGACTGACAATAAAAGGCACAGATATCACCCCCCCAAAAGAATAACTAAATCTGATTATCACAAAAACATGGTGGGAAATTTAAATAATATAGATTCCAAAATTAAATGGGAGATCACTATCAAAACATTGTGAAATTATAATTAACATAATTTTGAAAAATCTAACCATTTAAATTATTCCTAAAAACTTGCACGATATAATACACATAAATCTTATAAAGAGCAGCATGAAAAAGGTTAAAAATAAGGCAGAACTCTGTGTGAATATCAGCAGCAAAAGAAGGTCACTCGTTTTGATTAATGTAACATTCTAACGAAGATTTCAATGCAGAACATTTAAACGAGGAAATATTTTTGAGCGTGACGAATGTGCTCTCTCCATTACGAAGGCTTGTTTTACCAGAAGATGCGCTCCCGTCTCATAGTTGCTTGTGAGCATGCGCGCTTTTGGAAGAGTCGTAAAAGCATACACACGAACCATTTTCTCGTCACAAAACAGGCCGACGAGAAACACGACGAGGAAATCTGGAATCCTGACGAGAAAATAGAGAGCAGGTTCTCTATTTTCTCGTCGAGATTCTCGGCAATTTTCTCGTCGTAAAACCATACACACGAACGGTTTTCTCAACAAAAAAACTCTCGCGGCACTTTTCTTGACTGTTTTGGATGAGAAACTCGGTCGTGTGTACGAGGCTTAAGTCCTGATATTTGTCCCAGAATTCGGAGGCTTTGAGGGAATTTGGCCAGGAAAGAGCCTACTGTGGTCATGAAGGTGATAACCCACCAACAAGAGTGGGCTGAAAAGGGCAGGAGGCAGTCAGCAGGTATCCATGAGGTATAGGGTACGGGAAATGGAATGGATTTGGGCGTTCAATGGTCTCCTCCAGACAAATAACAATACTTATATGTATTTAAATATTTGTTAGATCAATGAAAAACCACATATAGACACCACAGGACAGGAGGGGAATAACATACACACCCCTATATATAAAAACCATAATGTACGGTATATACAGTATATCAGATAGAGGTGTTGTATCAAAGTCTTCAACATGTTTCCATCTTTCGCCGCTCCACCGAAACTCGATCTTTGCGTTTTGAATACTTTGAAGTGCAAAGGAGGGATTTGGTTCATAATGCCTTGAAAAAGTATTCATACCCCTTGAAATTTTCCACGTTTTGTCATGTTACAACCAAAAACGTAAATGTTTTTTATTGGGATTTTATGTGATAGACCAACACAAAGGGGCACATAATTGTGAAGTGGAAGGAAAATGATAAATGTTTTTCAAAACTTTTTACAAATAAATATGTGAAAAGTGTGGGGGGGGGCATTTGTATGGCGCCCCCCGGAGTCAATACTTTGTAGAACCCCCTTTCTCTGCAATTACAGCTGCAAGTCTTTTTGGGGGTGTCTCTACCAGCTTTGCACATCTAGAGAGGGACATTTCTGCCCATTCTTCTTTGTAAAATATCTCAAGTTCTGTCAGATTGGATGGAGAGCGTCTGTGATCAGCAATTTTCAAGTCTTGCCACAGATTCTCAATGTGATTTAGGTCTGGACTGTGACTGGGCCATTCTAACACATGAATATGCTTAGATCTAAACCATTCAATTGTAGCTCTGGCTGTATGTTTAGGGTCGTTGTCCTGCTGGAAGGTGAACCTCCGCCCCCCCCCCCCCAGTCTCAAGTCTTTTGCAGACTCTAACAGGTTTTCTTCTAAGATTGCCCTGTATTTGTCTCCATCCATCTTCCCATCAACTCTGACCAGCTTCCCTGTCCCTGCTGAAGAAAAGCATCCCCACCACATGATGCTGCCACCACCATGTTTCACGGTGGGGATGGTGTGTTCAGGGTGTTAGTTTTTCACCACACATAGCGTTTTGCTTTTAGGCCAAAAAGTAAAATTTTGGTCTCATGTGACCAGAGCACCTTCTTCCACATGTTTGCTGTGTCCCCCACATGATTGCTGTGTCCCCCACATGTTTGCTGTGTCCCCCACATGATTGCTGTGTCCCCCACATGATTGCTGTGTCCCCCACATGTTTGCTGTGTCCCCCACATGTTTGCTGTGCCCCCCACATGGCTTCTCACAAACTGCAAACAGGACTTCTTATGACTTTCTTTCTCCAATGTCTTTCTTCTTGTCACTCTTCCATAAAGGGCAGATTTGTGGAGAAGCACGACTAATAGTTGTCCTGTGGACAGATTTTCCCACCTGAGCTGTGGATCTCTGCAGCTCCTCCAGAGTTACCATGGGGCCTCTTGGCTGCTTCTCTGATGAATGCTCTCCTTGCCCGGCCCGGTCAGTTTAGGTGGACGGCCATGTCTTGGTAGGTTTGCAGTTGTGCCATACTCTTTCCATTTTCCGATGATGGATTGAACAGAGCTCCGTGAGATGTTCAAAGATTGGGATATTTTTTTATAACCCAACCCTGCTTTAAACCCAGTGGCGGTGCGGCCATAAGGGTGCACGGGCGCCGCCCCCTCTCTCCAGCCAACCCCTCTATAACCAATAGATAGATTCATGCATAACATGAATCTATCTATGGCCGCCGCTGCCACCCCCTATTCAGGCACCGGGCCCCTTTTCGGGCGCCTGAATTACACTGGGGGGAGTGTGTTTTTGAAGCACCTGATTAGAGCCATAGGCTCTAATAGGCGTCAAAAAAGGTAAACAGCAAGCGCCATGCTTGGCGCTCACAGTTCACCCAGCTGTGTTAGAAAAGCGAAAGAATATTCGCTTTCCTAACACTGAACCACCTCTCCGCCAATCAGGTGCTCTGGTCTGTTACCAGTCATCTGATTGGCTAAAACAACAGGCACTGTGTTTGGACACCTATCAGGCGTCCAATCATAGGAGAGGACAGGAGGAGCGGACGGGAGAACACATGGAGGAGCATGGAGGACACCGCTCGCCGTTCGCCGCCCCACTAAGAAAGGGTAAGTGCCAGGCAGATGGCGGCCGGGGGGCACAGTGGGAGCATTTGATGGCACACTGGTAGCGTTTGATGGAGCACAGTCATTAGGTGACTTCTGAAGGCAATTGGTTCCACTAGATTTTAGTTAGGAGTATCAGAGTAAAGGGGGCTGAATACAAATGCCCCCCCCCCCACACTTTTCACATATTTATTTGTAAAAAATGTTGAAAACCATTTATCATTTTCCTTCCACTTCACAATTATGTGCCACTTTGTGTTGGTCTATCACATAAAATCCCAATAAAATACATTTACGTTTCTGGTTGCAACATGACAAAATGTGGAAAAGTTCAAGGGGTGTGAATTCTTTTTCAAGGCACTGTACAGTCAGGTCCATAAATATTGGGACATCGACACAATTCTAATCTTTTTGGCTCTATACACCACCACAATAGATTTGAAATGAAACGAACAAGATGTGCTTTAACTGCAGACTTTCAGCTTCAATTTGAGGCAATTTACATCCAAATCAGGTGAACGGTGTATGAATTACAACAGTTTGTATATGTGCCTCCCACTTTTTAAGGGACCAAAAGTAATGGGACAGATTAACAATCATCAATCAAACTTTCACTTTTAAATACTTGTTTGCAAATCCTTTGCAGTCAATTACAGACTGCAGTGTGGAACGCGATGACATCACCAGACGCCGGGTTTCATCCCTGGTGATGCTCTGCCAGGCCTCTACTGCAACTGTCTTCAGTTCCTGCTTGTTCTTGGGGCATTTTCCCTTCAGTTTTGTCTTCAGCAAGTGAAATGCATGCTCAATCGGATTCAGGTCAGGTGATTGACTTGGCCATTACATAACATTCCACTCCTTTCCCTTAAAAAAACTCTTTGGTTGCTTTCGCAGTATGCTTCGGGTCATTGTCCATCTGCACTGTGAAGCGCCGTCCAATGAGTTCTGAAGCATTTGGCTGAATATGAGCCGATAATAATATTGCCCGAAACACTTCAGAATTCATCCTGCTGCTTTTGTCAGCAGTCACATCATCAATAAACACAAGAGAACCAGTTCCATTGGCAGCCATACATGCCCACACCATGACACCACCACCACCATGCTTCACAGGTGAGGTGGTATACTTTGGATCATGAGCAGTTCCTTTCCTTCTCCATACTCTTCTCTTCCCATCACTCTGGTACAAGTTGATCTTGGTCTTCTCTGTCCATAGGATGTTGTTCCAGAACTGTGAAGGCTTTTTTAGATGTTGTTTGGCAAACTCTAATCTGGCCTTTCTGTTTTTGAGGCTCACCAATGGTTTCCATCTTGTGGTGAACCCTCTGTATTCACTCTGGTGAAGTCTTCTCTTGATTGGTGACTTTGACACATGTAACGGCACCCCAAGTATGAAAGGGGTTAACACCGTTAGGATATTCCCTTTCCAACCACACGACAGCCACCAGACACTCCAACCAGCTGAATAAGACCCCATACGAATGGTTCTCCCCCCAGATACGAGACAACGCTCTGTATTCAAGTTCCAAAACAGGGAATGACTTTATTTTCAAAACACATGGTAACACATTTCTCTTCAAAACCCTCCCCTCCCATGCTTTGGGGAACAGGGCGGGTTAAACTGTCCAATGACAATGGTAATACAGGTCAGGTGTGTTCAAACTTCTCCTTTGATAAACAGTCTTAGGCAGGAGGGGTGATTCCCCCCCCCCTCCTCACAGAAGACACTTCAACATCCCATAATATGCAGCCAGACGGTTGACCAGCTCCAATCCACATTGTCACAGTAGCAGACTTAATTCATAATAGACAATAGAATGCAAATAACCTTAACTCCTCACCGCAATGATTACACCCCCCCCCCTCACAGTACACATTCAATCTAGATACAATGTATGTGCAGCTTGAATATGGCCATCATAGGCCATATTGGGGTTTTCATTCACCCTGTGCCCCTAATAGAGACACAGGGTGATTGACACATAAGAGCCATTGGGGGAGCTGAAGCAAGGGTATCTCATACTTTCTAAGCGATTCTGAGTCCCCCGGGCCTTCCCGTTACATCTCTCCCCTTTCGGCAGGAGACTAACACAGGAGGTGACCCCAGACGGGTTGACTCCGAAGTTAGTCCATAGGTCCCTTCTTCTAATGCCGGTATCCACACAGTACCCCAAATAAATTGCTCCAAACAGAGCATTACTTACCCAGCCAACCTCTGCCTCTCTCAGAGAATATATCCGCCGCTGGGGAGAGGCCTGGACTGGCCCTTCTCCCTGGAGTCCTTTCAGCCGCTGGAGAGAAGACAGGGTGACTGGGCTCAGTCCGTCATGCTGTTGGGGATCTGGGTCGACTGCCCGGCATCCCTGAGGTATACAAGTGGAGACTGAAGTCCCATCCACTTGTGGTAGGTGAAAATCCCAGAGTGCTTGCAAAGCAAGGCTGACATCCTCCTGTCCCAGTGTCACACCATTTTCTGGGGTTGTGTCAGTGAGGACCGAAGTCCCATCCAGTACCACAGGAACTCCCTCTTCTGTTAGTTGAGAGCAGAGGCCCGTGGCACTCGGCTCTGTTGCCAGCTCTTCTGCTGGGTTGCTGTGAGTGGAGACCGCAGTCCCATCCACCGATATCCGCTCAAGTGGCAGTTGTGTGCAGCGGCCAGTAGCATTCTGCCCTGCTGCCAGTGATTCAGCTGGGGGTAAAAGCTTTACCACCTCAGCTTGTTGCTGGAGAGAGAGGCCAACTGCCCCGGCTCCCTGAAACTCCACAGTTGTTTCCGGTGCTGGGCAGAGGTTGCTATCACTCTGCCCGGTTGCCAGCACTTCTGCTGGGGACTCCACACCATCTGCTCTGGTTAACTGTTCGGGAGGGAAAATGGCTGCTTCTCCTCCCTGCATCTCCGAAAGCCACTCGGAAAGAGGAACCATCACCTTCTCAACTCGGGCCTCCAAAACTGCCACGGGTGTAGAGCAAGGGTCTGCAGTACTTTGTCCTGCTGTCAGTACTTGGGCAGGCGATGCATAATCTATAACATCCTCTGAACAGTTCCTTAAGTCCATACCTTCTGTAATCAGTGGCTGGGGAGATGAGCCAACTGCCCTAGCTCCCTGGAACTCCACATCATCCACTTCGGCTTTAGGGATGGCAATCTTCAGCTTTTCCACTGCCGATTCTTCAGCCAGGATTTCATAGTTGTCAACTGGTATTTCCTGATAGTCCCAGGCACAGGTAGCCCCACCCTGCTGCTGAACAGATTCTAGCAGCTGTCTGTAAGCGATCTCCAGCTCCCATTCCTGAACGGCCAGAAACTCCAAATCTTCATCTGCCCAGTGCCCTTCCGAGACATTCAGTTTTCGCTCTCTGTGCTCCATTATTTCCTCCAAACGCCACTCCCGATCACTCCCAAAGTCAGGGTCACTGGACAGCCTCCAATACAACAATCCCAGGCCATTATAGTCAAAGCCTTCCGTGGGGCTGTCATCCGCTGACCATGGGCACTCTTGGGCTACATACCACCGGAGGGCTCTGTAGCTCTCGTCCAACCGCATCTCTGCCCGGATCAGCCTGCTTAACTCAGTTGTCCACTCCTGCTTTGGTTGTTCCCCCAATAACGGCATTCGTACATCATACTGCGACCAGTACCTTACATAGATGGAGGGGAGAACCTTTCCCTGGTGTTGCTGCTCGAGAGCTAGCACTTTCTTCCAGAGTTCGCAGCAGATCGAATCCGACCATCCCAGCAGGACCTCCTCTAAAACTGGTCCTCTATGCTGTATCTGCATCTCTTGTAACCTCTTACTGACTTCCTCTTCCATGGCGGCTGGTATCTGTACCTCTCCTCTCCTTGCAGTTGGTGCTGCTGTGACTTCTGCTGCTGCAGCACCTCTTTGCTGTAGCAAATTTGCCTCCACAGCCGCTATAACTAGGTCTATGATCTCCGCTGGAGGGTTAGGACCATAATGTGCCAGTCTTAGTTTAACAGCCCGATCAAAACTTGCCTCTTCGGGTGTCCTGTCTGTTACACTGGGCCTTTCGGTTCCATCGACTAGTTCTCTGATAATGTCGCTCTTCTTACGGTTGTTGGCCGGTCTTCCCCGGTTCTCCAGTAAGTCTTTGAGGGTGGAGAGCTTTAGCCGTTCATACTGTGCCTCCATTGTCCTGTGTCCTCTTGTAGCTGTCCTTCTGGCTGTGGGGATCAATCCCACTGCTTGCCAACAATTGTAACGGCACCCCAAGTATGAAAGGGGTTAACACCGTTAGGATATTCCCTTTCCAACCACACGACAGCCACCAGACACTCCAACCAGCTGAATAAGACCCCAAACGAATGGTTCTCCCTCCAGATACGAGACAACGCTCTGTATTCAAGTTCCAAAACAGGGAATGCCTTTATTTTCAAAACACATGGTAACACATTTCTCTTCAAAACCCTCCCATCCTTTGGGGAACAGGGCGGGTTAAACTGTCCAATGACAATGGTGATACAGGTCAGGTGTGTTCAAACTTCTCCTTTGATAAACAGTCTTAGGCAGGAGGGGTGATTCCCCCCCCCCTCCTCACAGAAGACACTTCAACATCCCATAATATGCAGCCAGACGGTTGACCAGCTCCAATCCACATTGTCACAGTAGCAGACTTAATTCATAATAGACAATAGAATGCAAATAACCTTAAGTGCCGGTTCACACTTGTGCGATGCGATTATGAGGGGTTTTTTTTCATTGTTTGTTTATTAATTACCAGCGCGATTGCAATGCGAATCCAATGCGAATGTAATGCGCTTACAATGTAAATTAGGCACAGATGCGATTTCTGCTCAGGCCAATTGAAAAACCAAGAAAAAAATGGGTGTTAACTTCCTGTGCTTTCCCTGTTTTCTCTTGTGGGGAGAGTATTGTCGTTGGAGGAGTGTGGTTTTTGTGAGTAGTCAGTGAGGATTTTGTTTTTTGGTCATTATGTTTCATCATGTGCCGTTGATAATGGCAGCAGTTGTTACTGCTACTGCTGCAGTACTGATGGACAAAGCCCGGAGGAAGAGGAGGAGGAGGACCAAGAGACTGATGAGTACAAGAAGATATTGGGTCCATCCAATTATTCTAAATAGGGAAGAGAGAGGTCAGTTTAGGATCCTCTACAATCATCTCAGGCAGCATGAGGAGAAGTTCTTCAACTATTCCCGGATGTCAGTAAATAGGTTAGTACCTGTACCCCACTTCCTTCTCCTCCTCCCTCCTTTTTTCTATCTATCACTGACATGCATACCACTGACCACCAATTCCAATTACCACCAATCCCACTGACCACCAATGTAAGGGCAATCCCAATGACCACCAATCCAACTGACCACCAATGCCACTGACCACCAATCCCACTGACCACCAATGTAAGGGCAATCCCAATGACCACCAATTCAACTGACCACCAATCCCACTGACCACCAATCCCAATGACCACCAATCCTACTGACCACCAATGTAAATGTATACATCCCACTGACCACCAATGCCACTGACCACCAATCCCAATGACCACCAATGTAAGGGCATACATCCCACTGACCACCAATGCCACTGACCACCAATCCCAATGACCACCAATCCAACTTTCCATCTCTTTTATCCTTTCACTAGTACTCTTGCCTCGTACCATGTCATTTTGTATGGGCTTTAACTTGTCACTTACATTGGTTTTGTGGTTTTATTTCTTAGTTTTGATGAATTACTTTGGTTGCTTGGTACACGATTGGAGTATCAGAACACCACCTTTCGGAAAAGTGTGGAGCCAGCGGAAAGGTTGCTTGTAACATTAAGGTAAATTTCATCGATATACTTTGTGAATTTTATGCTATGCACCATAGTAAGCTATAGGAATGCAAAGAATGCAGACATAAATCACAATAAAATTGTCTTCCAAAATAAGTATTTTATTTATTTTTTTCAAAAACTTCTAATCAGTTTGTGACTACATGCTTTGCACCAACCATTGGAGAAACTTTCAAATTTTTTCTTACATATCAAGAACAACATAAAGAGGAGACAACACTCTCCTTCACTTTTTTTTTACTTTTAAACACACTATGCATTTTTTTCCATCACCTTCTAACTTCCTCTGCCTCTCTAACTTCCTCTACCTCACCAACTTACTCTGCCTCTACAACTTTCTCTGCCTCTACAACTTTCTCTGCCTCTACAACTTTCTCTGCCTCTACAACTTTCTCTGCCTCTACAACTTTCTCTGCCTCTACAACTTTCTCTGCCTCTACAACTTTCTCTGCCTCTACAACTTTCTCTGCCTCTACAACTTTCTCTGCCTCTACAACTTTCTCTGCCTCTACAACTTTCTCTGCCTCTACAACTTTCTCTGCCTCTACAACTTCCTCTGCCTCTACAACTTCCTCTGACTCTACAACTTTATCTGCCTCTACAACTTCCTCTGACTCTACAACGTCCTCTGACTCTCTAACTTCCTCTGACTTTGTAACTTCCTCTGCCTCTCTAACTTCCTCTACCTCACCAACTTACTCTGCCTCTACAACTTACTCTGCCTCTACAACTTACTCTGCCTCTACAACTTACTCTGCCTCTACAACTTACTCTGCCTCTACAACTTACTCTGCCTCTACAACTTACTCTGCCTCTACAACTTACTCTGCCTCTACAACTTACTCTGCCCTTCTAACTTCCTCTGACCTTCTAACTTCCTCTGACTTTCTAACTTCCTCTGACTCTCTAACTTCCTCTGACTCTCTAACTTCCTCTGACTCTCTAACTTCCTCTGACTCTCTAACTTCCTCTGACTCTATAACTTGCTCTCACTGTCTAGCTTTAACTTAAAGTAACTTTAATTCTAACTTACAAAAGTTTACTAACTCTACCTCTCCACCTTATCCTCCCTGTCATATCCAACTCTCTCATCCTCCCTTCCTCGCATCTTCATCTCCACTTTCCCCACTACCTTTTTTTCTCTCCGTCTCTTTTTCCCTGAGATATTCAAAATAGGATATATAATTTAACAAAAAAAATAACGTTTACTAAGAAAGTATTGACTTTCCACATGAAGTTGGTAGTGAAATTAGCAGGTAGTCCTCTACAAATTCAAAAAACTTGGTGAACTATGTTCACCAGGCTTGTTGAAATCATGCCGTTGTAGTGTTGAAGAGCTTGGTGGTGTTAGCAAGGCTTCATCTTGTGTTGAGGGATATTTCCTCAATGGCACAGGTGGGGATATCTCGGTATCCGGTGGTACACTTGGGGGCCCATATTGTCTATAGGGCATATGCATATTAGAGGCAACTTCCATCGACTGATTGTGATATAGATAAGGATTTTGAATTAGCGGTTTGTGCTGTTCCATTGGTCTTGCTACAGGTGGAAATTGCTTTGCCACGGACGGTATTTGCTCGTAGAGCTGTTGTGGTGTGTTTTGTGATGGCACATGGTAAGATGTTGACTCAAGTGGTCTCATATCCATTGGTCTACTAATATCGGCGGTTGTATTTGGGGGTGAAATTACTGAGGCAACTGGTGAAGGAATGGGATATGGGATTCGTGATCTGGGGGTCTCATAGATGCTAGGGGATTCCGCAAAACTAGAGGGGTAAGGGTTTGGTGCAGTGTTTGAAGCAGTAGAAAGACTCTGGTGCGTTGGCACAGAAACATGGCGTGGCACAGTAAATGAATGGATGCAATGTTCCACTGCAATCCTCATATTAAAGTAATAGTCTGGCAAGACCTCTTTCAGAAGAGGCACCAAACTAATGGCAAACATTGTATGAGGGCATCGCTGGGCATCAATTTGTTCAGTGATCCCTGACACAATGTGTAGCAATTTCTTGGTCTGGTCTTGGTCTTCAACCTGTTCAGCTGCCCTGCAGCTTTGCTTTCTGCGGGAAGTAGATGCCTGTCTTTCCCCTTCTGCTGGAAGGTGTCGAAACGTCTGTATCCTCGTTATCCAGCTCATGAGAAGAGGACTCGTTAACCTCAATCACCTCACCCTGGAGCTCCATAGCTAAATCCTCATGATTTGAGCTAGCAAATGATACTCCTTCATCAATGTCAACAGTAGCAGCATGCTCCTCCCCCTCCTCCTTCTCTTCCTCCTCCTCCTCCCAACTTGCTTCTGTGCTGCAATACAAAAATTAGAACTATTTTTTTAAAATAAATAAAAAGATGATAAGGGGAGAAGTAAAGGTTAGGGCTAGGACAGGATAATTAGATAGAGATGGTAGAGTGACCGATTCATAAATGATAACTTACTTCCTCAATTCTAGAACAGGCCTCAAAAAATCCATGTATCTGGCGAAGGCGTAGGGACGCTTTGGGGGGGGCACCAGACCCACTCCTTGCTTCACGCTCCAGTCTCTGGTGTCTCTGAAGAGTGTCTTTAAGGCTCCGCCACCTAGTGCGTATGAGTCCTTCTGTAAAAAAAAAATAACACTAATTATTTTTCTATCTTTTACAGGTACCTAGCAACGGGAAATTCATTTGCCAGCTTGCAATACGAGTTCAAACTGGGAAAATCTACGGTCAGCACAATTGTACGGGACACCTGTATGGCCATCTGGGAGGTCTTAAGAGATGTGGTCATGAGAAAACCAAACAAAGACGAATGGAACTCCAAAGCTCAGTTATTTTGGGATCGCTGCAACTTCCCTAACTGTGTGGGGGCAATCGACGGAAAGCACATCAGAATTGTTAGGCCAGTCGGTAGTGGGACAAAATATTTTAATTATAAAAAATATTTTTCTTTCGTGCTTCTGGCAGTGGCTGATGCAAACTACTCGTTCACATACATAGACATTGGTTCTTATGGGAGTAGTTCTGACTCCAGCATTTTTTCCCACTCTAGTTTTGGAAGAATGATTCGGGAGAACACACTGGACCTCCCAAACGAACGACCACTCCCTGGAACATCTGAACCCTCTCTCCCTTTAATATTTGTCGGTGATGAGGCTTTCGCTCTTTCGGAAAAAATGCTAAGGCCATATGCCAACAGGTCACTGTCTGTGGAGAAAAGGGTCTTTAACTATCGGCTAACAAGAGCCCGAAGAGTTGTGGAGTGTACTTTCGGAATCATGGCAAACAAATGGCGATTTCTGCACACCCCAATTACTCTAAACATGGAAAACGCCATAATTGCTGTAAAAGCTGCCTGTGCACTCCACAATTTTGTGCGGGAAAGAGATGGATACCTTTTCGAGGACTCTTTGTTGGATGAGATGGAAGGCGCAGATTGGACACATACAAGGGGCAATTACAGAGGGGCCAGCATCCGTGAGAAGTTTACTGACTTCTTTATGAGTCCTGCCGGTCAAGTATCATGGCAGCTTGATGCCATTGCATAAAGATCAATAACTTTTTTACCAGTCGATGCTGCATCGTCTCATATCTTTTACTTTTTTCAATAAATGTGATAATGTTTTATTGTTCAACAGTGTGTACATGTATTTTTTCTGCTTTGTGTCAACATACTGAGCATGCAATATCATCCCACAACATTACATTGGTGGTCAGTGGGATGCATGCCCTTACATTCGTAGTCAGTGGGATTGGTGGTCAGTGGGATGCATGCCCTTACATTGGTAGTCAGTGGGATTGGTGGTCAGTGGGATTGTTTGGTGGTCAGTGGGATTGGTGGTCACCTTACATTGGTGGTCAGTGGGATGCATGCCCTTACATTGGTAGTCAGTGGGATTGGTGGTCAGTGGGATTGGTGGTCACCTTACATTGGTGGTCAGTGGGATGCATGCCCTCACATTGGTGGTCATTGGGATTGGTGGTCACCTTACATTGGTGGTCAGTGGGAAGCATGCCCTTACATTGGTGGTCAGTGGGATTGGTGGTCAGTGGGATTGTTTGGTGGTCAGTGGGATTGGTGGTCACCTTACATTGGTGGTCAGTGGGATGCATGCCCTTACATTGGTAGTCAGTGGGATTGGTGGTCAGTGGGATTGGTGGTCACCTTACATTGGTGGTCAGTGGGATGCATGCCCTCACATTGGTGGTCATTGGGATTGGTGGTCACCTTACATTGGTGGTCAGTGGGAAGCATGCCCTTACATTGGTGGTCAGTGGGATAGGTGGTCAGTGGGATTGGTGGTCACCTTACATTGGTGGTCAGTGGGATGCATGTCCTTACATTGGTAGTCAGTGGGATTGGTGGTCATTGGGATTGGTGGTCACCTTACATTGGTGGTCAGTGGGATGCATGCCCTCACATTGGTGGTCATTGGGATTGGTGATCACCTTACATTGGTGGTCAGTGGGAAGCATGCCCTTACATTGGTGGTCAGTGGGATTGTTTGGTGGTCAGTGGGATTGGTGGTCACCTTACATTGGTGGTCAGTGGGATGCATGCCCTTACATTGGTAGTCAGTGGGATTGGTGGTCAGTGGGATTGGTGGTCACCTTACATTGGTGGTCAGTGGGATGCATGCCCTCACATTGGTGGTCATTGGGATTGGTGATCACCTTACATTGGTGGTCAGTGGGAAGCATGCCCTTACATTGGTGGTCAGTGGGATTGGTGGTCAGTGGGATTGTTTGGTGGTCAGTGGGATTGGTGGTCACCTTACATTGGTGGTCAGTGGGATGCATGCCCTTACATTGGTAGTTAGTGGGATTGGTGGTCACCTTACATTGGTGGTCAGTGGGATGCATGCCCTCACATTGGTGGTCATTGGGATTGGTGGTCACCTTACATTGGTGGTCAGTGGGAAGCATGCCCTTACATTGGTGGTCAGTGGGATTGGTGGTCAGTGGGATTGGTGGTCACCTTACATTGGTGGTCACTGGGATACATGTCCTTACATTGGTGGTCAGTGGGATGAATAAATAGGAATGTACTTACGTTTAATTTTGCGAACATGAGGTGTGAAGTCATCCCAGTCTGCATACAGAGATTGACAAATTTCAACCCAGCCTCTGCTCTTCCTGCCATGATTTTTGTATTCTTCAATCCGGCTGTCCCATATATAAGGCCTGTCACGGACAAGCCTGATGAGCTCCACATTATCAATGGTGTTCCGGCGCCTTGGGGCCATCTTCTCTGTTTACATATGGACACGAGACAGGAAACAGGAAGTGAGGGGGCAGAACTGGAAGGAGGAGCTGGAGGTGAAGTATTCGCACATATGTGAACCACCAATGCGATTCCAGAACGATTTACATTGATGTCTATGGAGACTAAATTCGCAACGCAGCGGTCTAAACTCGCACAAGACCCTTTTTTTCATCGCATCGCATTCGGAGAGGAATCGCAACGCATAGATGTGAACCACCATCATTGAAAACAATTACTTTTTGGATGACATGCGAATCTAGTTTGTGTTTGACGCATCGCATTCGGTATCAACTCGCACAAGTGTGAACCGGCACTTACTCCTCACCGCAATGATTACACCCCCCCTCACAGTACACATTCAATCTAGATACAATGTATGTGCAGCTTGAATATGGCCATCATAGCCATATTGGGGTTTTCATTCACCCTGTGCTCCTAATAGAGACACAGGGTGATTGACACATAAGAGCCATTGGGGGAGCTGAAGCAAGGGTATCTCATACTCTCTAAGCGATTCTGAGTCCCCCGGGCCTTCCCGTTACAACACACATACACCTACCTCCTGGAGAGTGTTCTTCATCTGACACACATACACCTACCTCCTGGAGAGTGTTCTTCATCTGACACACATACACCTACCTCCTGGAGAGTGTTCTTCATCTGACACACATACACCTACCTCCTGGAGAGTGTTCTTCATCTGACACACATACACCTACCTCCCGGAGAGTGTTCTTCATCTGACACACATACACCTACCTCCTGGAGAGTGTTCTTCATCTGACACACATACACCTACCTCCTGGAGAGTGTTCTTCATCTGACACACATACACCTACCTCCCGGAGAGTGTTCTTCATCTGACACACATACACCTACCTCCCGGAGAGTGTTCTTCATCTGACACACATACACCTACCTCCTGGAGAGTGTTCTTCATCTGACACACATACACCTACCTCCCGGAGAGTGTTCTTCATCTGACACACATACACCTACCTCCCGGAGAGTGTTCTTCATCTGACACACATACACCTACCTCCTGGAGAGTGTTCTTCATCTGACACACATACACCTACCTCCTGGAGAGTGTTCTTCATCTGACACACACGCACCTACCTCCTGGAGAGTGTTCTTCATCTGACACACACGCACCTACCTCCCGGAGAGTGTTCTTCATCTGACACACACACACCTACCTCCTGGAGAGTGTTCTTCATCTGACACACATACACCTACCTCCCGGAGAGTGTTCTTCATCTGACACACACACACCTACCTCCCGGTGAGTGTTCTTCATCTGACACACATACACCTACCTCCTGGAGAGTGTTCTTCATCTGACACACACACACCTACCTCCTGGAGAGTGTTCTTCATCTGACACACACACACCTACCTCCTGGAGAGTGTTCTTCATCTGACACACATACACCTACCTCCTGGAGAGTGTTCTTCATCTGACACACACACACCTACCTCCTGGAGAGTGTTCTTCATCTGACACACATACACCTACCTCCTGGAGCGTGTTCTTCATCTGACACACATACACCTACCTCCTGGAGAGTGTTCTTCATCTGACACACATACACCTACCTCCTGGAGAGTGTTCTTCATCTGACACACCTACACCTACCTCCTGGAGAGTGTTCTTCATCTGACACACCTACCTCCTGGAGAGTGTTCTTCATCTGACACACCTACCTCCTGGAGAGTGTTCTTCATCTGGCCAACTGTTGTGAAGGGTGTTTTCTTCACCAGGGAAAGAATTCTTCGCTCATCCACCACAGTTGTTTTCCGTGGTCTTCCAGGTCTTTTGGTGTTGCTGAGCTCACCGGTGCGTTCTTTCTTTTTAAGGATGTTCCAAACAGTTGATTTGGCCACACCTAATGTTTTTGCTATCTCTCTGATGGGTTTGTTTTGTTTTTTCAGCCTAATGATGGCTTTTGCTTCACTGATAGTGACAGCTCTTTGGATCTCATATTGAGAGTTGCCAGCAACAGATTTCAAATGCAAATAGCACACATGAAATGAACTCTGGACCTTTTATCTGCTCCTAGTAAATGGGATAATGAGGGAATAACACACACCTGGCCATGGAACAGCTAAGCAGCCAATTGCCCCATTACTTTTGGTCCCTTAAAAAGTGGGAGGCACATATACAAACTGTTGTAATTCCTACACCGTTCACCTGATTTGGATGTAAATTCCCTCAAATTAAAGCTGAAAGTCTGCAGTTAAAGCATATCTTGTTTGTTTCATTTCAAATCCATTGTGGTGGTTTATAGAGCCAAAAAGATTAGAATTGTGTCGATGTCCCAATATTTATGGACCTGACTGTATATTCCTTGTTACAGCAATAAAAGTGCTAAAAAAAAAAAAAAAAATAAGAAAAGAAAAAATAATTAAAACGCCCCATCCATCCATGCTCGTGCGCAGAAGCAAACGCATACATAAGTCGCGCCCGCAAATGTAAACAGTGTTCGAATCACACATGTGAGGTATCACTCGCCACGATCGTTAGAGCGAGAGCAATAATTCTAGCACTAGACCTCCTCTGTACCTCTAAACTGGTAGCTGTTGGGGGGGGGGGGGATCCTAAGTAAGTTTCTAGCAAAAAATACAAATTTTAAGCAACAAGTGCCAGAAAAAGGGCCTGGTTTTGAAGTGGTTAAGGTTTGCTTTCTCATAATAAGTGTTCAAGTTTGACTAGAGTGTATCTCCTGAGTCCTGGCTGGAACATGGTTCCTTTTGACAGAAATCAAGGTCACGTTTTCTAAATAACTGATAATCATGTCTGCATTAGAGGATATTGCCAATGTTAACCAAACAAGAGGACAATAACGCAGATTACTAACCGTGCCAAGATATGATTGCAATGTAAATCCAGGGGACTGTCACACCTGAGCCAACTGTCTAAATCCTTCTTATCTACTTATGCTTGCCTTGGCCAAAAATTGCAAGAAGTACTGAGATAAGGTTGTCCGGCGCTCAAGGTGAGGATGCTGAACTGCCGCCCCCCCCCCCCCTAGGGTTGCCACCTTTTCTTCAAGTCAAACCCGAACACTTTAGCGGTGGACAGCAATTTTTTTTATAGTATAAATTGTATATACTGTACTCGAGTATAAGCCGAGTTTTTCACCATTTTTTTTTTTTTTTGCTGAAAATGCCCCCCTCGTGTCACGTACCTGGTAGTAGAGCCCAATGTGCAGGGAGCGGCCTCTCGTAAACCTCTGGCTCAAGAACCCCTGGTAGAGCAGACAGGAGCTGGAGAGTGCAAAGGGGCACAAGTGCCTGGCAGGTTAGCTGGTGTAGAGGGCTGGATGCAGCAGCAGGGAGGTGTACTGTAGTCCAAAGCAGGATGCGGGCAGCAGGCTGAAAATTGTGGACAGTAGCACGGCACTCATGGATCAGGAGATTGGCAGGTGAGGACAGGCCGGGTCAAACACAGGCAGGCAGATCAGGTGCAGAAGCAGAATCCAGAGAATAGGCAAAGTCCAGGCCGGGTCAGTTCATCAGGCGGGCAGCAATCAGGTTTAAAGGAGAAGCAGGAGCGAAGTCAGGATAAGCCGGGATCAAAGACAGGCAGCAAGCAGGAGTAGTCAAGGGAGAGCCGGATCAGGTAACAAATCAGTAATCAGAGTCACAGGTAGCAGGGGTCTCAGGAACGCTGTAGACTGGGCAGCAAGGCAGCAAGGTGTCTGATCTCTTTAAATAGCCTATTTTGGCGCCAAGTGCTGTCACAGCGTGCGTGAGCGCCGTTCACACTATTGCGCACACGCATGCGCCGAACGGCTCTTCCGCGCACGGGCATTCTTCTGACACTGCTGTTGCTAGGCAGATTACTAAAACGCCTTTCCTGACACCTCGGCTTATACTCGAGTCTGTGTCATCTGCATACCTGCTGAGCCGTGTCATGCAGTCAGATGGCAGCCATCCAGTGTACAAAAGCAGCGCCTCCTCCTCATCCTCGTCCGTGATAGGGGAACACTCAGTTTCCCAGCAGTGAGTCAGTGTTCTGCCTATCACGGACGTCCTCTCATCCTCGTCCCACGGTATCAGGAATGGCACAGTGAGGCTGCAATGGGCACAGTGAGGCATGCAATGGGCACAGTGAGGCGTGCAATGGGCACAGTGAGGCGTGCAAAGGGCACAGTGAGGCTGCAAAGGGCACAGTGAGGCTGCAAAGGGCACAGTGAGGCGTGCAAAGGGCACAGTGAGGCTGCAAAGGGCACAGTGAGGCGTGCAATGGGCACAGTGAGGCGTGCAATGAGCACAGTGAGGTGTGCAATGAGCACAGTGAGGCGTGCAATGAGCACAGTGAGGCGTGCAATGGGCACAGTGAGGCTGCAAAGGGCACAGTGAGGCGTGCAATGGGCACAGTGAGGCGTGCAATGAGCACAGTGAGGCGTGCAATGGGCACAGTGAGGCGTGCAATGGGCACAGTGAGGCGTGCAATGAGCACAGTGAGGCGTGCAATGGGCACATTGAGGCGTGCAATGAGCACAGTGAGGCGTGCAATGGGCACAGTGAGGCGTGCAATGAGCACAGTGAGGCGTGCAAAGGGCACAGTGGGGCGTGCAAAGAGCACAGTGAGGCGTGCAATGAGCACAGTGAGGCGTGCAATGGGCACAGTGAGGCTGCAATGGGCACAGTGAGGCTGCAAATGGGCACAGTGAGGTTGCAAATGGGCATTGTTGACCCTCTTTTCCGCTTAGAGTAGCTGCTGCATTTCCTACTCTAGGCTTATACTCGAGTCAATAGGTTTTCCCAGTTTTTTGTGGTAAAATTAGGTGCCTCAGCTTATATTTGGGTCGGCCTATACTCGAGTATATACAGAATATTTTGCTATTAAATTACAATTCTAATCATATGAAGTGAATAACAAGAGTCCACCTTTACATCAGAGTCCACAGAGTTCCCCTTTTACATCTGAACTCGCAGAGTTCCCTTACACTGTAAGGGGGGACTCTGCAGACTCTGACGTAAGGGAGAACTCTGGGGCCTCCAACATAAGGGATGCTCTGGGCACTCTGATTTAAGGGGAAACACTAAGAACTCTGATGTATGGAGAAGACTCTGATGTAAGGGGGAACACTGTGGCCTCTGGTGTAAAGGGGAACTCTGATGTAAGGGGTGCTCTGAGAACCCTGATTTACCTTAGTGTACTCACTCAGAGGCAGGAGAGATAAGGGGGAGACTATAGTCACAGACAGGGATGGATGGTGAGCTCACTCACCCCTTGGCAGTCAGCACCTCTTATCCAGGTCTATCTGAGGTTACTGGACTTCAAATTTCCAGCCCCAACTTTCCTTTTTCTGAGGCACGGTGCCAGGAATTGGAGTGGTGGGCAGACACAGAGGGGTAGGGGTGGGGGGAAGAGGTGCAGATTGAGCCCTCTCTCCTCTCCTGTCTGTGTTTGGGGTAGGGGGATTGTTAGTGTTGGCTTTGGGCACTGTGAAATAGTAACAGACACTCTCAGCTTAGACGACTGCAGTCAGCAACCCTGCTGGGAAGCCATAGTCCAGTCTAAATAATGTGTCCGGGTTTCAGGCCGTCTGAAACTTGGATGCATGATTCCAAACCCGAACTGTCTGGCTGAATCCTGGACAGGTGGCAACCCCCCCCCCCCCCCCCACTGCTAAGAGTGATGTAGAATGGGCGCACTGTCCCATGCCCATTTGGCTACCCACGGCTGACATGTGCATTTTGCATGTGTGGCCAATCTCTTCTCGTTGAACGGCAGGAAGTAGGGTGACCACATTTCCAAACTACCATTCAGGGACACCCTCCCTTCCCAAAAATCAGCTTGTGCTGTAACGAATCACAGCACAGTGATTGGACACAAGAGGCGGGATTTTTGATTTCTCCAATCACAAGCAGGGGGCGGGGATTGTGCTCCTCCAGGCATTCCCGGCCAGGACAAGTACTGTCAGTGAGTAAAGCGGTGATGTGGCGGCCTTTTTTGGGGGCATCAGATTGGCCCGTGGGGGGGGGTTTCTGTGTCAGTTTCATTCCGGGACACTGTATTGTCCTGGAATGAATGTGTCCCTGGGACAGACCTGCAAAATGCGGGACTGTCCCGGGCAATCCGGGACACGTGGTCACCCTTGTGTCGACTATGAGTGGCTGGGGTAGGGAATGGGCATGTTGGAGCACGTTGTGACAGAAGTAAGTGTCAGAGGAGACATGAAGATTGAGTCAAATCTTTATTTGTTTATCCAGGCATGATCCGTGAACAGACATAATTTCATGTATTACTAAATTGCCTCTTCACTTCCTGGCTGACATCAGTAGAAATCCGAAAAGAAAAAAAAAAATACACTTTAAAATCTGCATGGTGGTGTGTTAGCAACCTATTCAATATGAATAAGCTGTCTGACCACAGCTCAATGTCAACATGGGAAATAACACAAACTAATTGGCGGTAACCGGCCATTAGACCCTGGATGCGGAATGATCCTTTGGAGGAAAAGGTTTACATTCAGCAGGAAAATACTTCCACCGTCTGAATACTCCTCTGTCGTGACTTAAACATGTTATAGTGCTGTTCTTCTCTTTCAAAATATTTTATTTTTCAATAATCATAAAATAAATCATAAAATAAAACAAATAAGTTACAGTATAACATACGAATAATTCATACAGGAGAATAATAATATAGACAGCACAAATAATATTCCATATTCAAAAAATTTAATAAAAAATAAATGAGCAAAACGTATCTTTACTTTCAATAGAAGATTTATCCAATAAAGGCCAGAAAGCCTGAAAAATGCTATATAGATTTACTTTAGCTAAACCAGAATAAAAAGAAAAAACGAATTAATCGAGATGCACGCCCCTCCATGGCACCCCTATAGGGATCATAGTGTGCCAGAAGAGGGGATCCCACGTGTATTTAAATGGGCTCTTAATAAAGCCCTCTAACCCTAATGCGGCGTACACACGATCGTTTTTCATGCCATTTTTTTAACCGACGTTTTTCTCGTCGTTTTTTTTTTCATGTTTCCTCTCAAGCCTGTCTTGCATCCACACGATCATTAAAAAAAAAAACGCTCGAGCAAAGCGCAGTGACGTACAACACGTACGACGGCACTATAAAGGGGAAGTTCCATTCGAATGGCGCCACCCTTCATGTTAGTAAACTTTGTTGAGCCGCGATTCGCGCTTTTCAGCCTCGTGCTTTTCAGTCCGTTACAGCGTGACGAATGTGCTATCTCCATTACGAACGCTAGTTTTACCAGAACGAGCGCTCCCGTCTCATCACTTGATTCTGAGCATGCGTGTTTTTTTCCCCTCGTAAAAGCCTACACACTATCGTTTTTCACGTCGTTAAAAAAAACGACATGAAAAACGACGTGAAAAAATAGAGCATGTTCGAAATTTTTAATGGCCGTTTTTCACGCCGTTAAAAATGCTCTGGAGCGTACACACGATCGGTTTTAATGGCCATTTTAAAAAATGGCATTTTTAACGTCATGAAAAACGATCGTGTGTACGCGGCATTACAAATCATGAGATAAAACCAATGAAATAGGATGAAGGGTCATCCACACTATAACCTTTCAATCAAAAAATGTTGTAAAGACCCTAGGAATATCATAAGAATATGTTTCTTATAAGGATCTCCAAGATTCATATCAGAAAAAATAAAGATAAAAATAAAAATAGAAGACAAAAGCACAATAAAAGATGGAAGGAGGGGGGGGGGGGAGAAAAGTTATAGTGCTGTTCTTAAGCATTTTAACAAAGTTCAATTAAAATATTGATCACCATCTGGGCAACAGCTACATTACAAAGGTCCTCAGCCCCCCTAATAATAAGGTCCTAGGCACATTCAGTTCAAGAAGTGTTTCGTTTCTCGGAATGTACAAAAAATGAGAGCCCCCATCACCTTAGATTAGTGTTGATTTATTGCAGTGGTTTGCACGGGTGCTCAACCTGTGGCCCTCCAGCTGTTGTGGAACTACAAGTCCCATCAGGCCTCTGCCTTTGGAAGTAGGGTGACCACGTGTCCCGGATTGCCCGGGACAGTCCCGCATTTTGCAGGTCTGTCCCGGGCACATTCATTCCAGGACAATACAGTGTCCCGGAATGAAACTGACACAGCCACCCCCCCGGGCCAATCTGATGCCCCCAAAAAAGGGCACAACATCACCGCTTTACTCACTGACAGTACTTGTCCTGGCCGGGAATGCCTGGAGGAGCACAATCCCCGCCCCCTGCTTGTGATTGGAGAAATCATAAATCCCGTCTCTTGTGTCCAATCACTGTGCTGTGATTCGTTACAGCACAAGCTGATTTTTGGGAAGGGAGGGTGTCCCTGAATGGGAGTTTGGAAATGTGGTCACCCTATTTGGAAGTCATGCTTGTAACCGTCCGCCTTGCTATGCCTCATGGGACTTGTAGTTTCGCAACAGCTGGAGGGCCACAGGTTTGAGCACGCCTGCACTAGTGCATGGAAATCAGGAAGGGCAGAGGGAGCACAGGATACCTGAAGCATTCTACATGGAACAAAGTCTCTAGTCCTCTGAACAGCTTTCTATGTTCTGAGTCCTTCTATCACAGTTATGCTGGCTGGACACCTAAACTTAGAATGTGGACAACTGAGGCTCTAGCGACATCTCAATCCTTATGTTTCGAAGCAGGAAAACATGGCAAGGTTCCCGAGTTTACTTTCCCCTCAACCGCCCTCTTTTGTGGGAAGCAGCTGCAGTTTGATTCTGCTTGACCCGAAATAGAACATCTCTCCGCCAGCATCTTCAAGGGTTCCTCCCAGGGAGGGTGATCCTTGCAGCACCCTACTAGGGAAGACCCTGGGTTCAGCCGATCCTGAATGGAAGCTGTCAGTGCTGGCTCAATCAGCTGTGGCCAGTGCATTCTCTATCCTGCTGCTACATGCACACAAAAGGGCATGTGGCCATATTAGGTCAATTAAGACCTTGACATTGACCTAATATGGCAATGACATTGACCTAATATTGCCACGTGGCAATATTATGCCAATGATGACCATGCCATTGATCTGATCATGCAATGTGGTCATATTAGGTCAATATTGTCCATGACATTAACCTAATAAGGCCATGACATTGACCTAAAACTACTGTAGCGCCCTCCTCACTCCCCTCTTTTTCGTCAGCTTGTCTGTCTCTTGTCTAGGGGTACCTCCAGAGGGGAAGGGAGCGGGGACACCACGCCTGGCCTTCACCACAGGTGTCAGTGTGATACAAGCAAAGTTCTTTTACCTTCGGGTCAGTGTTGTGCACCTGGAGCCTCCACCAAGAGTTAACTTGAACACTCCTTTATTCTTCTCGAATGAACACAATCAGTTGAACTCCCTTGTAGAAACAGAAAAGAAAAGGAGGTGTGGATGTGAATAGGCCCAGACACAATGCGTTCTCCTCTTTCCTTCCTGAAAGTGGGCTGAGGTCTCCGAGCGAGGGGGGATTTCCTTCCAGGCGGTCTCCGATGAGAGGCTCACCCGTCACTGGCAATATGCTGCGCCAGGTCTTCAAGTGAGGAGCTCCCCCCGGTCCATTACGCCTTCCGGATTCGGGTACCCACTGCCGGGGTTCCCTAGGATCTCCTTCCCTCGCGGAACTCAGTGTTGGGCACTGAGCTCCAGACCTCCATCCGAGTACCTCACCCCAGGCTAAAGGTGCCTGGGATGGAACACGACCTCCGACTGTCCTCTAGGCCTAAGCCCGTCTAGAGAACCGACATGAACCACCGCCCTCAGGCTGAAGGTGCCTGGGACTCGACCCCGTGACAAAGATGGCCGGCCCTTTATACCCTCTCCCGGCAAGTACGGCGGGTTCCCCCACCCCACCATACCGCTGCCGAGGGAGGACAAAAAGGAGGCACGACACACAGCAATGATTCAACTCCAGCCCAGGGCGACAGCGCCACCTGCTGGGCTGCAGGGAATTACACATCACCAATGTCTCTGTCAAGTTCAAATTACACCCGGGAAAGTACATACCCGCTACACTACTATGTGGTCATATTAGGTCATTGATGGCCATGGCATTGACTTAATATGGCCAGGACATTGACTTAATTTTGCCAGTGGGTCATATTAGGCCAATCATGGCCATTAAATTGACCCAATATTGTGATGTGGCCATATTAGGTCAATGATGGCCATGACATTGATTTTATAATGCAATGTGGTCATATTACCGTATATACTCGAGTATAAGCCGAGTTTTTCAGCCCTTTTTTTAGGGCTGAAAATACACTCCTCGGCTTATACTCGAGTCAGTGTACCTGAAAATCTTGTCAGGCTCCGGGCGTCCATTGTTTAAATGTCGCGGTCTCCTCCTGGTCCCGTTCCGTGATAGGCGTCTCCCAGCAGCCTATCACGGATGTCCTCTCATCCTCGGACTCAGTTTCCCAGTGTCTGCTGGGAAACTGAGTCCGAGAATGAGAAGACGTCCGTGATAGGCTGCTGGGAGACGCCTAGCACGGAACGGGACCAGGAGGAGACCGTGACATTTAGGCTTCATGCCCACAGACGTTTTTAACAGCTGCGGTTTTTTACAGCTTAAAAACGCCTGTCCTTGTTATTGTACATTTAAAAAAAAAAAAAAAAATTAAAAAAAAAACCGTTGGAGCTAAAAAACGTGACCGCGCGTTAGTGCGCGTTTTTGCGCGTTTTTGAGTGTTTTGCGCGTTTTTTGACGCTCGCGTTTTTTTCTGCCTAACTCCGACGCTGAGGAACGCACTGGTCCTGGGTTTTTTTTACAGCTTAAAAACGTCTATGCTGTTTGCAGCTCAAAAACGTCTAGGTGGGCATGAAGCTATAGACTAACATGGACAGGCGTTTTTAAGCTGTAAAAAACGCTCAAAAACGCGGCTGTAAAAACGTCCGTGGACATGAGGCCTTAAGCATGGACATTCTCCTCTGAGCTCTGTGGCAGCCCGGGATTCAGCGACACATACCAGCGAAACGGGACCTAGTTTTTTGGACCGGAATAGCATCCAGGGACCCTCCTCAGCCCCCTGCAGCGTGGCATGATGTCTGCCAAACGAAAGGGGGACAGACACCCACAGAAAATAATGGCCTATTTGACCCAGCCAGCCGCCAGACAAATCCAAGATGGCGCCGCGGCTGCAGCGCCTGCCTCTCTCCCCTCTCGGCTCTCAGTCTCACAGAGCCATAACATTGGAGATGAAGAAGATGGCTTTATGTAGCTCACCAACCCTGAGCAAGGCTTGCCCATCTCCTAAACAATGAATGGACGCCCGCAGCCTGTCAAGTATTTCAGGTACACTGACTCTGGCACAGTGAGGTGGCAATGGGCAGAGTTAAGTGGCAATGGGCAGAGTTAAGTGGCAATGGGCAGAGTGAGGTTGGGCAGAGTGAGGTTGGGCACAGTAAGGTTGCAATGGGCACAGTGATGCGTGCAAATGGGCATTGTTGACCCTCTTTTCCGCTTACAGTAGCTGCTGCATTCTCACCCTCGGCTTATACTCGAGTCAGTAAGTTTTCCCAGTTTTTTGGGGTAAAATTAGGTACTTCGGCTTATATTCGAGTATATACGGTAGGTCAATGATAGCCTTGACATTGACCTAATATTGCAGGGTGACCATAGTAGGTCAAGTATGGCCATGATCACCCCTTATCGCATGTGTAAGATGGGACTACGCTCCACACCAGAGCGTTTTCGTGGTTGCGGAGCTGAGGCTGATTTCATTCATTGCTTCTGGTCCTGTCCATTTGTTTCTTTATTTTGGTCTGAAGTTGACTCATTTTTATCCATCTTTACTGGGTATCCCTAATATACTGCATCTTAAAAATAGTTTATTGGGTATTTTTGGTGAATTTGTTGTTTCTACACACATTAGATGATTACACATTTTTTAAATCTTTTCGCCAGAAAGACTATTTTCCTGAGCTGGAAGGGAACCTCACAACCCACTGTAACCACCACCTGGCTTCAACTGATTAATAAAAGTCTACCCCTATATAAGCTCACATTTGAGCTATGAAAGCGACCACTCCTCTTTGACAAAATATGGAATAGATGGCTTTACTTTAGCCTTTCTCTTTGACTCCAATGCGTTTCTCAGTGTCAAATGGTAATACATACAAAACAAGACTAAAACACGCAATGCATCAAAAGAGATGAAACAAATCCTCCTACATAAGTTGTACCGGTTTATCTGCAGCCATCTCTTCTCTACAGCCGTTCAAACTTCTGAATTTCCGCAGCCTTTTTGAGCTCCAGAAGGTAGAGGGCAGGGATCTAAAGTCCTACACGGCACCGCATAGAGGGGAGAACTAAGTGTAATCTGAGGCCTAAATGAAGAGAAAAGACACACCCCGCTCTACACAGTCAATGGTCCATGTAACAGGGCCCTTGAAGTCTATTGCAGTGTTTCTCAACTCCAGTCCTCAAGGCGCCCCAACAGGTCACGTTTTCAGGCTTTCCATTATTTTTCACAGGTGATTTGATCAGTTTCACTGCCTTAGTAATGACCACAGCCGTTTCATCTGAGTGAAATCCTGAAAACATGACCTGTTGGGACACAGGTGATGTCCTAGGAGACGAAACACGTCGGGGGGACTCCATTGTTGCCACATTCTTTGCAAAGCGCCTTTATATCAACTTAAATGTAAGTGTTTCCACTACATTAAATTTTGATTTATATACAGAGTTACGCTATGTGGCTGTTTCTTTTCTCCATTACATGATACTTACCTGCTCATATTGATTGGGATATTCCCGGACCACTACTGCATATGAGGTTATCTGCTAAGAGGTCATCTTTCTTCTGCGGTTTCTCTCTCCCTGTTGATGTTTGGCCATTTCCAGCACAGCAATTTGCAGCATACAGATTGTCCAGGTTCCATCGTGGTTCCACCACACCAAGCCTGTTTGACCCACTGAACATATGTTCCTCTGGCAAGAAAAGGCAGGTGATCCATTGAGACCCATAAATGCCATACCCATGCCTCCATCCCTGGTACATTGAAAATGAAAAGAGAAAATGGGCTGTGGGACTTTAAATGAGGCATGGATGGGCGTAGGAAAAAGTCTAGGATATCAAGAATGAGTAGACATCACTGTCCCGTTGGGGAATAGTCTGTAGCCATATATACATGCTGCATAGTCAGTCTAAAGAATGGAGATCAAGGCATGGATATAAATATAAAAATGTATTGTATCATGGTAAAAGTACACATGGATCATGCAAACAAAGGCATAGTATAAATAGGGGTTATCACAAAAACATGATCAAAATTCACTGTTGAGACATGGCTGAAGCAAGTAATGACAGTTAAATGGACATACAGAAACAGTGAAAATGATTATCCGGTTAAAAAGTCAAGAATACACTTAATAGATTCATAGTTGGGCAAGCTTTACTTGACATGCCAGAGCATGGACTAATGGATGGGCATGGGGAAAAGGGTCTAAGATATCAAAAATTGGTAAACATCACTGTCCCGTTGGGGAGTGGTCTGTAGCCAGGTATACATGCTGCATAGTCAGTCTAAAGAATGGAGATCTGTATCATGGTAAAAGTACACATAGATCATGCAAACAAAGGCATAATGTAAATAGAAGTTATCACATAGACATAATCGCAATTCATTGTTGAGACATGGCTGGAGCAAGTAGTGACAGTTAAATGGACATACAGAAACAGTGAAATTAATTATCCAATTGAAATGTCAAGAATACACTTTGTAGATTCGTAGTTGGGCAGGCTTTACTTGGCATCCCTGAGCATGGACTCGACGCGTTTCTTGGCGTTTAAAGCCAGTCATCAGGAGTGGGGTGCATGTCATTTGACTACAAGGGGAGATGGATAGACAGATCAAATAAAGTCTTGAAAAAATTATGTCATATTTGAAACAGAATAAGGTAGTCTGATACGTTACCAATGGCAAAACCCGGAATGGGGTTGTCCCAAGCATTTGAAATATGGCGTAGAATGGTGGTCCTGGATACAGTGTCTCACCCGGGGCTGAGGCGAGGAAGGCCCCCCAATAAACACTTCAACGGCCACTCGATCAAGAGGAGAGTCAAAGAGAAGATGGCATGGGACATCCATCAAGGAGAAACCCGGACAGCCACGGCACAGCACCAAACTGACGGAGAGGCACAGACAGGGTGCAAGGGCAGAATGCTGGTGAAGGGATGGAGAAATGAAAATGAGCAATGAGTAAAAAAGAAGGTTGAATGGTTTGAGAACCAAAATTAGAATGTGATTGGGGGAAGGGAGGGGAAGGAAAAACAAAAAACAAAAAACAAAAAGGGAACAAAGGAAGAGGGGAGTGAATATGTAAATGATGTGCTGGTGGATGCCTAATGGGAATAATGTGTAATGGGTGCTGGGAGAAATTGAACAAAAAAGGGGGTTAATGATATAACATGACTGAAAGGGTTAACAGCCAAAGTTGGCAAATCAACTGAGTGTTGGTGTAAATAAATCTGGTTTGAAAAAAAGCCAAACCAGATCCCCAAAAATGCTAAATAGCGATGAAATTGAATGTGTGTTTGAAGCAGTGTGAGCAAAGTGCAAGGCAAAATGTAAAAAAGCAGGTAAAAAGAGTATATATGTAAAGAATACTATGTGAATCCTGAAATAAGGATTGGAAATTACCTTGAAGTGTAGAGAAAGAGAGCAACTGGAACCTCTCATCAGATGGATGTCTGTGAAGTGAAGCTCCCCAGGTGGCTACCGGATAAATGTCCACAGTGAGGGGCGTATCTCCGCCAGCATCATGTGACGCATGAGCCAGGTGTGGGGATGGAAAGAGCCACGCCCGAGATGCAAATGATCTCGGAGGGGTCCCTCCCATCCCCCTGGGTCATGCGAGATGGAAAAAACTATGATGAAAACGCAGGCGTCCCAATGGGTGCCGTGCGTGCAACATACTGACATGATGCCGATGCGCCAAGGATAATGCTCCGCCCCCCCGCCAAGGAAGGCAGGTGGGGAGGGGGAACTGGGCGCATCGCAACCCCGGGCGGAAGAGACCAAAGAACAGGGACCCACCAATGCTTGGGTTGGGTGAGCCATGGGGATGGATACATCATTGAAAATCACGATTAGGACTGTTGTAATCAAAACAGGGGGATAAACAATAATGGCCTGTTGTCAAATGAAGTCTGGGGAAGGATATCAATGGTCAAAGTTGGGTAAAAAGGATGCCAACATATAAATAGTCTCAGAGAATTAATCACTGAGCAAATAAGAAAAGGAAATAGGGCTCAATAGGTCACCAAAGGGGAATGGGTGTCTTCCACCCGGTAATTTGTCAAGAAAAGGCAGGTGATCCATTGAGACCCATAAATGCCATACCCATGCCTCCATCCCTGGTACATTGAAAATGAAAAGAGAAAATGGGCTGTGGGACTTTAAATGAGGCATGGATGGGCGTAGGAAAAAGTCTAGGATATCAAGAATGAGTAGACATCACTGTCCCGTTGGGGAATAGTCTGTAGCCATATATACATGCTGCATAGTCAGTCTAAAGAATGGAGATCAAGGCATGGATATAAATATAAAAATGTATTGTATCATGGTAAAAGTACACATGGATCATGCAAACAAAGGCATAGTATAAATAGGGGTTATCACAAAAACATGATCAAAATTCACTGTTGAGACATGGCTGAAGCAAGTAATGACAGTTAAATGGACATACAGAAACAGTGAAAATGATTATCCGGTTAAAAAGTCAAGAATACACTTAATAGATTCATAGTTGGGCAAGCTTTACTTGACATGCCAGAGCATGGACTAATGGATGGGCATGGGGAAAAGGGTCTAAGATATCAAAAATTGGTAAACATCATTGTCCCGTTGGGGAGTGGTCTGTAGCCAGGTATACATGCTGCATAGTCAGTCTAAAGAATGGAGATCTGTATCATGGTAAAAGTACACATAGATCATGCAAACAAAGGCATAATGTAAATAGAAGTTATCACATAGACATAATCGCAATTCATTGTTGAGACATGGCTGGAGCAAGTATGTTCCTCTGGGTTCAAACTATCCGGTAAGCTCCTTACCTATTGGTGGTGGTTCTCTTCATCTTCTCACCGTCACCTTTCCCTTCAAAGTTTTCACTCACCTTTGAATTTCACCATTGCCTCCATTTTTTGAATTACTTTAGGACACTCAGTTGCACAAGTTTTCACTTGTATTTCGCATATAGACATTTTGTATATATGAGGACTTTTCACTGTTCTTACTTAATATTTTAGTGTCTTTTTTATATTGCACTGTTTTATATATCCATTTGAGTGCGTCAAGCATTCTTGTTCATTTTTTGATTAGTGCTACACTTTTTGTTTCCATGACCTGTTGGGACGCCTTGAGGACTGGAGTTGAGAAACACCGCACCACCAAAAACTACTTTACTTTTGCCTTCCTCATTGACTCCAATGCATTTCACCAAAAAAAGGAAAAATTCGATGAAATTTCCGAATGTATGTAAAATATACAGGGTCCTTAACCACTTGCCGACCGGCTAACGCCGATATACGTCGGCAAAATGGCATGGCTGCACAAAGCAATGTACAGGTACGTTGCTTTGAATTTGCCACATGCTCCGTGACCGTGCCCACAAGACTCGGTGTCCACGAGTGTCCCATGATTGTGTCACGGGGCTGCAGAACGGGGAGGTGCCTGTGTAAACAAGGCATTTCCCTGTTCTGCCTAGTGACAGGACAGTGATCTACTGCTCCCTGTGATCGGGAGCAGTGATCAGTGTCGTGTCAGTGGTAGCCCACCCCCTCTACCACAGTTAGAATCACTCCCTAGGACACACTTAACCTAGGGTGACCACGTGTCCAGGATTGCCCGGGACAGTCCCGCATTTTGCAGGTCTGTCCCGGGCACATTCATTCCAGGACAATACAGTGTCCCGGAATGAAACTGACACAGCCACTCCCCGGGCCAATCTGATGGCCCCAAAAAAAGGGTGCCACATCACTGCTTTACTCACTGACAGTACATGTCCTGGCCGGGAATGCCTGGAGGAGCACAATCCCCGCCCCCTGCTTGTGATTGGAGAAATCATAAATCCCGCCTCTCAGGGCCGATCCTAGGGTCACAGGCGCCTGGGTGCAAAAATATTTCTGCGCCCTCGCATGGATGTGTTCATTATACTAACTCCTCCCCTTTACAAATGTTTCTATGGCAACAAATTAAACACAGAGATGCTCCCCTAAGAAGTCTTTGATACCCTGGGATCCTCATATGATCTCTTAACAATAAACAAAATACAGGAAGAGAGTGCTCTAATGGGAACTGGAAGGGGGGTCTCTCTAACGGACACAGAGAGGGCTGTTAGAAAGAGCCCCCAGACATACTGCAGACATAGTACAGGAGATGGTGAGAGACTGCAGACATGATACAAGACATGGCCAGAGACTGCAGATATGATACAAGACATGGCCAGAGACTGCAGATATGATACAAGACATGGCCAGAGACTGCAGATATGATACAAGACATGGCCAGAGACTGCAGACATGATACAAGACATGGCCAGAGACTGCAGATATGATACAAGACATGGCCAGAGACTGCAGATATGATACAAGACATGGCCAGAGACTGCAGACATGATACAAGAGATCAATACCTCAATTGCAGCCTAGCAGTGCCCAGCAAATTAAGTCTGCCAGTGCCCCTGGATCACGCAGAGCGGCGCCAATCTTCTCAGGCTCCTTTTGTTCTGTCAGAGCAACCTGCTGTGCTGGGACCTGTAGTGCCCTAGAGGGGACTGAAGAATGCATTCCCACTATGCTGGGACCTGTAGTGCACTAGAGAGGACTGAAGAATGCATTCCCACTATGCTGGGACCTGTAGTGTCCTAGAGGGGACTGAAGAACGCATTCCCACTATGCTGGGACCTGTAGTGCACTAGAATAGAGGGGACTGAAGTATGCATTTCACTATGCTGGGACTTGTAGTGCCCTAGAGGGGACTGAAGAATGCATTTCACTATGCTGGGACTTGTAGTGCCCTAGAGGGGACTGAAGAATGCATTCCCACTATGCTGGGACCTGTGGTGCACTAGAGGGGACTGAAGAATGCATTCCCACTATGCTGGGACCTGTAGTGCCCTAGAGGGGACTGAAGAATGCATTCCCACTATGCTGGGACCTGTAGTGCCCTAGAGGGGACTGAAGAATGCATTCCCACTATGCTGGGACCTGTAGTGCCCTAGAGGGGACTGAAGAATGCATTCCCACTATGCTGGGACCTGTAGTGCCCTAGAGGGGACTGAAGAATGCATTCCCACTATGCTGGGACCTGTAGTGCCCTAGAGGGGACTGAAGAACGCATTCCCACTATGCTGGGACCTGTAGTGCACTAGAATAGAGGGGACTGAAGTATGCATTTCACTATGCTGGGACTTGTAGTGCCCTAGAGGGGACTGAAGAATGCATTCCCACTATGCTGGGACCTGTGGTGCACTAGAGGGGACTGAAGAATGCATTCCCACTATGCTGGGACCTGTAGTGCCCTAGAGGGGACTGAAGAATGCATTCCCACTATGCTGGGACCTGTAGTGCCCTAGAGGGGACTGAAGAATGCATTCCCACTATGCTGGGACCTGTAGTGCCCTAGAGGGGACTGAAGAATGCATTCCCACTATGCTGGGACCTGTAGTGCACTAGAGAGGAATGAAGAATGCATTCCCACTATGCTGGGACCTGTAGTGCCCTAGAGGGGACTGAAGAATGCATTCCCATTATGCTGGGACCTGTAGTGCCCTAGAGGGGACTGAAGAATGCATTCCCATTATGCTGGGACCTGTAGTGCCCTAGAGGGGACTGAAGAATGCATTCCCACTATGCTGGGACCTGTAGTGCCCTAGAGGGGACTGAAGAATGCATTCCCACTATGCTGGGACCTGTAGTGCCCTAGAGGGGACTGAAGAATGCATTCCCACTATGCTGGGACCTGTAGTGCCCTAGAGGGGACTGAAGAATGCATTCCCATTATGCTGGGACCTGTAGTGCCCTAGAGGGGACTGAAGAATGCATTCCCACTATGCTGGGACCTGTAGTGCCCTAGAGGGGACTGAAGAATGCATTCCCACTATGCTGGGACCTGTAGTGCCCTAGAGGGGACTGAAGAATGCATTCCCACTATGCTGGGACCTGTAGTGCCCTAGAGGGGACTGAAGAATGCATTCCCATTATGCTGGGACTTGTAGTGCCCTAGAGGGGACTGAAGAATGCATTTCACTATGCTGGGACTTGTAGTGCCCTAGAGGGGACTGAAGAATGCATTTCACTATGCTGGGACCTGTAGTGCACTAGAGGGGACTGAAGAATGCATTCCCATTATGCTGGGACCTGTAGTGCCCTAGAGGGGACTGAAGAATGCATTCCCACTATGCTGGGACCTGTAGTGCACTAGAGGGGACTGAAGAATGCATTCCCACTATGCTGGGACCTGTAGTGCCCTAGAGGGGACTGAAGAATGCATTCCCACTATGCTGGGACCTGTAGTGCCCTAGAGGGGACTGAAGAATGCATTCCCATTATGCTGGGACCTGTAGTGCCCTAGAGGGGACTGAAGAATGCATTCCCATTATGCTGGGACCTGTAGTGCCCTAGAGGGGACTGAAGAATGCATTCCCATTATGCTGGGACTTGTAGTGCCCTAGAGGGGACTGAAGAATGCATTCCCACTATGCTGGGACCTGTAGTGCCCTAGAGGGGACTGAAGAATGCATTCCCATTATGCTGGGACTTGTAGTGCCCTAGAGGGGACTGAAGAATGCATTTCACTATGCTGGGACCTGTAGTGCACTAGAGGGGACTGAAGAATGCATTCCCACTATGCTGGGACCTGTAGTGCCCTAGAGGGGACTGAAGAATGCATTTCACTATGCTGGGACCTGTAGTGCACTAGAGGGGACTGAAGAATGCATTCCCACTATGCTGGGACCTGTAGTGCCCTAGAGGGGACTGAAGAATGCATTTCACTATGCTGGGACTTGTAGTGCCCTAGAGGGGACTGAAGAATGCATTCCCACTATGCTGGGACCTGTAGTGCCCTAGAGGGGACTGAAGAATGCATTTCACTATGCTGGGACCTGTAGTGCACTAGAGGGGACTGAAGAATGCATTCCCACTATGCTGGGACCTGTAGTGCCCTAGAGGGGACTGAAGAATGCATTTCACTATGCTGGGACTTGTAGTGCCCTAGAGGGGACTGAAGAATGCATTTCACTATGCTGGGACCTGTAGTGCACTAGAGGGGACTGAAGAATGCATTCCCACTATGCTGGGACCTGTAGTGCACTAGAGGGGACTGAAGAATGCATTCCCATTATGCTGGGACTTGTAGTGCCCTAGAGGGGACTGAAGAATGCATTCCCACTATGCTGGGACTTGTAGTGCCCTAGAGGGGACTGAAGAATGCATTTCACTATGCTGGGACCTGTAGTGCACTAGAGGGGACTGAAGAATGCATTCCCATTATGCTGGGACCTGTAGTGCCCTAGAGGGGACTGAAGAATGCATTCCCATTATGCTGGGACTTGTAGTGCCCTAGAGGGGACTGAAGAATGCATTTCACTATGCTGGGACCTGTAGTGCCCTAGAGGGGACTGAAGAATGCATTCCCACTATGCTGGGACCTGTAGTGCACTAGAGGGGACTGAAGAATGCATTCCCATTATGCTGGGACCTGTAGTGCCCTAGAGGGGACTGAAGAATGCATTCCCATTATGCTGGGACTTGTAGTGCCCTAGAGGGGACTGAAGAATGCATTTCACTATGCTGGGACCTGTAGTGCCCTAGAGGGGACTGAAGAATGCATTCCCACTATGCTGGGACCTGTAGTGCCCTAGAGGGGACTGAAGAATGCATTCCCACTATGCTGGGACCTGTAGTGCCCTAGAGGGGACTGAAGAATGCATTTCACTATGCTGGGACCTGTAGTGCACTAGAGGGGACTGAAGAATGCATTCCCACTATGCTGGGACCTGTAGTGCCCTAGAGGGGACTGAAGAATGCATTCCCATTATGCTGGGACTTGTAGTGCCCTAGAGGGGACTGAAGAATGCATTTCACTATGCTGGGACCTGTAGTGCCCTAGAGGGGACTGAAGAATGCATTCCCACTATGCTGGGACCTGTAGTGCACTAGAGGGGACTGAAGAATGCATTTCACTATGCTGGGACCTGTAGTGCCCTAGAGAAGACTGAAGAATGCATTTCACTATGCTGGGACCTGTAGTGCACTAGAGGGGACTGAAGAATGCATTTCACTATGCTGGGACCTGTAGTGCACTAGAGGGGACTGAAGAATGCATTCCCATTATGCTGGGACCTGTAGTGCACTAGAGGGGACTGAAGAATGCATTTCACTATGCTGGGACCTGTAGTGCACTAGAGGGGACTGAAGAATGCATTCCCACTATGCTGGGACCTGTAGTGCCCTAGAGGGGACTGAAGAATGCATTTCACTATGCTGGGACCTGTAGTGCACTAGAGGGGACTGAAGAATGCATTCCCATTATGCTGGGACCTGTAGTGCACTAGAGGGGACTGAAGAATGCATTCCCACTATGCTGGGACCTGTAGTGCACTAGAGGGGACTGAAGAATGCATTCCCATTATGCTGGGACCTGTAGTGCACTAGAATAGAGGGGACTGAAGAATGCATTCCCATTATGCTGGGACTTGTAGTGCCCTAGAGGGGACTGAAGAATGCATTCCCACTATGCTGGGACCTGTAGTGCACTAGAGGGGACTGAAGAATGCATTCCCATTATGCTGGGACCTGTAGTGCCCTAGAGGGGACTGAAGAATGCATTCCCATTATGCTGGGACCTGTAGTGCCCTAGAGGGGACTGAAGAATGCATTCCCATTATGCTGGGACTTGTAGTGCCCTAGAGGGGACTGAAGAATGCATTCCCACTATGCTGGGACCTGTAGTGCCCTAGAGGGGACTGAAGAATGCATTCCCATTATGCTGGGACTTGTAGTGCCCTAGAGGGGACTGAAGAATGCATTTCCACTATGCTGGGACCTGTAGTGCCCTTTGTGGGGGACTGAAAATTCCTCAGTCCCCCCACAGAGGGCACTACAAGTCCCAGCATAGTGGGCTGCCACCAGTCCTCCACACAGCATGAGGAGATTGCAGTCTTCCACCCCTCCCATACACTCACTCCCTGGGGAGAGCCCAGTAGTCATGTAGAACTCACTTACTCCAGGGCTGGTCTCTGCAGGCTCTGACAGTGACAATCATACACTCAGGTGGATCTGTCTCCTCCATTGCTTAAAATTTCCCGCCACACCCCTTTCTCGTGCACAGTACTAAGCCAGGGATTGGAGTGTGGGCGGGGCAGACACAGAGGAGAGGGGCGGGAGGAGGATGAGCAAATCAATATCTCTCTCCTCTCCTGTCCCATCTCTGCAGAAAGGGGGAGTGTGCTGGCATGGCTTTGGGGGAAAATCAACACACACAGGTGCAGCCAGCCTGTCCATCCCGCCCCGCCCTGCCATGCCATGCCATGCCCGGAGACAGCTTCTTCTCACTGAAATTAAGCAACACTGCCCAGGCACAATCTACATCCTGGTAGTTGTTGGCTGGGAGGCGGGCACACAGCACACCTCCCTAGATTCGGCCATGAACTGTCCATGCTGTTCCAAAGCTGGGGCAGTTCGGAAGTAGTTTTATTTATGCTAGGGTGACCACATTTCCAAACTGCCATTCAGGGACACCCCTCCAAAAAAGATGATTTTTGACATTTTTTTTGCATATTTTTGGGGCAGGGGCGTATGAAATCAGCGGGCCTGTGTGCAAGATCAAAAGTGGGCTCTAGGCATCAAGAAGAACAACAGAGTGGTCAGGGGGGGCCGCAGAGTAGTCAGAGGGGCAGTGGGATGGACAGGGGGACCGTGGGATGGACAGGGGGACTGATGGACAGGGGGACCGTGGGATGGACAGGGGGACCGTGGGATGGACAGGGGGACCGTGGGATGGATAGAAGCATACCTCCCAACTTTCTGAGATGGGAATGAGGCACACCTATTAGCAAAAATATGTAGACATAGGACACGCCCCCTTTAAGGGAGAATTATACAAAAAAAAAAAAGTAGTGGGAGAGAAGAGACAGTGAGCAGCTGGACAGAAGGGCCGGGTGGGAGGAGTTGTGTGCAGGGATGCAGGAAACATCTTCAGCTCTGATGGGTTCATGCTGGGACCTGTAGTTCTTCACTTTTGGTGGGGGGGGGGGGAGTCACATCCCCCAAAAGTGAAGGGTTACAAGAACCCTGCCCTGATATCTAAGGATGTGTCCTCCTTCCATCCAGGGTTTAATCTGTCAGTGTCCTCTCCTGCCAAGTGCTGACCCCTTATCTGCGAACCCTTATCTCCTTATTCTGCACACTACACTATGAGGCTCCTCCAGACTCCAGGCTCCAGGCTCCAGGCTCCAGGCTCCAGGCTCCAGGCTCCAGGCTCCAGACTGAAACACACACTTGAGTTTCTGAGAAGTGCTGAACTGTGGCTGCTGGGGGAGAGATGACAGGATTTTAACCTCGATGGATGTGTAATGTTGGTCAGTCAGTGCTTTGCATGTCACTTGCCTTTCACCATCTCTTCGTTTCATCTGTGCACTGCAGTCTGTCTCAGAGGTTTCTTCTGCATGCCGCTGCCTGGCTGGAGTCCCGAACATACAGGGAGGATGTGGGTGGAGCTAAACAGAAGGTGCGGAGGAGGAAGTTAAATCTCCTCCGCTCTGATAGGTCTCTGCCTCTCTCCTGCTCTGACGTCACTGGTTGCTACACGCCAAGCGGGCGTCAAGTAGCAACCAGTTTGGGCACTGAGCCAGCGGCGTAGTAAATAAAGTAAAAATGGGTCTCTGGCTCTCTGCCAGCTAGGGGTTCACCACAGCCTGAGACAGTGACAATAAGGGGGAGGCGGGAGGGGAGCACTCTGGCACTTCAGCGCCCCCCCCCCCCCTCTGCAGGCGCCTGGGTGCGGTGCACGCGGCGCACCCGCCTAGGACCGGCCCTGCCGCCTCTTGTGTCCAATCACTGTGATGTGATTCGTTACAGCACAAGCTGATTTTTGGGAAGAGAGGGTGTCCCTAAATGGTAGTTTGGAAATGTGATCACCCTAACTTAACCCCTTCCTCGCCCCCTAGTGGTTAACCCCTTCACCGCCAGTGTCATTTACACAGTAATCAGTGCATTTTTATAGCACTGATCTCTGTATAAATGTGTATGGTCCCAAAATGGTGTCAAAAGTGTCTGATGTGTCCGCCCTAATGTCGCAATCACAATAAAAATCGCTGATCGCCGCCATTACTAGTAAAAAAATAATAATAAAAATGCCATAAAACTATCCCCTATTTTGTAGACGCTAAATTTTTTGCGCAAACCAATCAATAAACGCTTATTGCGTTTTTTTTTTTTTTTTTTTTTTTTAAACAAAAATATATAGAAGAATACGTATCGGCCTAAACTGAGGAAAACATTTTTTTTTATATATTTTTTGGGGATATTTATTATAGGAAAAAGTAAAATATATTGCTTTTTTTTTCAAAATTGTCGCTCTTTTATTGTTTATAGTGCAAAAAAATTCAACTGCAGAGGTGATCAAATACCACCAAAAGAAAGCTCTATTTGTGGGAAAAAAAAGTATGCCAATCTTGTTTGGGTGCCACGTCGCACGACCGCGTAATTGTCGGTTAAAAACGACGCAGTGCCGAATCGCAAAAAGTGCTCTGGTCAGGAAGGGGGTAAATCCTTCGGGGGTGAAATGGTTAAAGCCCAATGTAAATGGGCCCTTAAAGTCCAATGCACCACCAACCACCGGGTGATGATATTTCTTCCCCATTGACTCCAGTTCATTTCACCAAAATGGCAAAATTCATTGAAATCTCTCAATTTATGCCCAAAAATGCAAAGCCCTTATAGCCCAGTGCACCACCAAACACCACTTTACTGTGGCCTTTTCCATTGACCCCAATGCATTTCTCAAGAAATTTCAACATTTCAGAGAAATAAAACGCTCTCTTATTGACTCAATTACAGAATTAGCAACAAAAAAAAATCTGAAGGACTCTGCAGAACCGCCTATAAATCTGCAAAGTCAAGGACGAGGGGAGGTGAGGAAGGGTGGGTGAGAATAAAAGGAACCAATTTATTATTAGGGCTCAATAGCATTTGCTACAGAGGCAGTTGGCAGCACTCAGGGTACACATGGACATACACTATATTACCAAAAGTATTGGGACACCTGTCTTTACACCAGTGGTGTACTAAGTAGGGGGCGGGGGGGCGGACCGCACCAGGTGCCACACACTGGGGGGGTGTCAGTCCGGCGCCCCCCCTCCACGCCTGAAGAGGACTTAGTGGAAGCAGAGACAGCGGGCGGCATGGCGCGGTGACAGGGAGGCAGCTTTGCAGGGGGGGGTGCGAGCCGCACCCGAGTGACACCCATCGGCACACCCGGGACCCGGCCGCAACGATCCCCTTCTCTCGTGGCCGCGCCGCGGCTCTGAAAAGTCTCGGCTGTGACTGTCTCACACAGCCGAGCAGAGAGAGTGAAGCTGCCTCCCCCTCCTCCGTGTAGTCTAAAAGTGCTCTGTGTGCAGCACACGCTGATCATCTGAGCCGAGCCAGGTGCATTATGGTTCTGAAGAGGGGAGTCTGCACTTTTGTAGGGGGGGGTCTGTATGGTAGGGGGTGTCTGCACTGTTGTAGGGGGGTCTGCTCTGTAATGTAGGGGTGGTCTGTATGGTGGGGGGGTCTGCTCTGTATTGTAGGGGGTGGTCTGTATTGTAGGGGGGTCTGTATGGTAGGGGGGTGTCTGCACTGTTGTAGGAGGGGTCTGCTCTGTATTGTAGGGGGGGTCTGCTCTGTATTGTAGGGGGGGTCTGCTCTGTATTGTAGGGGGGTCTGTATGGTAGGGGGTGCCTGCACTGTTGTAGGGGGGTCTGCTCTGTAATGTAGGGGTGGTCTGTATGGTGGGGGGGTCTGCTCTGTATTGTAGGGGGTGGTCTGTATTGTAGGGGGGTCTGTATGGTAGGGGGGTGTCTGCACTGTTGTAGGAGGGGTCTGCTCTGTATTGTAGGGGGGTCTGCTCTGTATTGTAGGGGGGGGTCTGCTCTGTATTGTAGGGGGGTCTGTATGGTAGGGGGTGCCTGCACTGTTGTAGGGGGGTCTGCTCTGTATTGTAGGGGTGGTCTGTATGGTGGGGGGGTCTGCACTGTTGTAGAGGGGTCTGTATTGTAGGGGGGTCTGCACTGTAGAAGTGGTCTGCACTGTAGGGGGAGGTGTCTGCACTGTAGGGGGTGTCTGTGTAACATACAGGCGTCTAGAGCGGTGGGGGGCTTGTGTAATGTAAAGGGGTGCAGTGTAATGTAAAGGGGTCCAGAGGTGCAGGGTGCTGTGTAATGTAAAGGGGTCCAGTGGTGCAGGGTGCTGTGTAATGTAAAGGGGTGCAGGGTGCAATGTAATGTAAAGGGGTACAGTGATGCAGGGTGCTGTGTAATGTAAAGGGGTGCAGGGTGCTGTGTAATGTAAAGGGGTCCAGTGATGCAGGATGCTGTGTAATGTAAAGGGGTCCAGTGATGCAGGGTGCTGTGTAATGTAAAGGGGTGCAGGGTGCTGTGTAATGTAAAGGGGGCCAGTGATGCAGGGTGCTGTGTAATGTAAAGGGGTCCAGAGATGCAGGGTGCTGTGTAATGTAAAGGGGTCCAGTGATGCAGGGTGCTGTGTAATGTAAAGGGGTCCAGTGATGCAGGATGCTGTGTAATGTAAAGGGGTCCAGTGATGCAGGGTGCTGTGTAATGTAAAGGGGTCCAGTGATGCAGGGTGCTGTGTAATGTAAAGGGGTCCAGTGATGCAGGGTGCTGTGTAATGTAAAGGGGGCCAGTGATGCAGGGTGCTGTGTAATGTAAAGGGGTCCAGTGATACAGGGTGCTGTGTAATGTAAAGGGGTCCAGTGATGCAGGGTGCTGTGTAACGTAAGGGGGTCCAGAGGTGCAGTTGTGGAGAGGGGGTTCACAGTAGTGACAAAGAGATTTTGAAGGATGCAGGGGGCACAGTGGGGTGTTTTTACATTTTACCGTGGGGGGGGGGGGGGTGCCAGATATAGGATCTGCCCCGAGTGCCAAATGCTCTAGGTACGCCCCTGCTTTACACCCACATGAACTTTAATAGCATCCCAGTTTTAGTCTGTAGAGTTCACTATTGAGTTGGCCCCGCCCCCAATGTTTCTCAACTCCAGTCCTCAAGTACCCCCAACAGGTCAGAGTTCAGGCTTTCCATTATTTTGCAAAGGCAATTTGATCAGTTTCACTGCCTTAGTAATTACCACAGCCGTTTAATCTAAAGCAGGGGTGTCAAACTCAATTTCATCGTGGGCCACATCAGCATTATGATTGTTCTCAAAAGGGCCGGTTATATCTGTAAGATTAGATGTCCAGCGCATCCCCATCCCATATATTAGATGTCAAGAGCCACCCCACCATCAGACGTTGAGTCCCCCACTCTCCCTTACATCACAGTGTACCCCCCCTTTCCTTATGCGGCTGCTGGGAAGAAGTTGGATGCATTGCTTGAAAGCAGAAAGTTCAGGGTCTGGAGGAGGACCAGAGGAGGGCTGGAGCTCTCCTGCACCTGCAGGAGAGGTGCGAGGGCCACATGAAATGGCCTGGAGGGCTGGATTCAGCCCGCGGGCCTTGTGTTTGACACCTGTGATATAAAGGGAAATCCTGAAAACATGACCTGTTGGGAGTACTTGAGGACTGGAGTTGAGAAACATTGGCCCCACCCTTTGCAGCTATAACAGCTTCAACTCTTCTGGGAAGGCCGTCCACAAGGTTTAGGAGGGTGTCTATGGGAATGTTTGACCATTCTTCCAGAAGCACGTTTGTGAGGTCAGGCACTGATGTTGGATGAGAAGGCCTGGCTCGCAGTCTCCGCTCTAATTTATCCCAAAGGTATTCTGTCAGGTTAAGGTCAGGACTCTGTGCAGGCCAGTCAGGTTCCTCCACTCCAAACTCGCTCATTCATGTCTTTATGGACCTTGATTTGTGCACTGGTCCAAATCATTTGGTGGAGGGGGGATTATGGTGGGGGGTTGTTTTTCAGGGGTTGGGTTTGGCCTCTTAGTTCCAGTGAAGGGAACTCTTAAGGCATCAGCATACCAAGACATTTTGGACAATTTTATGCTCCCAACTATGTGGGAACAGTTTGGGGGACGGCCCCTTCCTGTTCCAACATGACTGCGCACCAGTGCACAGAGCAAGGTCCATAAAGACATGGATGAGCGAGTTTGGGGTGGAGGAACTTGACTGGCCTGCACAGAGTCCTGACCTCAACCCGATAGAACACCTTTGGGATGAATTAGAGCGGAGACTGCGAGCCAGGCCTTCTCGTCCAACATCAGTGCCTGACCTCACAAATGTGCTTCTGGAAGAATGGTCAAACATTCCCATAGACACCCTCCTAAACCTTGTGGACGGCCTTCCCAGAAGAGTTGAAACTGTTATAGCTGCAAAGGGTGGGCCGACTCAAGATTGAACCCTCCGGACTAAAGCCTCGTACACACGATCGGACTTCCATCGGATTTTTCCGTGGATTTTGGTCCGAATGGGCGTTGGCCGTGAACTTGTTCTGCATACACACGGCAGAACATTTTCAGCCAACTTTCACCAAATCACGTGGTTTTTCAGCTCTTTACCGCCACCCTTTGGGCAACTTCTGCTATTGTTGGCTGATCTTTAGCATTGGTTCTGAGCATGCGTGTTTGTACTTTGGACTTTAGTCCGATGGACTTGTGTACACGCGATCGGATTATTTTCCATTGGACATTTGTCCGATGAAAAACCGAAAAAAATTGTCCGATGGAGCAAACACACGGTTGGATTGTCCGATCAAACACGTCCGTAGGACCGCTGTTGTCAAAAAGTCCGATCATGTGTATGGGCCTTTAGACTGGGATGCTATTCATGTGTGTGTAAAGGCAGGTGTCCCAATACTTTTGGTATTATAGTGTATTTACCCACCAAAGGGGTAATCCAAAGAGGGGTAGAGAGAAAAAGGAAGTGCAAAATCCAGGCTTCTATAAAGTGCATTCTCCAACAAAAGCCAGCAAGATTCTAAGTATCCAAGTTCCCAGTTAACCTTGTGGACGGCCTTCCTAGAAGAGTTGAAGCTGTTATAGCGGCAAAGGGTGGGGCCAACTCAATATTGAACCCTACAGACCAGTGGCAGTGCGTCCATAGTGAGCGCAGGAGCGCCGCCCCCTCTCTCTCCTGCGCCCGTCACTCACAACAATACATAGGTTCATGCATTGCATGAATGTATGTATTGTCGCCGGCGCCGCTGCCGCCCACTATTCAGATGGCCGGCCCCCTGGTGAGCGCCGGCCTTCTGAATAACAGCGGCTGGTTGGTGTTTGGAAGTGCCTATCAGAGCCAGCGGCTCTGATAGGCTTCCCGATTACAGCCTGAGGGCTGTAATCGGCTTCTAAATAGTTAACCAGGGGACACACGGGGGTGCGTTCCTTGGTTAACACTGACAGGCGTCTCAGCCAATCAGGTTCACCGGGTCTGGTTACCGGTAACCTGATTGGCTGAAGCGACATTGAGGGCGGGAGAACACATCGAGGACGGAAGAAGGACGGCGCTGACCCGAGGAAGGTAAGTGTAGGGCTGGGGGAAACTGGCTGCATTTGGGGGAAACTGGCTGCATTTGGGGGAAACTGGCTGCATTTGGGGGAAACTGGCTGCATTTGGGGGAAAACTGGCTGCATTTGGGGGAAACTGGCTGCATTTGGGGGAAAACTGGCTGCATTTGGGGGAAACTGGCTGCATTTGGGGGAAAACTGGCTGCATTTGGGGGGAAACTGGCTCCATTTGGGGACAAAATGGCTGCATTTGGGGGAAACTGGCTGCATTTGGGGGAAACTGGCTGCATTTGGGGGGAAACTGGCTGCATTTGGGGGGAAACTGGCTGCATTTGGGGGAAACTGGCTGCATTTGGGGGAAAACTGGCTGCATTTGGGGGGAAACTGGCTCCATTTGGGGACAAAATGGCTGCATTTGGGGGAAACTGGCTGCATTTGGGGGAAACTGGCTGCATTTGGGGGGAAACTGGCTGCATTTGGGGGGAAACTGGCTGTATTTGGGGGAAACTGGCTGCATTTGGGGGAAACTGGCTGCATTTGGGGGGAAACTGGCTGCATTTGGGGGGAAACTGGCTGCATTTGGGGGGAAACTGGCTGTATTTGGGGGGAAACTGGCTGCATTTGGGGGGAAACTGGCTGTATTTGGGGGGAAACTGGCTGCCTTTGGGGACACACTGGCTCCATTTGGGGACAAAATGGCTGCATTTGGGGGAAACTGGCTGCATTTGGGGGAAACTGGCTGCATTTGGGGGGAAACTGGCTGCATTTGGGGGGAAACTGGCTCCATTTGGGGGGAAACTGGCTCCATTTGGGGACAAACTGGCTCCATTTGGGGACAAACTGGCTCCATTTGGGGGGAAACTGGCTGCATTTGGGGGGAAACTGGCTGCATTTAAAGGAGTAGTAAAGGTACATGTTTCTTCACCTTAATGCATCCTATGCATTAAGGTAAAAAAAACATCCGACAATACCGCCCCCCCCCCCCGAGCCCCCGTTTTACTTACCTGGCCCCTCGAAAGTCCCGCGCTCGTCCCCGTCATCCTCTTCGGTTCTCAGCCTGGCCACCGATTGGCTACACTGGATGGATTGAAAGCAGCGCAGCCATTGGCTGGCGCTGCTGTCAATCACATCCAATGACGTGGCGTGCCGGGGGGCGGGGCCGAGTGATACAGTCGGTGGCGTTAGCCGCCGCTGTATCACGGGAGCGCACCCGCAATAACTCCACACCATGCGAGCTCACATTATGGTGTGGAGTCCTTGCGGGGAGGAGCCAAGACAGCCGCAGAGGGACCCCAGAAGACCAGGATCAGGGCCACTGTGTGCAAAACGAGCTGCACAGTGGAGGTAAGTATAAACTGTTTGTTATTTTTTTGCAAAAAAAAGGGAAGCTTTAGTGTCCCTTTAAGGACAAACTTGTTGCACTTGGGGACAAACTGGCTGCATTTGGGGACAAACTGGCTGCATTTGGGGGGAAACTGGCTGCATTTGTGGGGACACTGGCTGCATTTGGGGACAAACTGGCTGCATTTGGGGACAAACTGGCTGCATTTGGGGACAAACTGGCTGCATTTGGGGGGAAACTGGCTGCATTTGGGGGGAAACTGGCTGCATTTGTGGGGACACTGGCTGCATTTGGGGACAAACTGGCTGCATTTGGGGACAAACTGGCTGCATTTGGGGACAAACTGGCTGTATTTGGGGGCAAACTGGCTGCATTTGGGGGCAAACTGGCAGTATTTGGGGGGAAACTGGCTGTATTTGGGGGAAACTGGCTGCATTTGGGAGGAAACTGACTGCATTTGGGAGGAAACTGGCTGCATTTGGGGACAAACTGGCTGCATTTGATGGGGCAAACTGGTGGCGTTTGGGCACAGTGGCTGCGTTTAATGGGCACAGTGGCGGCAATTGATGATTTTTTTTTTTTCAGTTTGTTTGCGCCCCCCCAAAAATTTTGACCACCAGCCCCCACTGCTACAGACTAAGACTGGGATGCCATTAAAGGTGCGTGTAAAGGCAGACGTCCCAATACTTTTGGTAATATAGTGTAAGGTCAATAGCCGCGTCTTTGGATGATTTGGAAACTCAAGGGCCTGGCAAGTCAATGGCCTCTAAATATGATCCTCCCAGACACTCATGTAAAGCATCTACAAGAAGCTCATAAATTATACAAATCACAAATTGTGCACGGAGATGGTTCTCTTGTTTTAAATGATGCCCCTGATTTAATAAAAGTGTACATGAAGCGCCCCCGGGCCCGGCTGTCATGACAGGGATGTTTGCATCGGATGTAATTGGTTTCGTTATCAGTATGCAGCATATTTGGAGACGAGTTGAGTTTTTAATCCTGGAGGATTAGCTTCAGATCATGTTGTGTACACCGAGCCTGAAAAATTCCTTCCCGCCGACTTCAGCGCCAGCCAGAGAGAGATCTTTTCACGGTGGAAGCGGCTTTACAAATGGCTTTGTATTGATCCCGAGCTGAATATTTAAAGTGAAAGTAATCTGCGGGATTACCTCAAACGCATGCTTGAGTCGCCGCCACGTCTGATTAATAGGGGTGACCTCAGCTGATTTTTTCATTTACAACCGCATTCGTTATTTCTCCTTTGACAATTCCAGCCATAAACAGAGGGAAAGAAGAGAAAATAAGCACCTTCCCATAATTTTATATATTGTAAAGCTGTCTGAAGCTCGTAATTAGGTCCCCGGAGGGTGCAAAACGTTATTGTCAAACGTAAGATGAAAGAGGGCCTGTCGACAGGCAATAAACAGAGGGAGTTTAATTGGATTGCTTGTGGTTGTCTTCATCTACACTACCCGGTAACACGCATCGCAGCATCGGAACACTCAACGTTGTTCACTGCTAATTGTCAGATTAGCCTTGCATTATCTTCCTTCTTAGTCATTCACAGGAGCAGTGTTGAGTTCTGCTTTATTTAAAAAAAAAAAATGTAACATCAAGTTTATTGAAAATCAATAAAGTGTACAAAGATATGGAGTCGCAGCTCCGAGAAGTAGTGGGGAGATACAGAAACCATAATGATGAGTTCGCTTTAAACAATTACATTCTGATATAATGTCTTTATTTATTTATCTACTTTGTCCAGCATACAGGAGAGATAACATATGTAGCGGGGTCCTAAATTTAGGGGAAGTGTTTGAGTGGTAGTTATGCTCAAACACCCCAATTGTCAGGATTCTATCAACCATTTTTTGTCCGCAGGGAGAGTATCAGTGTACAGTTCCCTGTTGCCTGCAGGTGGCGCTGCCATGGTAGGCCAGGGTTGAACCGCTGGTACAGTGCTGTGCCTTGTATGTCCCCTCTCAGCAGCCATACAGTGGGTGTGGTAGGCCTGCTGTGCAGGCTGGGAGAGGATATAAAGGGGGCAGACGCTGCCTGTTCGGGGTTCTTCGGTCGTCGGGAGTCCTACTCCCCAGGGGTTTGTGTTCCTGTCCGCCCTGGGCACCTTTGGCCCAGGGGCGGAGGTCGGTGAATCAGTCCCAGGCACCTTTAGCCCTGGGGCTGCAACTAAAGGCCTTGGGCCCAGCACCTTCGGCTGGGGCCCGTCAAGGATCGAGGAATCTCAGGGTGCCGCCTTGCGAGGGGACCCGTATCTTAGATGAGGAGGCCGGGGGAGGACCGTTCCGAGGGACTGGTGAGAAGTCACAGTGAAGGAAGGGGCCAGGTAACTCTCTGGAGGGATGTATTCTCCTTACAAAGAGGCCAAGCTTTGAACACCAAGTTCACCAGGTCTGTGGCAGAGACCAGGTTCACCGGGTCTGTGGCAGAGACCAAGTTCACCGGATCTGTGGCAGAGACCGTGCAGTTGGTTCGGGTACCGTTTTGGCTGCTAGTCCCTATCTAGGGAGACTATCCAAATGGGCTGAGTCTGCTTGAGAAGCCAAGCAGTGAAGTGTATTTACGTTTGTGCCTGGACCTCTCCCACACCTTATGCTATCTGGTTCTTTCTCCAACCTTTTCTATCAGAGACTGTTATCTAAGAGAAATAAACTCTACGTTGGAGTAGGGCTGGTGTGGACATTGAAGTCATTGGGGGAAATAGAGACTTATCTTTATTAACTATAGAGGTGAGAGCCATTCTCTGGAAGATTCTGGCTTTCTGGCTGTGGAGACCCACCAACAACACCGCTCAACCTCTTCACATAGGAGGTTATGGGCCTGTAGCGTGGTATGCCCTCTCTTCCTGCGAGGAGCCGAGCAAAGCAGGTAAAGAGAGGGTTAGTGTCGCTACACGTGGGGGCTCGAGTCTGGGATTTCTGCGGCTGGAAAGAAGAAGAAACTCCCCCCCCCCCAGAGTTTGGACTTTGTTCCCCCTGTGAGGCTCCGTGGAGGTCGGCCATCTTTAAAAAGAAAGTGACTGCGCCACGAGGAGAGCCTAGGCTGCGTAGTTCGTGGGCGTGTCAAGAGTAAGAAAGCCCGCGAACATTGCAGAAGATGGGAGGAGCCTCACCATGTGATGAGTTACACGTGGTGACTTTGGCACAAAAGGGACAGTGTGAAATGGATCGGCAAGTGGGTAACATGGCGTCTAATGCCTCATGGTTTCCAAGTTCTTCTACCATGAATGTACCCTCATTTGCTGCTTCTGTGACTTATACGGGGATCCGACTAAAGCCTCGGGGTCGCTTCCCTCTCTATGTCTGCAGAGATGTGGAGGCCCTTGGAGTGGTTTGTCCCAGATGCCAGGGACTGGTGGTGCATCTTAGGCCTTTTGGAAGATGCGAACAGTGCAAAGAATTCCTGTTTGAGGTAGAGCAGCCTACTGAAAAACCTAAGGCCTTCCGTTTGAATTGCCTTACGGGCGCCACCACTTTAGAAGAAGGAACCAGAGCTTCAACAGTCACCCCTACGCGTACTGTCGGGACTTCGGAGGAAGTCGCTGTTTGATGGCACAGTGGCTGCATTTGATGGGCACAGTCGCAGTATTTGATGGCACAGTCGCAGCATTTGATGGCACAGTGTCAGCTTTTGATGGCGCAGTGGCTGCATTTGATGGCACAGTGGCAGCGTTTGGTGGCACAGTGGCAGCATTTGATGGCACAGTGGCAGCATTTGATGGCACAGTGGCTGCGTTTAATGGGCACAGTTGCAGGATTTTATGGCACAGTCGCAGTATTTGATGGCACAGTGTCAGCTTTTGATGACACAGTGGCAGCATTTGATGGCACAGTGGCTGCATTTGATGGCACAGTGGCAGCGTTTGATGGCACAGTGGCAGCATTTGATGGCACAGTCGCAGCATTTGATGGGCGCAGTCGCAGTATTTGATGGCACAGTCACAGCATTTGATGTCAGTCGCAGCATTTGATGGCACAGTGTCAGCTTTTGATGGCACAGTGGCTGCAATTGATTGTTTTTTTTTTCTAATTTTTGTTTAGTTTGTTTGCGCCCCCCCAATTTTTTTTTAGCACTAGCCACCAATGGTGTAGTGTGTAGTGTAGTGTTTAGTGTGTAGTGTAGTGTAGTGTAGTGTGTGGTGTGTAGTGTAGTGTGTAGTTTAGTGTGGTGTAGTGTGTACTGTAGTGTGTGGTGTGTAGTTTAGTGTGGTGTGTAGTGTAGTATGCAGTGCAGTGTGCAGTTTAGTGTGTAGTGTAGTGGGCAGTTTTGTGTAGTGGGCAGTTTAGTGTGTAGTGGACAGTGTAGAGTGTAGTGTAGTGGGCAGTTTAGTGTGTAGTGTAGTGTAGTGTAGTGGGCAGTTTTGTGCAGTGGGCAGTTTAGTGTGTAGTGTAGTGGACAGTGTAGAGTGTAGTGGTTAGTAGTGATGAGCCGAACACCCCCGGGTTCGGTTCGCACCAGAACCCGCGAACGGACCGAAAGTTCGTACGAACATTAGAACCCTATTAAATACAATGGATGCAAACATTTGAATTCTAAAGTGCTAATTATAGCAACTATTATGCATGTTATTGTCCTAAAAAGGGTTTGGGAACCCGGGTTCTGCACCAGGGGACATGTATCAATGCAAAAAGAAGTTTTAAAAACGGTCGTTTTTCGGGAGCAGTCATTTTAATGATGCATAAAGTGAAAAAAAAAAAGTCAAATATTCCTTTAAATATCGTACCTGGGGGGTGTCTAAAGTATGCCTGTGAAGTGCCACGTGTTTCCCGTGTTTAGAACTGTCCCTGCACAAAATTACATTTCTAAAGGAAAAAAAGCCATTTAAAACTGCTTGCGGCTTTAATGTAATGTCTGGTCCCGGTAATATGGATGAAAATCTTTAAGAAAAATGGCATAGCTACCCCATCAACCCCCCCCCCCCCTACCCCAGCCCATTACCAGCCCCTTTGGGTCTTGTATGGATATTAAGGGGAACCCCGCACATAAAATAAAAAAGGCCCTATATACTCTGAACAGCCGTATACAGGCGGTGCATACAAGACAGGGACTGTAGGTTTGTTCTTATGTAGAATCTGTTTGTAATTTTGAACAGGTACATTGTTGAAGTGTAGCTCCAGCCCAAAAATCTATTTTTAAACTTTTTGGAAAACATAGGTAAGGGTTATCACCCCTGTAACATTTGTTTTGCTGTCTGTGCCCCTGTTCAGAACATTTCACCTCACTTTCCGTCCCAATGACAACTGTTTTTGAAATGTGGTGTTTTTCTTGAAACAAGGATTGGTGATAAAGCATCAGTACAGAGGAGACACCTTTCTCCCATATTAATTCTTACAGGAGAGAATTTTCCTTCCAAGGGGTAGATTTCCTCTCACTTCCTGTTGTCTTCTTGCGTTTGCAAGTAGGAGTCGTTTGTAAGTTGGATGTTTGAAAGTAGGGACCTGCCGTATATACTCTGCAGAAATAGGCCCCTTAGTTGTTGGTGTTGGCACAACACTGTAAGCACTCACAGTTACTCTTGGTTGGTGCTGGAACGCCCTGCTGTCAACTATTATATCAGGAATTTTAATTACATATAATTGTTGAACAGTGGTAGTAAAAATTGGGCCTTTGATGGTGGTGCTGGTGCCACAACACTGTAAGCCCTGACAGTTACTCTTGGTGGGTGCAGCAATGGGCCCTGCTGTGAATTATTAGATCAAGAATTGTAATTGCATGCCCCTGTTGAACAGGGGCTGAAAAATTGGGCCTTTCGTGGTGGTGGTGGTGGTGGTGGTGTTGCCACAACACTGTAAGCCCTCAGAGTTACTCTTGGTGGGTGCAGGAATGGGCCCTGCTGTGAATTATTAGATCAAGAATTGTAATTGCATGCCCCTGTTGAACAGGGGCTGAAAAATTGGGCCTTTCGTGGTGGTGGTGGTGGTGGTGGTGTTGCCACAACACTGTAAGCCCTCAGAGTTACTCTTGGTGGGTGCAGCAATGGGCCCTGCTGTGAATTATTAGATCAAGAATTGTAATTGCATGCCCCTGTTGAACAGGGGCTGAAAAATTGGGCCTTTCGTGGTGGTGGTGGGGGTGGTGGTGTTGCCACAACACTGTAAGCCCTCAGAGTTACTCTTGGTGGGTGCAGCAATGGGCCCTGCTGTGAATTATTAGATCAAGAATTGTAATTACATGCCCCTTTTGAACAGGGGCTGAAAAATTGGGCCTTTCGTGGTGGTGGTGGCGTTGCCACAACACTGTAAGCCCTCAGAGTTACTCTTGGTGGGTGCAGCAATGGGCCCTGCTGTGAATTATTAGATCAAGAATTGTAATTGCATGCCCCTGTTGAACAGGGGCTGAAAAATTGGGCCTTTCGTGGTGGTGGTGGTGGTGGTGGTGTTGCCACAACACTGTAAGCCCTCAGAGTTACTCTTGGTGGGTGCAGCAATGGGCCCTGCTGTGAATTATTAGATCAAGAATTGTAATTGCATGCCCCTGTTGAACAGGGGCTGAAAAATTGGGCCTTAGGCACTGGTGGCACAACACTACAACCCCTCACAGATACTGTACTTGGAGCACAGCAATGAGCCCTGTTGCAAAGTATTGCTTCAAAAATTGTAATGACACGCCCCTGTTAAACAGGGGCTGAAAAATTGGGCCTTAGGCACTGGTGCCACAACACTCCAACCCCTCACAGATACTGTACTTGGAGCACAGCAATGAGCCCTATGGCAAATTATTGCTAAAAAAAATGTAATTACACGCCCCTGTAAAACAGGGGCTGAAAAATTGGGCCTTAGCCACTGGTGGCGGCACCCATAAACAAAAATGATCTTCCAAGCTATCATCATCAATCGTATCATTGAGGACTCGGAGGAGGAGGATAGCCAGTCAACATAACAGCACAGGCACTCAGCATCAGCATCAGTCTTGAAGGGATGTGACATGTTAAAATCAATTAGTCTGTTATATCAGCACCAGGTGTGTGGTAGCTGGTGGTGATCCAAGACTGGTTCATCTTGATGAAAGTCAGTCGATCAACCGAGTCGGTGGACAGGCGCACCCTGTGATCCGTGACAAATCCTCCAGCAGCACTGAATGTGCGTTCCGAAAGAACGCTGGATGCAGGACAGGCCAGTAGCTCAATTGCATACTGTGCAAGCTCTGGCCAGTGATCCATCCTCAAGACCCAGTAAGCCAGAGGATTTTCGGTGGGGAAGGTGTCCAAGTCTGACCTTGCCCCTAGATATTCCTGCACCATGTTTATCAGACGCTGGCGATGGTTGCTGGAACCGATCATACTTTGGGGCTGCGGACTAAAGAATTGTCTGAACGCATCGGTCAGACGGCCACCTTCCCCACCGCTCCTTCTTTGACTGGCCGAAGCCTCAGCAACTCGTTGTCCAGGACCAGGAGTTTGTAACCTCCCAGTCTCTGGGAACGCGTTGCACAGACCTTTCTGCAAGGCCTCCCGGAGTTGTCTCATCCTCTGCTCCCTCTGCGACGGTAACATAAGGTCCGCAACCTTACCCTTGTACCGTGGATCAAGGAGAGTGGCCAGCCAGTAATGGTCCCTCTCCTTGATCCGAAGAATACGAGGATCCTTCCGCAGACTTTGCAGGATCAGGGAGGCCATGCAGCGTAGGTTTGCTGAGGCATTCGCTCCGGAGTCCTCTGGGTCACTAAGGACGACATGATCCGCAGCCACCTCCTCCCAGCCACGTACAAGTCCACTGGTTTCTTGGGACTGTAAATCATCCCTAAAAGACTGCTGCTGATGATGCTGAGTGCCAGCCTCCACCTCCATGCTGACACAATCCTCCTCCTCCTCCTCCTCCTCGTCCTCTTCCTGTGCGATGGGAGGGACAGAAGGAACACTGTCTGGGTAAAGGGGGCCTTGAGAGGCAAGGAAGTCCTCCTCTTCCTGCCTCTGTTCTGCCTCAAGTGCCCTGTCCATTATTCCACGCAGCGTGTGCTCCAACAGGTGGACAAGAGGTACAGTGTCACTGATGCATGCACTGTCACTGCTCACCATCCTCGTGGCCTCCTCAAATGGTGCCAGGACAGTGCATGCATCCCTGATCATGCCCCACTGGCGTGGAGAAAAAAAAACCAAGCTCCCCTGACCCTGTCCTGGTGCCGTAGTCGCACAGGTACTCATTGATGGCCCTCTGCTGCGTGTGCAGCCGCTGCAGCATGGCCAACGTTGAGTTCCACCTGGTGGGCATGTCACATATAAGGCGGTTCTTGGGCAGGTTCAACTCCTTTTGCAGCTCAGCCAGGCGAGCACTGGCATTATAAGATCTGCGGAAATGCACACAGACTTTCCTGGCCAGCCTCAGGACATCCTGTAAGCCCGGGTACCTGCCCAAGAACCACTGCACCACCAGGTTAAGGACGTGAGCCACACAGGGCACATGGGTCAGTTGTCCCTGTCGGAGGGCGGAGAGGAGGTTGGTGCCATTGTCGCAAACCACCATTCCTGGCTTAAGCTGGCGTGGCGTCAACCACCTCTCGGCCTGGCCCTGCAGAGCAGACAGGACCTCTGCCCCAGTGTGGCTTCTGTCCCCCAAACACACCAGCGCAAGCACGGCATGGCATCTTTTTGCCTGCGTACTTGCGTAGCCCCTTGAACGCCTACGGAGCACCGCTGGTTCCGAGGACAAACCACAGGAAGAGGCCATGGAGGAAGAAGAAGAGGAGGGGGTGGAGGAGAGAGGTGTGTCACAACCAGTAGTAGCATTTTGGAGGCGCGGCGGTGGAACAACCTCCAACACTACTGCACCTTGTCCTGCATCCTTCCCAGCTGCCAAAAGAGTGACCCAATGGGCCGTGAAAGAAAGGTAACGTCCCTGTCCATGCCTGCTGGACCATGAGTCAGCGGTAATATGCACCTTACCGCTGACCGCCCTGTACAGCGAGGCCAAGACATTGCCTTCCACATGCCGGTAGAGAGCCGGAATAGCCTTCCGTGAGAAAAAGTGGCGTTTGGGAACCTGCCACTGAGGAACCGCACATTGCACAAACTCACGGAAGGGGGCCGAGTCTACCAACTGAAAAGGCAGCAGTTGAAGCGCTAGCAATTTAGCCAAGCTAGCATTCAACCGCTGGGCATGTGGATGGCTGGGAGTGAACTTCTTTCGACGGTCCAGCAGCTGGGGCAGGGAAATTTGCCTGCTAGAATCGGACGTCGGTGTACTGCTAGCAGAGTGGCCGCAAGTACTTGGCTGTGACACACCTAATTCTACACCTTCATTCCTCTCAGTGCATGTTTCAGAGAGGACTGAAGTTATAGTGGGGTTGGAGATCCCAGCTGATGCGGTGCAAGGAGAGGTCCGCTTTGTTCTTTGGTGTGGGTCTTTGAGGTAGGCTTGCCAACGAGCTGCATGGCAGGTCAACATATGTCTGGTCAGGCATGTGGTACCCAAGCGGCTGATGTTTTGGACACGCGATATACGCTTGAGACATATGTTGCAAACAGCAGCTGTGCGATCTGATGCACTAGCCTCAAAAAAGGCCCACACCAAAGAACTTTTTGAATGACGGGCAGAGGCAGCGCCCTGCACAGGCGGAGCTCTGCGGTGTGATTCCGTCGGTGTACTGCCCTTACGCTGGCCACCAAAGGGCATCCTGCCTCGTTGGAGATGTGCCTCCTCCTCATCCTCCTCCTCCTCCTCTCTCCTATTAGGCACCCACGTGGAGTCAGTGACCTCATCATCACCTCCCTCCTCATCACTGGAGCCAATCTGGCAGTATGCTGCAGCTGCTGGAACATGACTGCCAGATTGGTGTCCTTCTTGAGCATCCCCTCTGTCTGCTCTCACGCTACTGCCTTCCTCTAGCTGGGTTTCATCATCAGAACCTTCGAAACGCTGGGCATCCTCCTGGAGCATGTACCCAACACTGTGCTCAAACAGTTCGGGGGACTCCTCAGGAGGAGGACATGGTGGGTCTAGGTAAGGAGTGACTGATGATGAGTCTGACATTGATACCAGGGAAGAGGATGCTTTGGCAGCTGCTTTTCCAGTACCCTGAGCCTGGGTGAGAGAGGATGAGGAGGAGGAGGAGGGCTTGGTCATCCACTCTACCAAGTCTTCGGCATGATGTGGCTCAACATGTCCAGCTGCCGAAAAGAAGGACAAGCGTGTCCCATGGCCATGTGCTGATGACAATGCACCGCGTACACGACCAGCACTGTTGCCCCCAGACACAGAGCCTGCTTGCCCTCTTTTATTGCCTCCTGACTGTCTGCCTCTCCTTGTTTGCCTTCCAGACATTCTAATAGATGGCCTGCAGGGAGATGGGAAAAAAGCAATAAGGGCTACCTTCAGGTGTCCTTCTCTGTCCCTTTACTTAAGGATTTCTAAATATGGTTGAGGATGATTGCTTTTGCACAGAATAGCACAACGACAATTTCCCTGACTGTCCAAAAAAACAAGGATTTCAAAGATGGTTGATGAGGAATGCTTTAGCACACTATAGCACAAGGAGAATTCCCTCACTGTCCTTCCCTGTCCCTAGAAACAAGGATTCGCACAGTAAAAGACACTGACACTCTCCCTACCTATAGTTTTCTGTCCCTAGAAAATATGTTTTTTTAAAGCACACTATAGCACAAGGAGAATTCCCTCACTGTCCTTCCCTGTCCCTAGAAACAAGGATTCGCACAGTAAAAGACACTGACACTCTCCCTACCTATAGTTTTCTGTCCCTAGAAAAAATGTTTTTTTAAAGCACACTATAGCACAAGGAGAATTTCACTCACTTTCCTTCTTTGTCCCTAGAAACAAGGTTTATCACAGTGAAAGAAACTGACACTCTTCCTTCCTATAGTTTTCTGTCCCTAGAAAAAAATGTTTTTTTAAAGCACACTATAGCACAAGGAGAATTCCCTCACTGTCCTTCCCTGTCCCTAGAAACAAGGATTCGCACAGTAAAAGACACTGACACTCTCCCTACCTATAGTTTTCTGTCCCTAGAAAAAATGTTTTTTTAAAGCACACTATAGCACAAGGAGAATTCCCTCACTGTCCTTCCCTGTCCCTAGAAACAAGGATTCACACAGTAAAAGACACTGACACTCTCCCTACCTATAGTTTTCTGTCCCTAGAAAAAATGTTTTTTTAAAGCACACTATAGCTGTCATGGATATGCATTAATGTCTGTCTGCCATCTTACCTTCCTCCTCATGTGTTCATCTAGAGACCAGACCTCCTTCACCTGGCTTCCTTTATAATCTCCTCCCAGCCTGACTCCACCCCAGGCCCTATCACTGAACACTATATTAACCTGTGCACTGCAAGCCTGCTTTGCTGATCAACGTGTTTGTTAGGCATTGTGTGTTTGGGTTCCTGCCTGCCGTGTGCTACGTCTGTCTCTCTGTTACGTTATTGGCTTGTCCCCGACCATCCCTGTCTGCTCGTGACCCTTGACCTTCGGCTCGTTCTTCGTTATCCTTGTCTGCTTGTGGCCCCTGACCTTCGGCTTGTTATTCGGTTCTCTCTATCGTGTGCTGCTGCTTCCCCTTATCCTACGGGGCGTGAGCTAGAAAACTCCAGGGGCCGCGACCTGGTCCCAGCCTGCAGCGTAACATCCTCACCACTAGAGGCCCTGGAGAAGACCAGCTGGGTCTTAGACTCCGCGCCCTGGGGAATCTTGGCTCTCGCTTCCGTTGGGATCCCGGTTGTGCTCCTCTGGTCCCGCTTTCCACAACCACCCAGTTTCCTATCCACAGAAGCCAGCCATAGGGTTCACTACCTCGCGGTGCACTCCTGTCCCCCTACGGTGTGCATCTGTCACCTGGCCACAGGTGACCCTGACAGTTTGATCAGCCATGAACCCGGCTGACATCCCGCTTCCCGCGGATGATCCATTGCAGGGCATAGTTCGCAGAAGACACCCTTTTTCACAGTTTATGGAAAACACCCTCAACTTCCTCTTCCTATGATCTGTTCTCCAGACATTCCAGCTTTGGCTTCGGTTCAGGAGTCTCTCAATTCCGTTTGGGGTCACGTTCATGATTCCCTCCGGGCAGCTGCTGAAAAATTCAAAGGCTTTGCCGACCGCCGCAGGCGTAAACCGCCTTCTCTTCAGCCAGGGGACAAAGTCTGGCTCTCTACCAGGAACATCAAGCTCCGAGTTCCTTCTCTGAAGTTTGCTCCACGATTCATCGGTCCATACACGGTAACTGCTAAACTGAATCCGGTTTGTTTCAAACTCCAGATTCCTAAGAGCCTTAAAATCACTAACTCCTTTCATGTTGCTCTTCTAAAGCCTTTAGTCCTCAATAAATTCTCTCGTCCTCTTCCTACCGTGGCGCCTGTCTCTGAGGATAATCAGGAGTACGAGATCAGTCAAATTCTGGACTCCCGACTCTGTAAAGGCGTTCTTCAGTACCTCGTTCATTGGAAAGGGTTTGGTCCTGAGGAGAGGTCTAGGATCACTGCATCTGAGGTCTTTGCACCTCGTCTGTTAAAGGAGTTTCATCTGAAGTTTCCCTCTAAACCTGGGCCCAGGCGGGGAAGGGGGAGGCCTCGTAAGAGGGAGGGTACTGTCATGGATATGCATTAATGTCTGTCTGCCATCTTACCTTCCTCCTCATGTGTTCATCTAGAGACCAGACCTCCTTCACCTGGCTTCCTTTATAATCTCCTCCCAGCCTGACTCCACCCCAGGCCCTATCACTGAACACTATATTAACCTGTGCACTGCAAGCCTGCTTTGCTGATCAACGTGTTTGTTAGGCATTGTGTGTTTGGGTTCCTGCCTGCCGTGTGCTACGTCTGTCTCTCTGTTACGTTATTGGCTTGTCCCCGACCATCCCTGTCTGCTCGTGACCCTTGACCTTCGGCTCGTTCTTCGTTATCCTTGTCTGCTTGTGGCCCCTGACCTTCGGCTTGTTATTCGGTTCTCTCTATCGTGTGCTGCTGCTTCCCCTTATCCTACGGGGCGTGAGCTAGGAAACTCCAGGGGCCGCGACCTGGTCCCAGCCTGCAGCGTAACATCCTCACCACTAGAGGCCCTGGAGAAGACCAGCTGGGTCTTAGACTCCGCGCCCTGGGGAATCTTGGCTCTCGCTTCCGTTGGGATCCCGGTTGTGCTCCTCTGGTCCCGCTTTCCACAACCACCCAGTTTCCTATCCACAGAAGCCAGCCATAGGGTTCACTACCTCGCGGTGCACTCCTGTCCCCCTACGGTGTGCATCTGTCACCTGGCCACAGGTGACCCTGACAATAGCACAAGGAGAATTCCCTCACTGTCCTTCCCTGTCCCTACAAACAAGGATTCGCACAGTAAAAGACACTGACACTCTCCCTACCTATAGTTTTCTGTCCCTAGAAAAAATGTTTTTTTAAAGCACACTATAGCACAAGGAGAATTCCCTCACTGTCCTTCCCTGTCCCTAGAAACAAGGATTCACACAGTAAAAGACACTGACACTCTCCCTACCTATAGTTTTCTGTCCCTAGAAAATATGTTTTTTTAAAGCACACTATAGCACAAGGAGAATTCCCTCACTGTCCTTCCCTGTCCCTAGAAACAAGGATTCACACAGTAAAAGACACTGACACTCTCCCTACCTATAGTTTTCTGTCCCTAGAAAAAATGTTTTTTTAAAGCACACTATAGCACAAGGAGAATTCCCTCACTGTCCTTCCCTGTCCCTACAAACAAGGATTCGCACAGTAAAAGACACTGACACTCTCCCTACCTATAGTTTTCTGTCCCTAGAAAATATGTTTTTTTAAAGCACACTATAGCACAAGGAGAATTCCCTCACTGTCCTTCTCTGTCCCTAGAAACAAGGATTCGCACAGTAAAAGACACTGACACTCTCCCTACCTATAGTTTTCTGTCCCTAGAAAAAATGTTTTTTTAAAGCACACTATAGCACAAGGAGAATTCCCCTCACTTTCCTTCCCTGTCCCTAGAAACAAGGATTCGCACAGTGAAAGAAACTGACACTCTCCCTACCTATAGTTTTCTGTCCCTAGAAAAAATGTTTTTTTAAAGCACACTATAGCACAAGGAGAATTCCCTCACTGTCCTTCCCTGTCCCTAGAAACAAGGATTCACACAGTAAAAGACACTGACACTCTCCCTACCTATAGTTTTCTATCCCTAGAAAAAATGTTTTTTTAAAGCACACTATAGCACAAGGAGAATTTCACTCACTTTCCTTCTTTGTCCCTAGAAACAAGGTTTATCACAGTGAAAGAAACTGACACTCTTCATTCCTATAGTTTTCTGTCCCTAGAAAAAAATGTTTTTTTAAAGCACACTATAGCACAAGGAGAATTCCCTCACTGTCCTTCCCTGTCCCTAGAAACAAGGATTCGCACAGTAAAAGACACTGACACTCTCCCTACCTATAGTTTTCTGTCCCTAGAAAAAATGTTTTTTTAAAGCACACTATAGCACAAGGAGAATTCCCTCACTGTCCTTCCCTGTCCCTAGAAACAAGGATTCACACAGTAAAAGACACTGACACTCTCCCTACCTATAGTTTTCTGTCCCTAGAAAAAATGTTTTTTTAAAGCACACTATAGCACAAGGAGAATTCCCTCACTGTCCTTCCCTGTCCCTACAAACAAGGATTCGCACAGTAAAAGACACTGACACTCTCCCTACCTATAGTTTTCTGTCCCTAGAAAAAATGTTTTTTTAAAGCACACTATAGCACAAGGAGAATTCCCTCACTGTCCTTCCCTGTCCCTAGAAACAAGGATTCACACAGTAAAAGACACTGACACTCTCCCTACCTATAGTTTTCTGTCCCTAGAAAAAATGTTTTTTTAAAGCACACTATAGCACAAGGAGAATTCCCTCACTGTCCTTCCCTGTCCCTAGAAACAAGGATTCACACAGTAAAAGACACTGACACTCTCCCTACCTATAGTTTTCTGTCCCTAGAAAAAATGTTTTTTTAAAGCACACTATAGCACAAGGAGAATTCCCTCACTGTCCTTCCCTGTCCCTAGAAACAAGGATTCACACAGTAAAAGACACTGACACTCTCCCTACCTATAGTTTTCTGTCCCTAGAAAAAATGTTTTTTTAAAGCACACTATAGCACAAGGAGAATTCCCTCACTGTCCTTCCCTGTCCCTACAAACAAGGATTCGCACAGTAAAAGACACTGACACTCTCCCTACCTATAGTTTTCTGTCCCTAGAAAAAATGTTTTTTTAAAGCACACTATAGCACAAGGAGAATTTCACTCACTTTCCTTCTTTGTCCCTAGAAACAAGGATTATCACAGTGAAAGAAACTGACACTCTCCCTACCTATAGTTTTCTGTCCCTAGAAAAAATGTTTTTTTAAAGCACACTATAGCACAAGGAGAATTCCCTCACTGTCCTTCCCTGTCCCTAGAAACAAGGATTCGCACAGTAAAAGACACTGACACTCTCCCTACCTATAGTTTTCTGTCCCTAGAAAAAATGTTTTTTTAAAGCACACTATAGCACAAGGAGAATTCCCTCACTGTCCTTCCCTGTCCCTAGAAACAAGGATTCGCACAGTAAAACACACTGACACTCTCCCTACCTATCCTTCTCTTTCCCTAAACTAAAGGAATCCAGGTTAAGCAAGAAAAAAATAAATGTCACTGTCCCTGCCTATGTTTCTCTTTCCCTGCTCCGGAACACACTACACTAGGCCGCCGTGCTGGCGGCCTTTTATAGTGTGGGGCGTGTACTAAACACCCTCAGCAATAATTGGCCACAGGCATCCTGCCTGTGGCCAATCATTGCTCTCCTCGCTGCCGGCGCTGTGATTGGCCAAGCATGCGGGGTCATAGTGCATGCTTGGCCAATCACAGCGCCTGGATGACACTGCGATGGCGTAGTGCATTGTGGGCCGTTCGCGTCACTCGAATTTGGCGCGAACGGCCCAAATCGTTCGATCTTCGTCGAACGATCGAACAGCCGATGTTCGAGTCGAACGTATGTTCGACTCGAACACGAAGCTCATCCCTAGTGGTTAGTGTAGTGTAGTATAGTGATGTAGGAATCAGGTAGGACAGTGTAGTGGTCAGTGTAGGAATCAGGTAGGTCAGTGTAGTGGTCAGTGTAGGAATCAGGTAGGTCAGTGTAGTGGTCAGTGTAGGAATCAGGTAGGTCAGTGTAGTGGTCAGTGTAGGAATCAGGTAGGTCAGTACTATTGTAGGAAGGGAAGGGACTTGGGGAGTGTGAAAAGTCTGCAGGTTAGGGGGCGCAAATTCCTTGCCTTGCCCCGGGCGCTGACAACCCACGCTTCGCTACTGCCCATGTAAAAAGCTTTTAACCAGTTTTCCCTTCCATGGGGAAAAGCTGTTCGGAGAGGACCTGGCTAAATACATCCAGAAGATTTCTAGTGGTAAAACTACCCTTTTAACAGCTAAGAAAAAGAGTAAACGTCCTGTCTTCAAACGTTCTCTCTCTCCAGCTCCTGAGGCCACTACCTCCAGGCAGTGGCGACGGCAGCCTCAGTCAAACGCAAGAGGTAAGGCCCAGGGCCAAGCCCAGGGTCAAAAAAAGCCTTGGGCTCAGAGGTCTGCCAAGCAAAACCCCAAAGCCCCCTTATGAAGGGGCGACCCCCCTCGGCCGAGTGGGGGGGGGGCGACTTCTGAAATTTTCAGGGGGCTGGCAGACGGAAATCCGGGACAAGTGGGTAGTTTCCACAGTGTCCCTAGGGTACAAGCTGGAGTTCCAAGAGTTCCCGCCTTATCGGTTCCTAAGCTCAAACATCTCCAAATATCCAGTAAACAGAAAACCCTTCTTCCAGGCTTTGGATCACTTGCTGTCCCAAGGGGTAATCATAGAGGTTCCCCTAGAAGAGCAAGGGTCGTGGTTTTATTCAAACCTCTTTGTGGTTCCAAAACCAAATGGAGATGTCAGACCTATTTTGGATCTAAAGGACCTAAATCAGTTCCTAAACATCCGCCCCTTTTGCATGGAGTCAATCTGCTCTGTGATCTCCACCCTACAGGGGGGAGAATTCTTGCCGTCAATAGATATCAAAGACGCATCCCTACATGCGCCTATCTATCCCGCTCACCAACGGTTCCTGAGGTTCGCAGTAGAACAGCGCCACTTCCAGTTTGTGGCTCTGCCCTTTGGTTTGGCTACTGCATATCCGGGTATTTGCAAAGGTCCTGGCCCCGCTTCTTGCAAACCTAAGAGCGCAGGGCATAGCGGTGATGGCATATCTGGACCACCTGCTACTGGTAGAGCAGTCAGTAGCACGGTTAAACCTCAGTGTGCTCAGCACGGTAAGATACCTAGAGCACTTAGGTTGGATCCTAAACCTGGAAAAGTCTTCCTTGCAGCCCTTTAAAAAGGGTAGAGTATTTGGGCATGATCATAGACACGGCCCAAACCAGGGTATTCCTACCCGAAACAAAGATCAAGTCCATAAGGGAAATGATCTGTATGGTCAAGGCAAAGGAGAAGCCGTCCGTTCGTCTCTGCATGAGACTATTAGGGAAGATGGTGGCATCTTTCAAGGCTGTCCCTTACGCCCAGTTCTATTCAAGACTGCTTCAGAACAGCATTTTGTCCGCCTGGAACAGGAAAGTCCAAGCCCTGGACTTGCCAATGTGCCTGTCTTCAGAGGTTTGTCAAAGTTTCAGTTGGTGGTTAAGAACCATAAACTTGCAAAAGGGAAAGTCCTTCATTCCAGTCACCTGGAAGGTGGTATCAACAGATGCCAGCCTGACAGGCTGGGGGGCAATTCTGAAAGAGGCTTCGGCCCAAGGGTTATTGTCCAAAGCCGAAAAGAGCCTGCCCATCAATATTTTGGAAATCCGGGCAGTACATCTAGCCCTCAAGACCTGGGCACACAGGTTACAGGGCCATCCTGTTCGGGTTCATTCCGACAATGCTACCGCTATAGCTTACATCAATCATCAAGGGGGCACCCAGGGTCAGGATGCCCAGAGGGAGGTGAACAAGATTCTGGTTTGGGCAGAGAAACATATTCCCTGTCTTTCTGCAGTCTTCATTCCGGGGGTAGAGAATTGGGGAGCGGATTATCTCAGCCGCCAGCAGCTGTTACCAGGAGAATTGGCTCTACACCCCGAGATATTTTGGGCTATATGCCGGAAATAGGGAACCCCGGATGTGGACTTTCTAGCCTCCAGATTCAACAAGAAGTTGGACAACTTTGTATCAAGGGCAAGGGATCCTCTAGCATACGGGGCAGATAAGCTAATGATTCCCTGGGATCAGTTTTCACTGATCTATGCGTTCCCTCCGGTTACGCTCTTACCGAGACTGCTTTGCAGAATCAGAAAAGAGAGAATACCAGTAATCCTGGTGGTTCCAAATTGGCCCAGAAGGTCCTGGTACACAGACATCATAAGGATGGCAGTGGGGAAACCTTGGGTTCTTCCCCTACACCCAGACCTCCTTTCGCAGGGACCAGTATTCCATCCTTACTTACGAAGTCTAAATTTGACGGTTTGGCAATTAAAACCTACATTTTGAAGAAACATGGACTCTCGGGTCCAGTTCTCTCCACTCTAATTAATGCTAAGAAGCCGGCCTCCAGGCTCATTTATTATAGAATCTGGAAGGCATATGTTTCCTGGTGTGAGTCCAAAGGGTGGCACCCTCAAAAATATCTCATTGTAAGGATTCTGGCCTTTTTTCAGTTAGGGGTGGAAATGAAACTGGCTATGAGTACCATCAAGGGCCAAGTCTCAGCCCTATCAGTGTTCTTTCAAAGATCACTTGCATCTCATTTCCTAGTCTGGGCATTTATCCAGGGGGTTTAGCGGGTAAACCCACCAGTCAGATCTCGTTTATGCCCATGGGATTTAAATCTAGTCTTATCTGTTTTACAAAAACAGCCATTTGAACCTATTCACCATCTTCCTTTGCTCCTTTTGAGTAGTAAATTGGCCTTTCTGGTCACTATCTCCTCTGCTAGGAGAGTATCGGAATTGGCAGCTCTTTCATACAAAGAGCCTTACTTGATTATCCACAAGGACAAAGTTGTGTTGCGTCCCCATTCTACCTTTCTTCCTAAGGTGGTGTCGGGTTTTCATCTAAATCAAGATATTGTCTTACTTCCGTTTTTCCAGATCCGCAGTCTGCGGAGGAAAAATTATTGCATTCTCTAGACGTAGTGAGAGCAATAAAGGTCTATCTGAAAGCGACTGCTCAGATACGGAAAACTGACGTTTTGTTTATTCTGCCAGAAGGCCCCAGAAAGGGCCAAGCAGCGTCAAAATCAACTATTTCTAAGTGGATCAGACAAGTTATTATTCAAGCCTATGGTTTGAAAAACAAGATTCCTCCTTTTCGGGTTAGAGCGCACTCGACCAGAGCAATAAGTGCTTCCTGGGCGGTGCATCACCAGGCCTCCATGGCTCAGATCTGTAAGGCTGAAACCTGGTCTTCAGTCCATACATTTACCAAATTCTATCAAGTAGATGTAAGAGGGCATGAGGATACCACCTTCGGCCGCAGTGTGCTGCAGGCAGCAGTATAGGTCCTCACGTCTGATGGCGGTCTGCTTTGTTTGGTGTCTCCCTCCCCTCAGGTTGAGCATTGCTCTGGGACGTCCCATTATGTAATAATTAAGCCTCTGTGTCCCGTGGTGTACGAAAAAGAAAATAGGATTTTTAATAACAGCTTACCTGTAAAATCCTTTTCTTGGGGTACACCACGGGACACAGAGATCCCCCCTTCTTATGGGAACCTTATTGCTTTGCTACAAAACTGAGGTGTTCTCCTAATGGGAGGGGTTATATAGAAGGGGACTTGTCTTCATTGGGTGTGCCAGTGTCCAATCACCTGTGGTGAGCTATACAACCCATTATGTAATGATTAATCCTCTGTGTCCCGTGGTGTACTCCAAGAAAAGGATTTTACAGGTAAGCTGTTATTAACCACTTAACGACCGCCCACCGCCGATTTACGTCAGCAGAATGGCACAGACAGGCAGAATCACGTAGATCTACGTGATCGCCTTTGTGCAGTTGGGGGGTCCATCCGGACCCCCCTTCACTGCAGTGAGCGGCCGTTAAGTGTTCGGGAGCGATCAGGCATGAGGGGGCGGCCGCTCGATTCCGCCCCCCCCCCTCGCGATCGCTCCCGGCGAATGAAATTGCTTCCTCCTGCCTGAAATGTAAATACAGGCTGGAGGAAGTGATGTCATCTCCCTCGCTGCGGTCTTTTCGTTCCCGGCGCCGAGGACAGAAGAAGCAGGTTAGTGCACCAACAGTCCACTGACACGTAGGTACACATAGGCACACAAATCACCCCCCAGTCACCCCCAGATCACCCCCCAGGTCACCCCAAAGCCCCCAATCACAGTGTCACTGATTGCAGTGATCATTTATTTTACTGATCACTGCATTTAGTGTCATCTGTGATTGTAAAAAGTTGCAGGGCAGTTAGGATTAGGCCCCTTTAGGTCCAGGGTAGCCCCCTAACCCCCCCCCCTAATAAAGGTTTAACCCCTTGATCACCCCCCAGGTAACCCTTTCACCCCCTAACTTCAGCGTCACTAAGCGATTGTTTTTCCGATCGCTGTATTCGTGTCGCTGGTGTTTTAGATAGGCAGTTATTTTTTTTTAGGTTCGCCGCAGGTTTTTATTAGTGTCAGGTACCCCCATATATTATTTTAACCCCCTGATTGCCCCTAGAGTTAACCCTTTCACCAGTGATCGCCGTATAAGCGTCACTGGTGTCACTGGTTAGCCAGTAAGTTATTTAGTTATTTAGGTTACCCGTCAGGTTTTTATATAGTGTCAGGTACCCCCATATTTAACCTAATAAAGGTTTTAACCCCCTGATTGCCCCTAGTTAACCCTTTCACCAGTGATCACCATATAAAGGTTACGGGTGACGCTGGTTGATTAGTTTGCTTTTTATAGCATCAGGGCACCCGCCGTATATAACCCAATAAAGGTTTAACCCCCCTGATCGCCCGGCGGGTGAGATCAATTAGGTTTTAGCGCCAGAGAGGGTCTGCGTCGCCCCAGGCAGTGTTAGGTTAGTGCCAGTAACGCTAACACCCACGCGCAAAGCATACACCCCCCTTAGTGGTATAGTATCTGATCAGATCTATACTAGCATCCCCAGCGGTTTAGGGTTCCCAAAAACGCAGTGTTAGCGGGATCAGCCCAGATACCTGCTAGCGCCTGCGTTTAGCCCCTCCGCCCAGCCCAGCCCAGCCCACCCAAGTGCAGTATCGATCGATCACTGTCACTTACCAAACACAACACACATAACTGCAGCGTTCGCAGAGACAGGCCTGATCCATATCAACCAGTCCATAGCAAACGTCCATAGCAACCAGTCCATAGCAACCATCCATAGCAACCATCCATAGCAACCAGTCTATAGCAACTGTCCATAGCAACCATCCATTGCAACCAGTCCATAGCAACCGTCCATAGCAACTGTCCATAGCAACCATCCATAGCAACTATCCATAGCATCCAGTCCATAGCAACTGTCCATGGCAACCAATCCATAGCAATCGTCCATAACAACCAATCCGTAGCAACCGTCCATAGCAACTGTCCATAGCAACCGTCCATAGCAACCAGTCCATAGCAACCATCAATATCAACCAGTCCAAGGTGAATGTTTTGAACGCTACCACTCAAAAGTGAAGTTTTAGCGTAGGGTACAGCATTTCACAGACAAGGACACACTTACACAGGGTCTCCCAAGATGCCATTACATTTTGAGAGACCCGAACCATTACAGTTGTAAAGTTACAAAAAAAAGTGTAAAAAAGAAAAAAAAATGTAAAAAACAAAACACAAAAAAAATATAAAATAAAAAAACCAAAAATAGTTGTCGTTTTATTGTTCTCTCTCTCTCTATTTTCTCTCTATTGTTCTGCTCTTTTTTACTGTATTCTATTCTGCAATGTTTTATCATGCTTGCTTTTCAGGTATGTAATTTTTTGTTTTCAGGTGCGCCATTCAACTGCAGCGCGGAATTATTTATCTTGACAGCAACAGCGTTTGCTCCCACGATACATAAAGCCGTGACTCCAGTGCTGTAGGAGGTGATTTCACCACCACAGTTAAAAAAAAGAGCATATATGCCGAAGCATGGGGGCAGCAGGGGCGGAGGAGCGATTTTGCTCCTAATGCCGCGTACATACGGTCGAAATTCCGACGGAGGCCTGCCCGTGGAAAATTCCGACCGTGTGTACGCGGCATAACTTTTTTGCGGGAGGATGCCCCCATGCTTCGGCATATATATATTTTAGGCACAGGTTGCGTTAAAACATTTTTTTATTTTTTACTAGGTTTTGTTTTGGTATTTGCTTTGCAGGTATGGCATGGTAAGGTCTTACTGTTGTACTGTAATGTTACTTTGTTTTAATGTTAACCACCATTTGCTTAGCAGGTACGCCATTCAGTTGCAGCGCGGATCTATTTATCTTGACAGCCGTGACTCCAACGCTGTAGGAGGTGATTTCACCACCACAGTTAAAAAAAAGAGCATATATGCCGAAGCATGGGGGCAGCAGGGGCGGAGGAGCGATTTTGCTCCTAATGCCGCGTATATACGGTCGAAATTCCAACGGAGGCTTGCCCGTGGAAAAGTCCGACCGTGTGTACGCGGCATAACCTTTTATGCCGCGTACATACGGTCGAAATTCCGACGAAGGCTTGACCGTGTGTACGCGGCATAACTTTTTTGCGGGGGGATGCCCCCATGCTTTGGCATATATGCCCATCATTAGAAGTGGGTGGATGAAGGGAGGTATTCTAATGGTGGGCATACCCACCAATCAATCTCTTTTTTTCGTTCAGCCAATAGGCTGTATGAAAAAAAAGATTACAATACATGTCCAACAAGGACCAGCAACGTACTGGTATGTTGCTGGACTTTGAATGTTTATACCAGAATGATGCCTGCGGGTTTAGGTATCATCTTGGTATCATTCTTTTCAGCCAGCAGCCGGCTTTCATGTAAAAGCAATTCTAGCAGATAATTAGCCTCTAGACTGCTTTTACAAGCAGTGGGAGGGAATGTCCCCCCCCCCGGATATAAACAGTGCCATTGGGAAATTGGGAAAGCATTTTATCACACCGATCTTGGTGTGGTCAGATGCTTTGAGGGCAGAGGAAAGATCTAGGGTCTAACCCCCCAATTTTTTTCAAAAAAAGAGTACCTGTCACTACTTATTGCTATCATAGGGGATATTTACATTCCCTGAGATAACGATAAAAATGGTAAAAAAATAAAATATGGAAGGCACAGTTTAAAAATAAAATAAAAAAGCCAAATAAATAATAAAAAAAAAAAAAAAAAAAAAAAGCCCCCCTGCTCTTGCGCAAAGGCGAACGCAAGCGTCGGTCTAGCGTCATATGTAAACAGCAATTGCACCATGCATGTGAGGTATCACCGCGAAGGTCAGATCGAGGGCAGTCATTTTAGCAGTAGACCTCCTCTGTAAATCTAACGTGGTAACCTGTAAAGGCTTTTAAATGCTTTTAAAAATGAATGTAGTTTGTCGCCGCTGCGCGTTTGTGCGCAATTTTAAAGCATGTCGTGTTTGGTATCCATGTACTCGGCCTATGATCATCTTTTTTATTTCATCAAACATTTGGGCAATATAGTGTTTTTTAGTGCATTAAAAATAAAAAAAGTGTGTTTTTCCCCCAAAAAATGCGTTTGAAAAATCGCTGCGCAAATACTGTGTGGAAAAAAAAATGCAACACCCACTATTTTAATCTGTAGGACCTTTGCTTTAAAAAAATATATAATGTTTGGGGGTTCAACATAATTTTCTTGCAAAAAAATTTTTTTTTTCATGTAAACAAAAAGTGTCAGAAAGGGCTTTGTCTTCAAGTGGTTAGAAGAGTGGATGATGTGTGACATAAGCTTCCTAATGTTGTGCATAAAATGCCAGGACAGTTCAAAACCCCCCCAAATGACCCCATTTTGTAAAATAGACACCTCAAGCTATTTGCTGAGAGGCATGTTGAGCCCATTGAATATTTTTTTTTTTGTCCCAAGTGATTGAATAATGACCAAAAAAAAATAAAAATGTACAAAAAGTTGTCACTAAATTATATATTGCTCAAACATGCCATGGGCGTATGTGGAATTACACCCCAAAATACATTCTGTTGCTTCTCCTGAGTACGGGGATACCACATGTGTGGGACTTTTTGGGAGCCTAGTCGCGTACGGGACCCCAAAAACCAAGCACCGCCTTCAGGATTTCTATGGGTGTAAATTTTTGATTTCACTCCTCACTGCCTATCACAGTTTCGGAGGCCATGGAATGCCCAGATGGCACAAACCCCCCCAAATGACCCCATTTTGGAAAGTAGACACCCCAAGCTATTTGCTGAGAGGTATGTTGAGTATTTTGCAGATCTCGCTTTTTGTCACAAAGTTTTGAAAATGTAAAAAAAGAAAAAAAAAAAGAAAAAAAAATGTCTTTCTTAATTTTCAAAAACAAATGAGAGCTGTAAAATACTCACCATGCCTCTCAGCAAATAGCTTGGGGTGTCTACTTTCCAAAATGGGGTCATTTGGGGGGGTTTTGGGCTATTTTGACATTTTATGGCCTTCAAAACTGTGATAGGTAGTGAGGAGTGAAATCAAAAATTTATGCCCTTAGAAACCTTGAAGGCGGTGCTTGGTTTTTGAAGGCGGTGCTTGGTTTTTGGGGTCCCGTACGCGGCTAGGCTCCCAAAAAGTCCCACACATGTGGTATCCCCGTACTCAAGAGAAGCAGCAGAATGTATTTTGGGGTGTAATTTCACATATAACCATGGCATGTGTGAGCAATATATCATTTAGTGACAACTTTTTGTACATTTTTTTTTTCTTTTTGTCATTATTCAATCATTTGGGACAAAAAAAAAAATATTCAATGGGCTCAACATGCCTCTCAGCAAATAGCTTGGGGTGTCTACTTTCCAAAATGGGGTCATTTGGGGGGGTTTTGTGCCATCTTGGCATTTTATGGCCTTCAAAACTGTGATAGGTAGTGAGGAGCGAAATCAAAAATTTATGCCCTTAGAAACCTTGAAGGCGGTGCTTGGTTTTTGGGGTCCCGTACGCGGCTAGGCTCCCAAAAAGTCCCACACATGTGGTATCCCCGTACTCAGGAGAAGCAGCAGAATGTATTTTGGGGTGTAATTTCACATATGCCCATGGCATGTGTGAGCAATATATCATTTAGTGACAACTTTGTGCAAAAAAAAAAAAGTTTGTCATATTCCCGCAACCTGTGGCAAAATATAAAATATTCCATGGACTCAACATGCCTCTCAGCAAATAGCTTGGGGTGTCTACTTTCCAAAATGGGGTCATTTGGGGGGGTTTTGTGCTATTTTGGCATTTTATGGCCTTCGAAACTGTGATAGGTAGTGAGGAGTGAAATCAAAAATTTGCGCCCTTAGAAATCCTGAAGGCGGTGCTTGGTTTCCGGGGTCCCGTACGTGGCTAGGCTCCTAAAAAGTCCCACACATGTGGTATCCCCGTACTCAGGAGAAGCAGCAGAATGTATTTTGGGGTGCAATTCCACATATAACCATGGCATGTGTGAGCAATATATCATTTAGTGACAACTTTTTGTAATTTTTTTTTTTTTTTTGTCATTATTCAATCACTTGGGACAAAAAAAAAATATTCAATGGGCTCAACATGCCTCTCAGCAATTTCCTTGGGGTGTCTACTTTCCAAAATGGGGTCATTTGGGGGGGTTTTGTACTGCCCTGGCATTTTAGCACCTCAAGAAATGAGATAGGCAGTCATAAATTTAAAGCTGTGTAAATTTCAGAAAATGTACCCTAGTTTGTAAACGCTATAACTTTTGCGCAAACCAATAAATATACGCTTATTGACATTTTTTTTACTAAAGACATGTGGCTGAATACATTTTGGCCTAAATGTATGACTAAAATTGAGTTTATTCGATTTTTCTTATAACAAAAAGTAGAAAATATCATTTTTTTTCAAAATTTTCGGTCTTTTTCTGTTTATATCGCAAAAAATAAAAATCGCAGAGGCAATCAAATACCATTAAAAGAAAGCTCTTTTAATGTCCCTTTACTTAAGGATTTCTAAATATGGTTGAGGATGATTGCTTTTGCACAGAATAGCACAACGACAATTTCCCTGACTGTCCAAAAAAACAAGGATTTCAAAGATGGTTGATGAGGAATGCTTTAGCACACTATAGCACAAGGAGAATTCCCTCACTGTCCTTCCCTGTCCCTAGAAACAAGGATTCGCACAGTAAAAGACACTGACACTCTCCCTACCTATAGTTTTCTGTCCCTAGAAAATATGTTTTTTTAAAGCACACTATAGCACAAGGAGAATTCCCTCACTGTCCTTCCCTGTCCCTAGAAACAAGGATTCGCACAGTAAAAGACACTGACACTCTCCCTACCTATAGTTTTCTGTCCCTAGAAAAAATGTTTTTTTAAAGCACACTATAGCACAAGGAGAATTTCACTCACTTTCCTTCTTTGTCCCTAGAAACAAGGTTTATCACAGTGAAAGAAACTGACACTCTTCCTTCCTATAGTTTTCTGTCCCTAGAAAAAAATGTTTTTTTAAAGCACACTATAGCACAAGGAGAATTCCCTCACTGTCCTTCCCTGTCCCTACAAACAAGGATTCGCACAGTAAAAGACACTGACACTCTCCCTACCTATAGTTTTCTGTCCCTAGAAAAAATGTTTTTTTAAAGCACACTATAGCACAAGGAGAATTTCACTCACTTTCCTTCTTTGTCCCTAGAAACAAGGATTATCACAGTGAAAGAAACTGACACTCTCCCTACCTATAGTTTTCTGTCCCTAGAAAAAATGTTTTTTTAAAGCACACTATAGCACAAGGAGAATTCCCTCACTGTCCTTCCCTGTCCCTAGAAACAAGGATTCACACAGTAAAAGACACTGACACTCTCCCTACCTATAGTTTTCTGTCCCTAGAAAAAATGTTTTTTTAAAGCACACTATAGCACAAGGAGAATTTCACTCACTTTCCTTCTTTGTCCCTAGAAACAAGGTTTATCACAGTGAAAGAAACTGACACTCTTCCTTCCTATAGTTTTCTGTCCCTAGAAAAAAATGTTTTTTTAAAGCACACTATAGCACAAGGAGAATTCCCTCACTGTCCTTCCCTGTCCCTAGAAACAAGGATTCGCACAGTAAAAGACACTGACACTCTCCCTACCTATAGTTTTCTGTCCCTAGAAAAAATGTTTTTTTAAAGCACACTATAGCACAAGGAGAATTCCCTCACTGTCCTTCCCTGTCCCTAGAAACAAGGATTCACACAGTAAAAGACACTGACACTCTCCCTACCTATAGTTTTCTGTCCCTAGAAAAAATGTTTTTTTAAAGCACACTATAGCACAAGGAGAATTCCCTCACTGTCCTTCCCTGTCCCTACAAACAAGGATTCGCACAGTAAAAGACACTGACACTCTCCCTACCTATAGTTTTCTGTCCCTAGAAAAAATGTTTTTTTAAAGCACACTATAGCACAAGGAGAATTCCCTCACTGTCCTTCCCTGTCCCTAGAAACAAGGATTCACACAGTAAAAGACACTGACACTCTCCCTACCTATAGTTTTCTGTCCCTAGAAAAAATGTTTTTTTAAAGCACACTATAGCACAAGGAGAATTCCCTCACTGTCCTTCCCTGTCCCTAGAAACAAGGATTCACACAGTAAAAGACACTGACACTCTCCCTACCTATAGTTTTCTGTCCCTAGAAAAAATGTTTTTTTAAAGCACACTATAGCACAAGGAGAATTCCCTCACTGTCCTTCCCTGTCCCTAGAAACAAGGATTCACACAGTAAAAGACACTGACACTCTCCCTACCTATAGTTTTCTGTCCCTAGAAAAAATGTTTTTTTAAAGCACACTATAGCACAAGGAGAATTCCCTCACTGTCCTTCCCTGTCCCTACAAACAAGGATTCGCACAGTAAAAGACACTGACACTCTCCCTACCTATAGTTTTCTGTCCCTAGAAAATATGTTTTTTTAAAGCACACTATAGCACAAGGAGAATTCCCTCACTGTCCTTCCCTGTCCCTAGAAACAAGGATTTGCACAGTAAAAGACACTGACACTCTCCCTACCTATAGTTTTCTGTCCCTAGAAAAAATGTTTTTTTAAAGCACACTATAGCACAAGGAGAATTTCACTCACTTTCCTTCTTTGTCCCTAGAAACAAGGATTATCACAGTGAAAGAAACTGACACTCTCCCTACCTATAGTTTTCTGTCCCTAGAAAAAATGTTTTTTTAAAGCACACTATAGCACAAGGAGAATTCCCTCACTGTCCTTCCCTGTCCCTAGAAACAAGGATTCGCATAGTAAAAGACACTGACACTCTCCCTACCTATAGTTTTCTGTCCCTAGAAAAAATGTTTTTTTAAAGCACACTATAGCACAAGGAGAATTCCCTCACTGTCCTTCCCTGTCCCTAGAAACAAGGATTCGCACAGTAAAACACACTGACACTCTCCCTACCTATCCTTCTCTTTCCCTAAACTAAAGGAATCCAGGTTAAGCAAGAAAAAAATAAATGTCACTGTCCCTGCCTATGTTTCTCTTTCCCTGCTCCGGAACACACTACACTAGGCCGCCGTGCTGGCGGCCTTTTATAGTGTGGGGCATGTACTAAACACCCTCAGCAATAATTGGCCACAGGCATCCTGCCTGTGGCCAATCATTGCTCTCCTCGCTGCCGGCGCTGTGATTGGCCAAGCATGCGGGGTCACAGTGCATGCTTGGCCAATCACAGCGCCTGGATGACACTGCGATGGCGTAGTGCATTGTGGGCCGTTCGCGTCACTCGAATTTGGCGCGAACGGCCCAAATCGTTCGATCTTCGTCGAACGATCGAACAGCCGATGTTCGAGTCGAACGTATGTTCGACTCGAACACGAAGCTCATCCCTAGTGGTTAGTGTAGTGTAGTATAGTGATGTAGGAATCAGGTAGGACAGTGTAGTGGTCAGTGTAGGAATCAGGTAGGTCAGTGTAGTGGTCAGTGTAGGAATCAGGTAGGTCAGTGTAGTGGTCAGTGTAGGAATCAGGTAGGTCAGTGTAGTGGTCAGTGTAGGAATCAGGTAGGTCAGTACTATTGTAGGAAGGGAAGGGACTTGGGGAGTGTGAAAAGTCTGCAGGTTAGGGGGCGCAAATTCCTTGCCTTGCCCCGGGCGCTGACAACCCACGCTTCGCTACTGCCCATGTAAAAAGCTTTTAACCAGTTTTCCCTTCCATGGGGAAAAGCTGTTCGGAGAGGACCTGGCTAAATACATCCAGAAGATTTCTAGTGGTAAAACTACCCTTTTAACAGCTAAGAAAAAGAGTAAACGTCCTGTCTTCAAACGTTCTCTCTCTCCAGCTCCTGAGGCCACTACCTCCAGGCAGTGGCGACGGCAGCCTCAGTCAAACGCAAGAGGTAAGGCCCAGGGCCAAGCCCAGGGTCAAAAAAAGCCTTGGGCTCAGAGGTCTGCCAAGCAAAACCCCAAAGCCCCCTTATGAAGGGGCGACCCCCCTCGGCCGAGTGGGGGGGGGCGACTTCTGAAATTTTCAGGGGGCTGGCAGACGGAAATCCGGGACAAGTGGGTAGTTTCCACAGTGTCCCTAGGGTACAAGCTGGAGTTCCAAGAGTTCCCGCCTTATCGGTTCCTAAGCTCAAACATCTCCAAATATCCAGTAAACAGAAAACCCTTCTTCCAGGCTTTGGATCACTTGCTGTCCCAAGGGGTAATCATAGAGGTTCCCCTAGAAGAGCAAGGGTCGTGGTTTTATTCAAACCTCTTTGTGGTTCCAAAACCAAATGGAGATGTCAGACCTATTTTGGATCTAAAGGACCTAAATCAGTTCCTAAACATCCGCCCCTTTTGCATGGAGTCAATCTGCTCTGTGATCTCCACCCTACAGGGGGGAGAATTCTTGCCGTCAATAGATATCAAAGACGCATCCCTACATGTGCCTATCTATCCCGCTCACCAACGGTTCCTGAGGTTCGCAGTAGAACAGCGCCACTTCCAGTTTGTGGCTCTGCCCTTTGGTTTGGCTACTGCATATCCGGGTATTTGCAAAGGTCCTGGCCCCGCTTCTTGCAAACCTAAGAGCGCAGGGCATAGCGGTGATGGCATATCTGGACCACCTGCTACTGGTAGAGCAGTCAGTAGCACGGTTAAACCTCAGTGTGCTCAGCACGGTAAGATACCTAGAGCACTTAGGTTGGATCCTAAACCTGGAAAAGTCTTCCTTGCAGCCCTTTAAAAAGGGTAGAGTATTTGGGCATGATCATAGACACGGCCCAAACCAGGGTATTCCTACCCGAAACAAAGATCAAGTCCATAAGGGAAATGATCTGTATGGTCAAGGCAAAGGAGAAGCCGTCCGTTCGTCTCTGCATGAGACTATTAGGGAAGATGGTGGCATCTTTCAAGGCTGTCCCTTACGCCCAGTTCTATTCAAGACTGCTTCAGAACAGCATTTTGTCCGCCTGGAACAGGAAAGTCCAAGCCCTGGACTTGCCAATGTGCCTGTCTTCAGAGGTTTGTCAAAGTTTCAGTTGGTGGTTAAGAACCATAAACTTGCAAAAGGGAAAGTCCTTCATTCCAGTCACCTGGAAGGTGGTATCAACAGATGCCAGCCTGACAGGCTGGGGGGCAATTCTGAAAGAGGCTTCGGCCCAAGGGTTATTGTCCAAAGCCGAAAAGAGCCTGCCCATCAATATTTTGGAAATCCGGGCAGTACATCTAGCCCTCAAGACCTGGGCACACAGGTTACAGGGCCATCCTGTTCGGGTTCATTCCGACAATGCTACCGCTATAGCTTACATCAATCATCAAGGGGGCACCCAGGGTCAGGATGCCCAGAGGGAGGTGAACAAGATTCTGGTTTGGGCAGAGAAACATATTCCCTGTCTTTCTACAGTCTTCATTCCGGGGGTAGAGAATTGGGGAGCGGATTATCTCAGCCGCCAGCAGCTGTTACCAGGAGAATTGGCTCTACACCCCGAGATATTTTGGGCCATATGCCGGAAATAGGGAACCCCGGATGTGGACTTGCTAGCCTCCAGATTCAACAAGAAGTTGGACAACTTTGTATCAAGGGCAAGGGATCCTCTAGCATACGGGGCAGATAAGCTAATGATTCCCTGGGATCAGTTTTCACTGATCTATGCGTTCCCTCCGGTTACGCTCTTACCGAGACTGCTTTGCAGAATCAGAAAAGAGAGAATACCAGTAATCCTGGTGGTTCCAAATTGGCCCAGAAGGTCCTGGTACACAGACATCATAAGGATGGCAGTGGGGAAACCTTGGGTTCTTCCCCTACACCCAGACCTCCTTTCGCAGGGACCAGTATTCCATCCTTACTTACGAAGTCTAAATTTGACGGTTTGGCAATTAAAACCTACATTTTGAAGAAACATGGACTCTCGGGTCCAGTTCTCTCCACTCTAATTAATGCTAAGAAGCCGGCCTCCAGGCTCATTTATTATAGAATCTGGAAGGCATATGTTTCCTGGTGTGAGTCCAAAGGGTGGCACCCTCAAAAATATCTCATTGTAAGGATTCTGGCCTTTTTTCAGTTAGGGGTGGAAATGAAACTGGCTATGAGTACCATCAAGGGCCAAGTCTCAGCCCTATCAGTGTTCTTTCAAAGATCACTTGCATCTCATTTCCTAGTCTGGGCATTTATCCAGGGGGTTTAGCGGGTAAACCCACCAGTCAGATCTCGTTTATGCCCATGGGATTTAAATCTAGTCTTATCTGTTTTACAAAAACAGCCATTTGAACCTATTCACCATCTTCCTTTGCTCCTTTTGAGTAGGAAATTGGCCTTTCTGGTCACTATCTCCTCTGCTAGGAGAGTATCGGAATTGGCAGCTCTTTCATACAAAGAGCCTTACTTGATTATCCACAAGGACAAAGTTGTGTTGCGTCCCCATTCTACCTTTCTTCCTAAGGTGGTGTCGGGTTTTCATCTAAATCAAGATATTGTCTTACTTCCGTTTTTCCAGATCCGCAGTCTGCGGAGGAAAAATTATTGCATTCTCTAGACGTAGTGAGAGCAATAAAGGTCTATCTGAAAGCGACTGCTCAGATACGGAAAACTGACGTTTTGTTTATTCTGCCAGAAGGCCCCAGAAAGGGCCAAGCAGCGTCAAAATCAACTATTTCTAAGTGGATCAGACAAGTTATTATTCAAGCCTATGGTTTGAAAAACAAGATTCCTCCTTTTCGGGTTAGAGCGCACTCGACCAGAGCAATAAGTGCTTCCTGGGCGGTGCATCACCAGGCCTCCATGGCTCAGATCTGTAAGGCTGAAACCTGGTCTTCAGTCCATACATTTACCAAATTCTATCAAGTAGATGTAAGAGGGCATGAGGATACCACCTTCGGCCGCAGTGTGCTGCAGGCAGCAGTATAGGTCCTCACGTCTGATGGCGGTCTGCTTTGTTTGGTGTCTCCCTTCCCTCAGGTTGAGCATTGCTCTGGGACGTCCCATTATGTAATAATTAAGCCTCTGTGTCCCGTGGTGTACGAAAAAGAAAATAGGATTTTTAATAACAGCTTACCTGTAAAATCCTTTTCTTGGGGTACACCACGGGACACAGAGATCCCCCCTTCTTATGGGAACCTTATTGCTTTGCTACAAAACTGAGGTGTTCTCCTAATGGGAGGGGTTATATAGAAGGGGACTTGTCTTCATTGGGTGTGCCAGTGTCCAATCACCTGTGGTGAGCTATACAACCCATTATGTAATGATTAATCCTCTGTGTCCCGTGGTGTACTCCAAGAAAAGGATTTTACAGGTAAGCTGTTATTAACCACTTAACGACCGCCCACCGCCGATTTACGTCAGCAGAATGGCACAGACAGGCAGAATCACGTAGATCTACGTGATCGCCTTTGTGCAGTTGGGGGGTCCATCCGGACCCCCCTTCACTGCAGTGAGCGGCCGTTAAGTGTTCGGGAGCGATCAGGCATGAGGGGGCGGCCGCTCGATTCCGCCCCCCCCCCCTCGCGATCGCTCCCGGCGAATGAAATTGCTTCCTCCTGCCTGAAATGTAAATACAGGCTGGAGGAAGTGATGTCATCTCCCTCGCTGCGGTCTTTTCGTTCCCGGCGCCGAGGACAGAAGAAGCAGGTTAGTGCACCAACAGTCCACTGACACGTAGGTACACATAGGCACACAAATCACCCCCCAGTCACCCCCAGATCACCCCCCAGGTCACCCCAAAGCCCCCAATCACAGTGTCACTGATTGCAGTGATCATTTATTTTACTGATCACTGCATTTAGTGTCATCTGTGATTGTAAAAAGTTGCAGGGCAGTTAGGATTAGGCCCCTTTAGGTCCAGGGTAGCCCCCTAACCCCCCCCCCTAATAAAGGTTTAACCCCTTGATCACCCCCCAGGTAACCCTTTCACCCCCTAACTTCAGCGTCACTAAGCGATTGTTTTTCCGATCGCTGTATTCGTGTCGCTGGTGTTTTAGATAGGCGGTTATTTTTTTTTAGGTTCGCCGCAGGTTTTTATTAGTGTCAGGTACCCCCATATATTATTTTAACCCCCTGATTGCCCCTAGAGTTAACCCTTTCACCAGTGATCGCCGTATAAGCGTCACTGGTGTCACTGGTTAGCCAGTAAGTTATTTAGTTATTTAGGTTACCCGTCAGGTTTTTATATAGTGTCAGGTACCCCCATATTTAACCTAATAAAGGTTTTAACCCCCTGATTGCCCCTAGTTAACCCTTTCACCAGTGATCACCATATAAAGGTTACGGGTGACGCTGGTTGATTAGTTTGCTTTTTATAGCATCAGGGCACCCGCCGTATATAACCCAATAAAGGTTTAACCCCCCTGATCGCCCGGCGGGTGAGATCAATTAGGTTTTAGCGCCAGAGAGGGTCTGCGTCGCCCCAGGCAGTGTTAGGTTAGTGCCAGTAACGCTAACACCCACGCGCAAAGCATACACCCCCCTTAGTGGTATAGTATCTGATCAGATCTATACTAGCATCCCCAGCGGTTTAGGGTTCCCAAAAACGCAGTGTTAGCGGGATCAGCCCAGATACCTGCTAGCGCCTGCGTTTAGCCCCTCCGCCCAGCCCAGCCCAGCCCAGCCCACCCAAGTGCAGTATCGATCGATCACTGTCACTTACCAAACACAACACACATAACTGCAGCGTTCGCAGAGACAGGCCTGATCCATATCAACCAGTCCATAGCAAACGTCCATAGCAACCAGTCCATAGCAACCGTCCATAGCAACCATCCATAGCAACCAGTCTATAGCAACTGTCCATAGCAACCATCCATTGCAACCAGTCCATAGCAACCGTCCATAGCAACTGTCCATAGCAACCATCCATAGCAACTATCCATAGCATCCAGTCCATAGCAACTGTCCATGGCAACCAATCCATAGCAACCGTCCATAACAACCAATCCGTAGCAACCGTCCATAGCAACTGTCCATAGCAACCATCCATAGCAACCAGTCCATAGCAACCATCAATATCAACCAGTCCAAGGTGAATGTTTTGAACGCTACCACTCAAAAGTGAAGTTTTAGCGTAGGGTACAGCATTTCACAGACAAGGACACACTTACACAGGGTCTCCCAAGATGCCATTACATTTTGAGAGACCCGAACCATTACAGTTGTAAAGTTACAAAAAAAAGTGTAAAAAAGAAAAAAAAATGTAAAAAACAAAACACAAAAAAAATATAAAATAAAAAAACCAAAAATAGTTGTCGTTTTATTGTTCTCTCTCTCTCTATTTTCTCTCTATTGTTCTGCTCTTTTTTACTGTATTCTATTCTGCAATGTTTTATCATGCTTGCTTTTCAGGTATGTAATTTTTTGTTTTCAGGTGCGCCATTCAACTGCAGCGCGGAATTATTTATCTTGACAGCAACAGCGTTTGCTCCCACGATACATAAAGCCGTGACTCCAGTGCTGTAGGAGGTGATTTCACCACCACAGTTAAAAAAAAGAGCATATATGCCGAAGCATGGGGGCAGCAGGGGCGGAGGAGCGATTTTGCTCCTAATGCCGCGTACATACGGTCGAAATTCCGACGGAGGCCTGCCCGTGGAAAATTCCGACCGTGTGTACGCGGCATAACTTTTTTGCGGGAGGATGCCCCCATGCTTCGGCATATATATATTTTAGGCACAGGTTGCGTTAAAACATTTTTTTATTTTTTACTAGGTTTTGTTTTGGTATTTGCTTTGCAGGTATGGCATGGTAAGGTCTTACTGTTGTACTGTAATGTTACTTTGTTTTAATGTTAACCACCATTTGCTTAGCAGGTACGCCATTCAGTTGCAGCGCGGATCTATTTATCTTGACAGCCGTGACTCCAACGCTGTAGGAGGTGATTTCACCACCACAGTTAAAAAAAAGAGCATATATGCCGAAGCATGGGGGCAGCAGGGGCGGAGGAGCGATTTTGCTCCTAATGCCGCGTATATACGGTCGAAATTCCAACGGAGGCTTGCCCGTGGAAAAGTCCGACCGTGTTTACGCGGCATAACCTTTTATGCCGCGTACATACGGTCGAAATTCCGACGAAGGCTTGACCGTGTGTACGCGGCATAACTTTTTTGCGGGGGGATGCCCCCATGCTTTGGCATATATGCCCATCATTAGAAGTGGGTGGATGAAGGGAGGTATTCTAATGGTGGGCATACCCACCAATCAATCTCTTTTTTTCGTTCAGCCAATAGGCTGTATGAAAAAAAAGATTACAATACATGTCCAACAAGGACCAGCAACGTACTGGTATGTTGCTGGACTTTGAATGTTTATACCAGAATGATGCCTGCGGGTTTAGGTATCATCTTGGTATCATTCTTTTCAGCCAGCAGCCGGCTTTCATGTAAAAGCAATTCTAGCAGATAATTAGCCTCTAGACTGCTTTTACAAGCAGTGGGAGGGAATGTCCCCCCCCCCCCGGATATAAACAGTGCCATTGGGAAATTGGGAAAGCATTTTATCACACCGATCTTGGTGTGGTCAGATGCTTTGAGGGCAGAGGAAAGATCTAGGGTCTAACCCCCCAATTTTTTTCAAAAAAAGAGTACCTGTCACTACTTATTGCTATCATAGGGGATATTTACATTCCCTGAGATAACGATAAAAATGGTAAAAAAATAAAATATGGAAGGCACAGTTTAAAAATAAAATAAAAAAGCCAAATAAATAATAAAAAAAAAAAAAAAAAAAAAAAGCCCCCCTGCTCTTGCGCAAAGGCGAACGCAAGCGTCGGTCTAGCGTCATATGTAAACAGCAATTGCACCATGCATGTGAGGTATCACCGCGAAGGTCAGATCGAGGGCAGTCATTTTAGCAGTAGACCTCCTCTGTAAATCTAACGTGGTAACCTGTAAAGGCTTTTAAATGCTTTTAAAAATGAATGTAGTTTGTCGCCGCTGTGCGTTTGTGCGCAATTTTAAAGCATGTCGTGTTTGGTATCCATGTACTCGACCTATGATCATCTTTTTTATTTCATCAAACATTTGGGCAATATAGTGTTTTTTAGTGCATTAAAAATAAAAAAAGTGTGTTTTTCCCCCAAAAAATGCGTTTGAAAAATCGCTGCGCAAATACTGTGTGGAAAAAAAAATGCAACACCCACTATTTTAATCTGTAGGACCTTTGCTTTAAAAAAATATATAATGTTTGGGGGTTCAACATAATTTTCTTGCAAAAAAAAATTTTTTTTCATGTAAACAAAAAGTGTCAGAAAGGGCTTTGTCTTCAAGTGGTTAGAAGAGTGGATGATGTGTGACATAAGCTTCCTAATGTTGTGCATAAAATGCCAGGACAGTTCAAAACCCCCCCAAATGACCCCATTTTGTAAAGTAGACACCTCAAGCTATTTGCTGAGAGGCATGTTGAGCCCATTGAATATTTTTTTTTTTGTCCCAAGTGATTGAATAATGACCAAAAAAAAAAAAAAATGTACAAAAAGTTGTCACTAAATTATATATTGCTCAAACATGCCATGGGCGTATGTGGAATTACACCCCAAAATACATTCTGTTGCTTCTCCTGAGTACGGGGATACCACATGTGTGGGACTTTTTGGGAGCCTAGTCGCGTACGGGACCCCAAAAACCAAGCACCGCCTTCAGGATTTCTATGGGTGTAAATTTTTGATTTCACTCCTCACTGCCTATCACAGTTTCGGAGGCCATGGAATGCCCAGATGGCACAAACCCCCCCCAAATGACCCCATTTTGGAAAGTAGACACCCCAAGCTATTTGCTGAGAGGTATGTTGAGTATTTTGCAGATCTCGCTTTTTGTCACAAAGTTTTGAAAATGTAAAAAAAGAAAAAAAAAAAGAAAAAAAAATGTCTTTCTTAATTTTCAAAAACAAATGAGAGCTGTAAAATACTCACCATGCCTCTCAGCAAATAGCTTGGGGTGTCTACTTTCCAAAATGGGGTCATTTGGGGGGGTTTTGGGCTATTTTGACATTTTATGGCCTTCAAAACTGTGATAGGTAGTGAGGAGTGAAATCAAAAATTTATGCCCTTAGAAACCTTGAAGGCGGTGCTTGGTTTTTGAAGGCGGTGCTTGGTTTTTGGGGTCCCGTACGCGGCTAGGCTCCCAAAAAGTCCCACACATGTGGTATCCCCGTACTCAAGAGAAGCAGCAGAATGTATTTTGGGGTGTAATTTCACATATAACCATGGCATGTGTGAGCAATATATCATTTAGTGACAACTTTTTGTACATTTTTTTTTTTCTTTTTGTCATTATTCAATCATTTGGGACAAAAAAAAAAATATTCAATGGGCTCAACATGCCTCTCAGCAAATAGCTTGGGGTGTCTACTTTCCAAAATGGGGTCATTTGGGGGGGTTTTGTGCCATCTTGGCATTTTATGGCCTTCAAAACTGTGATAGGTAGTGAGGAGCGAAATCAAAAATTTATGCCCTTAGAAACCTTGAAGGCGGTGCTTGGTTTTTGGGGTCCCGTACGCGGCTAGGCTCCCAAAAAGTCCCACACATGTGGTATCCCCGTACTCAGGAGAAGCAGCAGAATGTATTTTGGGGTGTAATTTCACATATGCCCATGGCATGTGTGAGCAATATATCATTTAGTGACAACTTTGTGCAAAAAAAAAAAAGTTTGTCATATTCCCGCAACCTGTGGCAAAATATAAAATATTCCATGGACTCAACATGCCTCTCAGCAAATAGCTTGGGGTGTCTACTTTCCAAAATGGGGTCATTTGGGGGGGGTTTGTGCTATTTTGGCATTTTATGGCCTTCGAAACTGTGATAGGTAGTGAGGAGTGAAATCAAAAATTTGCGCCCTTAGAAATCCTGAAGGCGGTGCTTGGTTTCCGGGGTCCCGTACGTGGCTAGGCTCCTAAAAAGTCCCACACATGTGGTATCCCCGTACTCAGGAGAAGCAGCAGAATGTATTTTGGGGTGCAATTCCACATATAACCATGGCATGTGTGAGCAATATATCATTTAGTGACAACTTTTTGTAATTTTTTTTTTTTTTTGTCATTATTCAATCACTTGGGACAAAAAAAAAATATTCAATGGGCTCAACATGCCTCTCAGCAATTTCCTTGGGGTGTCTACTTTCCAAAATGGGGTCATTTGGGGGGGTTTTGTACTGCCCTGCCATTTTAGCACCTCAAGAAATGAGATAGGCAGTCATAAATTTAAAGCTGTGTAAATTTCAGAAAATGTACCCTAGTTTGTAAACGCTATAACTTTTGCGCAAACCAATAAATATACGCTTATTGACATTTTTTTTACTAAAGACATGTGGCTGAATACATTTTGGCCTAAATGTATGACTAAAATTGAGTTTATTCGATTTTTCTTATAACAAAAAGTAGAAAATATCATTTTTTTTCAAAATTTTCGGTCTTTTTCTGTTTATATCGCAAAAAATAAAAATCGCAGAGGCAATCAAATACCATTAAAAGAAAGCTCTTTTAATGTCCCTTTACTTAAGGATTTCTAAATATGGTTGAGGATGATTGCTTTTGCACAGAATAGCACAATGACAATTTCCCTGACTGTCCAAAAAAACAAGGATTTCAAAGATGGTTGATGAGGAATGCTTTAGCACACTATAGCACAAGGAGAATTCCCTCACTGTCCTTCCCTGTCCCTAGAAACAAGGATTCGCACAGTAAAAGACACTGACACTCTCCCTACCTATAGTTTTCTGTCCCTAGAAAATATGTTTTTTTAAAGCACACTATAGCACAAGGAGAATTCCCTCACTGTCCTTCCCTGTCCCTACAAACAAGGATTCGCACAGTAAAAGACACTGACACTCTCCCTACCTATAGTTTTCTGTCCCTAGAAAATATGTTTTTTTAAAGCACACTATAGCACAAGGAGAATTCCCTCACTGTCCTTCCCTGTCCCTAGAAACAAGGATTCGCACAGTAAAAGACACTGACACTCTCCCTACCTATAGTTTTCTGTCCCTAGAAAAAATGTTTTTTTAAAGCACACTATAGCACAAGGAGAATTTCACTCACTTTCCTTCTTTGTCCCTAGAAACAAGGTTTATCACAGTGAAAGAAACTGACACTCTTCCTTCCTATAGTTTTCTGTCCCTAGAAAAAAATGTTTTTTTAAAGCACACTATAGCACAAGGAGAATTCCCTCACTGTCCTTCCCTGTCCCTACAAACAAGGATTCGCACAGTAAAAGACACTGACACTCTCCCTACCTATAGTTTTCTGTCCCTAGAAAATATGTTTTTTTAAAGCACACTATAGCACAAGGAGAATTCCCTCACTGTCCTTCCCTGTCCCTACAAACAAGGATTCGCACAGTAAAAGACACTGACACTCTCCCTACCTATAGTTTTCTGTCCCTAGAAAAAATGTTTTTTTAAAGCACACTATAGCACAAGGAGAATTTCACTCACTTTCCTTCTTTGTCCCTAGAAACAAGGATTATCACAGTGAAAGAAACTGACACTCTCCCTACCTATAGTTTTCTGTCCCTAGAAAAAAATGTTTTTTTAAAGCACACTATAGCACAAGGAGAATTCCCTCACTGTCCTTCCCTGTCCCTAGAAACAAGGATTCGCACAGTAAAAGACACTGACACTCTCCCTACCTATAGTTTTCTGTCCCTAGAAAAAATGTTTTTTTAAAGCACACTATAGCACAAGGAGAATTCCCTCACTGTCCTTCCCTGTCCCTAGAAACAAGGATTCACACAGTAAAAGACACTGACACTCTCCCTACCTATAGTTTTCTGTCCCTAGAAAAAATGTTTTTTTAAAGCACACTATAGCACAAGGAGAATTCCCTCACTGTCCTTCCCTGTCCCTACAAACAAGGATTCGCACAGTAAAAGACACTGACACTCTCCCTACCTATAGTTTTCTGTCCCTAGAAAAAATGTTTTTTTAAAGCACACTATAGCACAAGGAGAATTCCCTCACTGTCCTTCCCTGTCCCTAGAAACAAGGATTCACACAGTAAAAGACACTGACACTCTCCCTACCTATAGTTTTCTGTCCCTAGAAAAAATGTTTTTTTAAAGCACACTATAGCACAAGGAGAATTCCCTCACTGTCCTTCCCTGTCCCTAGAAACAAGGATTCACACAGTAAAAGACACTGACACTCTCCCTACCTATAGTTTTCTGTCCCTAGAAAAAATGTTTTTTTAAAGCACACTATAGCACAAGGAGAATTCCCTCACTGTCCTTCCCTGTCCCTAGAAACAAGGATTCACACAGTAAAAGACACTGACACTCTCCCTACCTATAGTTTTCTGTCCCTAGAAAAAATGTTTTTTTAAAGCACACTATAGCACAAGGAGAATTCCCTCACTGTCCTTCCCTGTCCCTATAAACAAGGATTCGCACAGTAAAAGACACTGACACTCTCCCTACCTATAGTTTTCTGTCCCTAGAAAATATGTTTTTTTAAAGCACACTATAGCACAAGGAGAATTCCCTCACTGTCCTTCCCTGTCCCTAGAAACAAGGATTTGCACAGTAAAAGACACTGACACTCTCCCTACCTATAGTTTTCTGTCCCTAGAAAAAATGTTTTTTTAAAGCACACTATAGCACAAGGAGAATTTCACTCACTTTCCTTCTTTGTCCCTAGAAACAAGGATTATCACAGTGAAAGAAACTGACACTCTCCCTACCTATAGTTTTCTGTCCCTAGAAAAAATGTTTTTTTAAAGCACACTATAGCACAAGGAGAATTCCCTCACTGTCCTTCCCTGTCCCTAGAAACAAGGATTCGCACAGTAAAAGACACTGACACTCTCCCTACCTATAGTTTTCTGTCCCTAGAAAAAATGTTTTTTTAAAGCACACTATAGCACAAGGAGAATTCCCTCACTGTCCTTCCCTGTCCCTAGAAACAAGGATTCGCACAGTAAAACACACTGACACTCTCCCTACCTATCCTTCTCTTTCCCTAAACTAAAGGAATCCAGGTTAAGCAAGAAAAAAATAAATGTCACTGTCCCTGCCTATGTTTCTCTTTCCCTGCTCCGGAACACACTACACTAGGCCGCCGTGCTGGCGGCCTTTTATAGTGTGGGGCGTGTACTAAACACCCTCAGCAATAATTGGCCACAGGCATCCTGCCTGTGGCCAATCATTGCTCTCCTCGCTGCCGGCGCTGTGATTGGCCAAGCATGCGGGGTCACAGTGCATGCTTGGCCAATCACAGCGCCTGGATGACACTGCGATGGCGTAGTGCATTGTGGGCCGTTCGCGTCACTCGAATTTGGCGCGAACGGCCCAAACCGTTCGATCTTCGTCGAACGATCGAACAGCCGATGTTCGAGTCGAACGTATGTTCGACTCGAACACGAAGCTCATCCCTAGTGGTTAGTGTAGTGTAGTATAGTGATGTAGGAATCAGGTAGGACAGTGTAGTGGTCAGTGTAGGAATCAGGTAGGTCAGTGTAGTGGTCAGTGTAGGAATCAGGTAGGTCAGTGTAGTGGTCAGTGTAGGAATCAGGTAGGTCAGTGTAGTGGTCAGTGTAGGAATCAGGTAGGTCAGTACTATTGTAGGAAGGGAAGGGACTTGGGGAGTGTGAAAAGTCTGCAGGTTAGGGGGCGCAAATTCCTTGCCTTGCCCCGGGCGCTGACAACCCACGCTTCGCTACTGCCCATGTAAAAAGCTTTTAACCAGTTTTCCCTTCCATGGGGAAAAGCTGTTCGGAGAGGACCTGGCTAAATACATCCAGAAGATTTCTAGTGGTAAAACTACCCTTTTAACAGCTAAGAAAAAGAGTAAACGTCCTGTCTTCAAACGTTCTCTCTCTCCAGCTCCTGAGGCCACTACCTCCAGGCAGTGGCGACGGCAGCCTCAGTCAAACGCAAGAGGTAAGGCCCAGGGCCAAGCCCAGGGTCAAAAAAAGCCTTGGGCTCAGAGGTCTGCCAAGCAAAACCCCAAAGCCCCCTTATGAAGGGGCGACCCCCCTCGGCCGAGTGGGGGGGGGCGACTTCTGAAATTTTCAGGGGGCTGGCAGACGGAAATCCGGGACAAGTGGGTAGTTTCCACAGTGTCCCTAGGGTACAAGCTGGAGTTCCAAGAGTTCCCGCCTTATCGGTTCCTAAGCTCAAACATCTCCAAATATCCAGTAAACAGAAAACCCTTCTTCCAGGCTTTGGATCACTTGCTGTCCCAAGGGGTAATCATAGAGGTTCCCCTAGAAGAGCAAGGGTCGTGGTTTTATTCAAACCTCTTTGTGGTTCCAAAACCAAATGGAGATGTCAGACCTATTTTGGATCTAAAGGACCTAAATCAGTTCCTAAACATCCGCCCCTTTTGCATGGAGTCAATCTGCTCTGTGATCTCCACCCTACAGGGGGGAGAATTCTTGCCGTCAATAGATATCAAAGACGCATCCCTACATGTGCCTATCTATCCCGCTCACCAACGGTTCCTGAGGTTCCCAGTAGAACAGCGCCACTTCCAGTTTGTGGCTCTGCCCTTTGGTTTGGCTACTGCATATCCGGGTATTTGCAAAGGTCCTGGCCCCGCTTCTTGCAAACCTAAGAGCGCAGGGCATAGCGGTGATGGCATATCTGGACCACCTGCTACTGGTAGAGCAGTCAGTAGCACGGTTAAACCTCAGTGTGCTCAGCACGGTAAGATACCTAGAGCACTTAGGTTGGATCCTAAACCTGGAAAAGTCTTCCTTGCAGCCCTTTAAAAAGGGTAGAGTATTTGGGCATGATCATAGACACGGCCCAAACCAGGGTATTCCTACCCGAAACAAAGATCAAGTCCATAAGGGAAATGATCTGTATGGTCAAGGCAAAGGAGAAGCCGTCCGTTCGTCTCTGCATGAGACTATTAGGGAAGATGGTGGCATCTTTCAAGGCTGTCCCTTACGCCCAGTTCTATTCAAGACTGCTTCAGAACAGCATTTTGTCCGCCTGGAACAGGAAAGTCCAAGCCCTGGACTTGCCAATGTGCCTGTCTTCAGAGGTTTGTCAAAGTTTCAGTTGGTGGTTAAGAACCATAAACTTGCAAAAGGGAAAGTCCTTCATTCCAGTCACCTGGAAGGTGGTATCAACAGATGCCAGCCTGACAGGCTGGGGGGCAATTCTGAAAGAGGCTTCGGCCCAAGGGTTATTGTCCAAAGCCGAAAAGAGCCTGCCCATCAATATTTTGGAAATCCGGGCAGTACATCTAGCCCTCAAGACCTGGGCACACAGGTTACAGGGCCATCCTGTTCGGGTTCATTCCGACAATGCTACCGCTATAGCTTACATCAATCATCAAGGGGGCACCCAGGGTCAGGATGCCCAGAGGGAGGTGAACAAGATTCTGGTTTGGGCAGAGAAACATATTCCCTGTCTTTCTACAGTCTTCATTCCGGGGGTAGAGAATTGGGGAGCGGATTATCTCAGCCGCCAGCAGCTGTTACCAGGAGAATTGGCTCTACACCCCGAGATATTTTGGGCCATATGCCGGAAATAGGGAACCCCGGATGTGGACTTGCTAGCCTCCAGATTCAACAAGAAGTTGGACAACTTTGTATCAAAGGCAAGGGATCCTCTAGCATACGGGGCAGATAAGCTAATGATTCCCTGGGATCAGTTTTCACTGATCTATGCGTTCCCTCCGGTTACGCTCTTACCGAGACTGCTTTGCAGAATCAGAAAAGAGAGAATACCAGTAATCCTGGTGGTTCCAAATTGGCCCAGAAGGTCCTGGTACACAGACATCATAAGGATGGCAGTGGGGAAACCTTGGGTTCTTCCCCTACACCCAGACCTCCTTTCGCAGGGACCAGTATTCCATCCTTACTTACGAAGTCTAAATTTGACGGTTTGGCAATTAAAACCTACATTTTGAAGAAACATGGACTCTCGGGTCCAGTTCTCTCCACTCTAATTAATGCTAAGAAGCCGGCCTCCAGGCTCATTTATTATAGAATCTGGAAGGCATATGTTTCCTGGTGTGAGTCCAAAGGGTGGCACCCTCAAAAATATCTAATTGTAAGGATTCTGGCCTTTTTTCAGTTAGGGGTGGAAATGAAACTGGCTATGAGTACCATCAAGGGCCAAGTCTCAGCCCTATCAGTGTTCTTTCAAAGATCACTTGCATCTCATTTCCTAGTCTGGGCATTTATCCAGGGGGTTTAGCGGGTAAACCCACCAGTCAGATCTCGTTTATGCCCATGGGATTTAAATCTAGTCTTATCTGTTTTACAAAAACAGCCATTTGAACCTATTCACCATCTTCCTTTGCTCCTTTTGAGTAGGAAATTGGCCTTTCTGGTCACTATCTCCTCTGCTAGGAGAGTATCGGAATTGGCAGCTCTTTCATACAAAGAGCCTTACTTGATTATCCACAAGGACAAAGTTGTGTTGCGTCCCCATTCTACCTTTCTTCCTAAGGTGGTGTCGGGTTTTCATCTAAATCAAGATATTGTCTTACTTCCGTTTTTCCAGATCCGCAGTCTGCGGAGGAAAAATTATTGCATTCTCTAGACGTAGTGAGAGCAATAAAGGTCTATCTGAAAGCGACTGCTCAGATACGGAAAACTGACGTTTTGTTTATTCTGCCAGAAGGCCCCAGAAAGGGCCAAGCAGCGTCAAAATCAACTATTTCTAAGTGGATCAGACAAGTTATTATTCAAGCCTATGGTTTGAAAAACAAGATTCCTCCTTTTCGGGTTAGAGCGCACTCGACCAGAGCAATAAGTGCTTCCTGGGCGGTGCATCACCAGGCCTCCATGGCTCAGATCTGTAAGGCTGAAACCTGGTCTTCAGTCCATACATTTACCAAATTCTATCAAGTAGATGTAAGAGGGCATGAGGATACCACCTTCGGCCGCAGTGTGCTGCAGGCAGCAGTATAGGTCCTCACGTCTGATGGCGGTCTGCTTTGTTTGGTGTCTCCCTCCCCTCAGGTTGAGCATTGCTCTGGGACGTCCCATTATGTAATAATTAAGCCTCTGTGTCCCGTGGTGTACGAAAAAGAAAATAGGATTTTTAATAACAGCTTACCTGTAAAATCCTTTTCTTGGGGTACACCACGGGACACAGAGATCCCCCCTTCTTATGGGAACCTTATTGCTTTGCTACAAAACTGAGGTGTTCTCCTAATGGGAGGGGTTATATAGAAGGGGACTTGTCTTCATTGGGTGTGCCAGTGTCCAATCACCTGTGGTGAGCTATACAACCCATTATGTAATGATTAATCCTCTGTGTCCCGTGGTGTACTCCAAGAAAAGGATTTTACAGGTAAGCTGTTATTAACCACTTAACGACCGCCCACCGCCGATTTACGTCAGCAGAATGGCACAGACAGGCAGAATCACGTAGATCTACGTGATCGCCTTTGTGCAGTTGGGGGGTCCATCCGGACCCCCCTTCACTGCAGTGAGCGGCCGTTAAGTGTTCGGGAGCGATCAGGCATGAGGGGGCGGCCGCTCGATTCCGCCCCCCCCCCCTCGCGATCGCTCCCGGCGAATGAAATTGCTTCCTCCTGCCTGAAATGTAAATACAGGCTGGAGGAAGTGATGTCATCTCCCTCGCTGCGGTCTTTTCGTTCCCGGCGCCGAGGACAGAAGAAGCAGGTTAGTGCACCAACAGTCCACTGACACGTAGGTACACATAGGCACACAAATCACCCCCCAGTCACCCCCAGATCACCCCCCAGGTCACCCCAAAGCCCCCAATCACAGTGTCACTGATTGCAGTGATCATTTATTTTACTGATCACTGCATTTAGTGTCATCTGTGATTGTAAAAAGTTGCAGGGCAGTTAGGATTAGGCCCCTTTAGGTCCAGGGTAGCCCCCTAACCCCCCCCCTAATAAAGGTTTAACCCCTTGATCACCCCCCAGGTAACCCTTTCACCCCCTAACTTCAGCGTCACTAAGCGATTGTTTTTCCGATCGCTGTATTCGTGTCGCTGGTGTTTTAGATAGGCAGTTATTTTTTTTTAGGTTCGCCGCAGGTTTTTATTAGTGTCAGGTACCCCCATATATTATTTTAACCCCCTGATTGCCCCTAGAGTTAACCCTTTCACCAGTGATCGCCGTATAAGCGTCACTGGTGTCACTGGTTAGCCAGTAAGTTATTTCGTTATTTAGGTTACCCGTCAGGTTTTTATATAGTGTCAGGTACCCCCATATTTAACCTAATAAAGGTTTTAACCCCCTGATTGCCCCTAGTTAACCCTTTCACCAGTGATCACCATATAAAGGTTACGGGTGACGCTGGTTGATTAGTTTGCTTTTTATAGCATCAGGGCACCCGCCGTATATAACCCAATAAAGGTTTAACCCCCCTGATCGCCCGGCGGGTGAGATCAATTAGGTTTTAGCACCAGAGAGGGTCTGCGTCGCCCCAGGCAGTGTTAGGTTAGTGCCAGTAACGCTAACACCCACGCGCAAAGCATACACCCCCCTTAGTGGTATAGTATCTGATCAGATCTATACTAGCATCCCCAGCGGTTTAGGGTTCCCAAAAACGCAGTGTTAGTGGGATCAGCCCAGATACCTGCTAGCGCCTGCGTTTAGCCCCTCCGCCCAGCCCAGCCCAGCCCAGCCCACCCAAGTGCAGTATCGATCGATCACTGTCACTTACCAAACACAACACACATAACTGCAGCGTTCGCAGAGACAGGCCTGATCCATATCAACCAGTCCATAGCAAACGTCCATAGCAACCAGTCCATAGCAACCGTCCATAGCAACCATCCATAGCAACCAGTCTATAGCAACTGTCCATAGCAACCATTCATTGCAACCAGTCCATAGCAACCGTCCATAGCAACTGTCCATAGCAACCATCCATAGCAACTATCCATAGCATCCAGTCCATAGCAACTGTCCATGGCAACCAATCCATAGCAACCGTCCATAACAACCAATCCGTAGCAACCGTCCATAGCAACTGTCCATAGCAACCATCCATAGCAACCAGTCCATAGCAACCATCAATATCAACCAGTCCAAGGTGAATGTTTTGAACGCTACCACTCAAAAGTGAAGTTTTAGCGTAGGGTACAGCATTTCACAGACAAGGACACACTTACACAGGGTCTCCCAAGATGCCATTACATTTTGAGAGACCCGAACCATTACAGTTGTAAAGTTACAAAAAAAAGTGTAAAAAAGAAAAAAAAATGTAAAAAACAAAACACAAAAAAAATATAAAATAAAAAAACCAAAAATAGTTGTCGTTTTATTGTTCTCTCTCTCTCTATTTTCTCTCTATTGTTCTGCTCTTTTTTACTGTATTCTATTCTGCAATGTTTTATCATGCTTGCTTTTCAGGTATGTAATTTTTTGTTTTCAGGTGCGCCATTCAACTGCAGCGCGGAATTATTTATCTTGACAGCAACAGCGTTTGCTCCCACGATACATAAAGCCGTGACTCCAGTGCTGTAGGAGGTGATTTCACCACCACAGTTAAAAAAAAGAGCATATATGCCGAAGCATGGGGGCAGCAGGGGCGGAGGAGCGATTTTGCTCCTAATGCCGCGTACATACGGTCGAAATTCCGACGGAGGCCTGCCCGTGGAAAATTCCGACCGTGTGTACGCGGCATAACTTTTTTGCGGGAGGATGCCCCCATGCTTCGGCATATATATATTTTAGGCACAGGTTGCGTTAAAACATTTTTTTATTTTTTACTAGGTTTTGTTTTGGTATTTGCTTTGCAGGTATGGCATGGTAAGGTCTTACTGTTGTACTGTAATGTTACTTTGTTTTAATGTTAACCACCATTTGCTTAGCAGGTACGCCATTCAGTTGCAGCGCGGATCTATTTATCTTGACAGCCGTGACTCCAACGCTGTAGGAGGTGATTTCACCACCACAGTTAAAAAAAAGAGCATATATGCCGAAGCATGGGGGCAGCAGGGGCGGAGGAGCGATTTTGCTCCTAATGCCGCGTATATACGGTCGAAATTCCAACGGAGGCTTGCCCGTGGAAAAGTCCGACCGTGTTTACGCGGCATAACCTTTTATGCCGCGTACATACGGTCGAAATTCCGACGAAGGCTTGACCGTGTGTACGCGGCATAACTTTTTTGCGGGGGGATGCCCCCATGCTTTGGCATATATGCCCATCATTAGAAGTGGGTGGATGAAGGGAGGTATTCTAATGGTGGGCATACCCACCAATCAATCTCTTTTTTTCGTTCAGCCAATAGGCTGTATGAAAAAAAAGATTACAATACATGTCCAACAAGGACCAGCAACGTACTGGTATGTTGCTGGACTTTGAATGTTTATACCAGAATGATGCCTGCGGGTTTAGGTATCATCTTGGTATCATTCTTTTCAGCCAGCAGCCGGCTTTCATGTAAAAGCAATTCTAGCAGATAATTAGCCTCTAGACTGCTTTTACAAGCAGTGGGAGGGAATGTCCCCCCCCCCCCGGATATAAACAGTGCCATTGGGAAATTGGGAAAGCATTTTATCACACCGATCTTGGTGTGGTCAGATGCTTTGAGGGCAGAGGAAAGATCTAGGGTCTAACCCCCCAATTTTTTTCAAAAAAAGAGTACCTGTCACTACTTATTGCTATCATAGGGGATATTTACATTCCCTGAGATAACGATAAAAATGGTAAAAAAATAAAATATGGAAGGCACAGTTTAAAAATAAAATAAAAAAGCCAAATAAATAATAAAAAAAAAAAAAAAAGCCCCCCTGCTCTTGCGCAAAGGCGAACGCAAGCGTCGGTCTAGCGTCATATGTAAACAGCAATTGCACCATGCATGTGAGGTATCACCGCGAAGGTCAGATCGAGGGCAGTCATTTTAGCAGTAGACCTCCTCTGTAAATCTAACGTGGTAACCTGTAAAGGCTTTTAAATGCTTTTAAAAATGAATGTAGTTTGTCGCCGCTGCGCGTTTGTGCGCAATTTTAAAGCATGTCGTGTTTGGTATCCATGTACTCGGCCTATGATCATCTTTTTTATTTCATCAAACATTTGGGCAATATAGTGTTTTTTAGTGCATTAAAAATAAAAAAAGTGTGTTTTTCCCCCAAAAAATGCGTTTGAAAAATCGCTGCGCAAATACTGTGTGGAAAAAAAAATGCAACACCCACTATTTTAATCTGTAGGACCTTTGCTTTAAAAAAATATATAATGTTTGGGGGTTCAACATAATTTTCTTGCAAAAAAAAATTTTTTTTCATGTAAACAAAAAGTGTCAGAAAGGGCTTTGTCTTCAAGTGGTTAGAAGAGTGGATGATGTGTGACATAAGCTTCCTAATGTTGTGCATAAAATGCCAGGACAGTTCAAAACCCCCCCAAATGACCCCATTTTGTAAAGTAGACACCTCAAGCTATTTGCTGAGAGGCATGTTGAGCCCATTGAATATTTTTTTTTTGTCCCAAGTGATTGAATAATGACCAAAAAAAAAAAAAAAATGTACAAAAAGTTGTCACTAAATTATATATTGCTCAAACATGCCATGGGCGTATGTGGAATTACACCCCAAAATACATTCTGTTGCTTCTCCTGAGTACGGGGATACCACATGTGTGGGACTTTTTGGGAGCCTAGTCGCGTACGGGACCCCAAAAACCAAGCACCGCCTTCAGGATTTCTATGGGTGTAAATTTTTGATTTCACTCCTCACTGCCTATCACAGTTTCGGAGGCCATGGAATGCCCAGATGGCACAAACCCCCCCAAATGACCCCATTTTGGAAAGTAGACACCCCAAGCTATTTGCTGAGAGGTATGTTGAGTATTTTGCAGATCTCGCTTTTTGTCACAAAGTTTTGAAAATCAAAAAAAAGAAAAAACAAAAAGAAAAAAAAATGTCTTTCTTAATTTTCAAAAACAAATGAGAGCTGTAAAATACTCACCATGCCTCTCAGCAAATAGCTTGGGGTGTCTACTTTCCAAAATGGGGTCATTTGGGGGGGTTTTGGGCTATTTTGACATTTTATGGCCTTCAAAACTGTGATAGGTAGTGAGGAGTGAAATCAAAAATTTATGCCCTTAGAAACCTTGAAGGCGGTGCTTGGTTTTTGAAGGCGGTGCTTGGTTTTTGGGGTCCCGTACGCGGCTAGGCTCCCAAAAAGTCCCACACATGTGGTATCCCCGTACTCAAGAGAAGCAGCAGAATGTATTTTGGGGTGTAATTTCACATATAACCATGGCATGTGTGAGCAATATATCATTTAGTGACAACTTTTTGTACATTTTTTTTTTTCTTTTTGTCATTATTCAATCATTTGGGACAAAAAAAAATATTCAATGGGCTCAACATGCCTCTCAGCAAATAGCTTGGGGTGTCTACTTTCCAAAATGGGGTCATTTGGGGGGGTTTTGTGCCATCTTGGCATTTTATGGCCTTCAAAACTGTGATAGGTAGTGAGGAGCGAAATCAAAAATTTATGCCCTTAGAAACCTTGAAGGCGGTGCTTGGTTTTTGGGGTCCCGTACGCGGCTAGGCTCCCAAAAAGTCCCACACATGTGGTATCCCCGTACTCAGGAGAAGCAGCAGAATGTATTTTGGGGTGTAATTTCACATATGCCCATGGCATGTGTGAGCAATATATCATTTAGTGACAACTTTGTGCAAAAAAAAAAAAGTTTGTCATATTCCCGCAACCTGTGGCAAAATATAAAATATTCCATGGACTCAACATGCCTCTCAGCAAATAGCTTGGGGTGTCTACTTTCCAAAATGGGGTCATTTGGGGGGGGTTTGTGCTATTTTGGCATTTTATGGCCTTCGAAACTGTGATAGGTAGTGAGGAGTGAAATCAAAAATTTGCGCCCTTAGAAATCCTGAAGGCGGTGCTTGGTTTCCGGGGTCCCGTACGTGGCTAGGCTCCTAAAAAGTCCCACACATGTGGTATCCCCGTACTCAGGAGAAGCAGCAGAATGTATTTTGGGGTGCAATTCCACATATAACCATGGCATGTGTGAGCAATATATCATTTAGTGACAACTTTTTGTAATTTTTTTTTTTTTTTTGTCATTATTCAATCACTTGGGACAAAAAAAAAAATATTCAATGGGCTCAACATGCCTCTCAGCAATTTCCTTGGGGTGTCTACTTTCCAAAATGGGGTCATTTGGGGGGGTTTTGTACTGCCCTGCCATTTTAGCACCTCAAGAAATGAGATAGGCAGTCATAAATTTAAAGCTGTGTAAATTTCAGAAAATGTACCCTAGTTTGTAAACGCTATAACTTTTGCGCAAACCAATAAATATACGCTTATTGACATTTTTTTTACTAAAGACATGTGGCTGAATACATTTTGGCCTAAATGTATGACTAAAATTGAGTTTATTCGATTTTTCTTATAACAAAAAGTAGAAAATATCATTTTTTTTCAAAATTTTCGGTCTTTTTCTGTTTATATCGCAAAAAATAAAAATCGCAGAGGCAATCAAATACCATTAAAAGAAAGCTCTTTTAATGTCCCTTTACTTAAGGATTTCTAAATATGGTTGAGGATGATTGCTTTTGCACAGAATAGCACAACGACAATTTCCCTGACTGTCCAAAAAAACAAGGATTTCAAAGATGGTTGATGAGGAATGCTTTAGCACACTATAGCACAAGGAGAATTCCCTCACTGTCCTTCCCTGTCCCTAGAAACAAGGATTCGCACAGTAAAAGACACTGACACTCTCCCTACCTATAGTTTTCTGTCCCTAGAAAATATGTTTTTTTAAAGCACACTATAGCACAAGGAGAATTCCCTCACTGTCCTTCCCTGTCCCTAGAAACAAGGATTCGCACAGTAAAAGACACTGACACTCTCCCTACCTATAGTTTTCTGTCCCTAGAAAAAATGTTTTTTTAAAGCACACTATAGCACAAGGAGAATTTCACTCACTTTCCTTCTTTGTCCCTAGAAACAAGGTTTATCACAGTGAAAGAAACTGACACTCTTCCTTCCTATAGTTTTCTGTCCCTAGAAAAAAATGTTTTTTTAAAGCACACTATAGCACAAGGAGAATTCCCTCACTGTCCTTCCCTGTCCCTACAAACAAGGATTCGCACAGTAAAAGACACTGACACTCTCCCTACCTATAGTTTTCTGTCCCTAGAAAATATGTTTTTTTAAAGCACACTATAGCACAAGGAGAATTCCCTCACTGTCCTTCCCTGTCCCTACAAACAAGGATTCGCACAGTAAAAGACACTGACACTCTCCCTACCTATAGTTTTCTGTCCCTAGAAAAAATGTTTTTTTAAAGCACACTATAGCACAAGGAGAATTTCACTCACTTTCCTTCTTTGTCCCTAGAAACAAGGATTATCACAGTGAAAGAAACTGACACTCTCCCTACCTATAGTTTTCTGTCCCTAGAAAAAAATGTTTTTTTAAAGCACACTATAGCACAAGGAGAATTCCCTCACTGTCCTTCCCTGTCCCTAGAAACAAGGATTCGCACAGTAAAAGACACTGACACTCTCCCTACCTATAGTTTTCTGTCCCTAGAAAAAATGTTTTTTTAAAGCACACTATAGCACAAGGAGAATTCCCTCACTGTCCTTCCCTGTCCCTAGAAACAAGGATTCACACAGTAAAAGACACTGACACTCTCCCTACCTATAGTTTTCTGTCCCTAGAAAAAATGTTTTTTTAAAGCACACTATAGCACAAGGAGAATTCCCTCACTGTCCTTCCCTGTCCCTACAAACAAGGATTCGCACAGTAAAAGACACTGACACTCTCCCTACCTATAGTTTTCTGTCCCTAGAAAAAATGTTTTTTTAAAGCACACTATAGCACAAGGAGAATTCCCTCACTGTCCTTCCCTGTCCCTAGAAACAAGGATTCACACAGTAAAAGACACTGACACTCTCCCTACCTATAGTTTTCTGTCCCTAGAAAAAATGTTTTTTTAAAGCACACTATAGCACAAGGAGAATTCCCTCACTGTCCTTCCCTGTCCCTAGAAACAAGGATTCACACAGTAAAAGACACTGACACTCTCCCTACCTATAGTTTTCTGTCCCTAGAAAAAATGTTTTTTTAAAGCACACTATAGCACAAGGAGAATTCCCTCACTGTCCTTCCCTGTCCCTACAAACAAGGATTCGCACAGTAAAAGACACTGACACTCTCCCTACCTATAGTTTTCTGTCCCTAGAAAATATGTTTTTTTAAAGCACACTATAGCACAAGGAGAATTCCCTCACTGTCCTTCCCTGTCCCTAGAAACAAGGATTTGCACAGTAAAAGACACTGACACTCTCCCTACCTATAGTTTTCTGTCCCTAGAAAAAATGTTTTTTTAAAGCACACTATAGCACAAGGAGAATTTCACTCACTTTCCTTCTTTGTCCCTAGAAACAAGGATTATCACAGTGAAAGAAACTGACACTCTCCCTACCTATAGTTTTCTGTCCCTAGAAAAAATGTTTTTTTAAAGCACACTATAGCACAAGGAGAATTCCCTCACTGTCCTTCCCTGTCCCTAGAAACAAGGATTCGCACAGTAAAAGACACTGACACTCTCCCTACCTATAGTTTTCTGTCCCTAGAAAAAATGTTTTTTTAAAGCACACTATAGCACAAGGAGAATTCCCTCACTGTCCTTCCCTGTCCCTAGAAACAAGGATTCGCACAGTAAAACACACTGACACTCTCCCTACCTATCCTTCTCTTTCCCTAAACTAAAGGAATCCAGGTTAAGCAAGAAAAAAATAAATGTCACTGTCCCTGCCTATGTTTCTCTTTCCCTGCTCCGGAACACACTACACTAGGCCGCCGTGCTGGCGGCCTTTTATAGTGTGGGGCGTGTACTAAACACCCTCAGCAATAATTGGCCACAGGCATCCTGCCTGTGGCCAATCATTGCTCTCCTCGCTGCCGGCGCTGTGATTGGCCAAGCATGCGGGGTCACAGTGCATGCTTGGCCAATCACAGCGCCTGGATGACACTGCGATGGCGTAGTGCATTGTGGGCCGTTCGCGTCACTCGAATTTGGCGCGAACGGCCCAAATCGTTCGATCTTCGTCGAACGATCGAACAGCCGATGTTCGAGTCGAACGTATGTTCGACTCGAACACGAAGCTCATCCCTAGTGGTTAGTGTAGTGTAGTATAGTGATGTAGGAATCAGGTAGGACAGTGTAGTGGTCAGTGTAGGAATCAGGTAGGTCAGTGTAGTGGTCAGTGTAGGAATCAGGTAGGTCAGTGTAGTGGTCAGTGTAGGAATCAGGTAGGTCAGTGTAGTGGTCAGTGTAGGAATCAGGTAGGTCAGTACTATTGTAGGAAGGGAAGGGACTTGGGGAGTGTGAAAAGTCTGCAGGTTAGGGGGCGCAAATTCCTTGCCTTGCCCCGGGCGCTGACAACCCACGCTTCGCTACTGCCCATGTAAAAAGCTTTTAACCAGTTTTCCCTTCCATGGGGAAAAGCTGTTCGGAGAGGACCTGGCTAAATACATCCAGAAGATTTCTAGTGGTAAAACTACCCTTTTAACAGCTAAGAAAAAGAGTAAACGTCCTGTCTTCAAACGTTCTCTCTCTCCAGCTCCTGAGGCCACTACCTCCAGGCAGTGGCGACGGCAGCCTCAGTCAAACGCAAGAGGTAAGGCCCAGGGCCAAGCCCAGGGTCAAAAAAAGCCTTGGGCTCAGAGGTCTGCCAAGCAAAACCCCAAAGCCCCCTTATGAAGGGGCGACCCCCCTCGGCCGAGTGGGGGGGGGGGCGACTTCTGAAATTTTCAGGGGGCTGGCAGACGGAAATCCGGGACAAGTGGGTAGTTTCCACAGTGTCCCTAGGGTACAAGCTGGAGTTCCAAGAGTTCCCGCCTTATCGGTTCCTAAGCTCAAACATCTCCAAATATCCAGTAAACAGAAAACCCTTCTTCCAGGCTTTGGATCACTTGCTGTCCCAAGGGGTAATCATAGAGGTTCCCCTAGAAGAGCAAGGGTCGTGGTTTTATTCAAACCTCTTTGTGGTTCCAAAACCAAATGGAGATGTCAGACCTATTTTGGATCTAAAGGACCTAAATCAGTTCCTAAACATCCGCCCCTTTTGCATGGAGTCAATCTGCTCTGTGATCTCCACCCTACAGGGGGGAGAATTCTTGCCGTCAATAGATATCAAAGACGCATCCCTACATGTGCCTATCTATCCCGCTCACCAACGGTTCCTGAGGTTCGCAGTAGAACAGCGCCACTTCCAGTTTGTGGCTCTGCCCTTTGGTTTGGCTACTGCATATCCGGGTATTTGCAAAGGTCCTGGCCCCGCTTCTTGCAAACCTAAGAGCGCAGGGCATAGCGGTGATGGCATATCTGGACCACCTGCTACTGGTAGAGCAGTCAGTAGCACGGTTAAACCTCAGTGTGCTCAGCACGGTAAGATACCTAGAGCACTTAGGTTGGATCCTAAACCTGGAAAAGTCTTCCTTGCAGCCCTTTAAAAAGGGTAGAGTATTTGGGCATGATCATAGACACGGCCCAAACCAGGGTATTCCTACCCGAAACAAAGATCAAGTCCATAAGGGAAATGATCTGTATGGTCAAGGCAAAGGAGAAGCCGTCCGTTCGTCTCTGCATGAGACTATTAGGGAAGATGGTGGCATCTTTCAAGGCTGTCCCTTACGCCCAGTTCTATTCAAGACTGCTTCAGAACAGCATTTTGTCCGCCTGGAACAGGAAAGTCCAAGCCCTGGACTTGCCAATGTGCCTGTCTTCAGAGGTTTGTCAAAGTTTCAGTTGGTGGTTAAGAACCATAAACTTGCAAAAGGGAAAGTCCTTCATTCCAGTCACCTGGAAGGTGGTATCAACAGATGCCAGCCTGACAGGCTGGGGGGCAATTCTGAAAGAGGCTTCGGCCCAAGGGTTATTGTCCAAAGCCGAAAAGAGCCTGCCCATCAATATTTTGGAAATCCGGGCAGTACATCTAGCCCTCAAGACCTGGGCACACAGGTTACAGGGCCATCCTGTTCGGGTTCATTCCGACAATGCTACCGCTATAGCTTACATCAATCATCAAGGGGGCACCCAGGGTCAGGATGCCCAGAGGGAGGTGAACAAGATTCTGGTTTGGGCAGAGAAACATATTCCCTGTCTTTCTACAGTCTTCATTCCGGGGGTAGAGAATTGGGGAGCGGATTATCTCAGCCGCCAGCAGCTGTTACCAGGAGAATTGGCTCTACACCCCGAGATATTTTGGGCCATATGCCGGAAATAGGGAACCCCGGATGTGGACTTGCTAGCCTCCAGATTCAACAAGAAGTTGGACAACTTTGTATCAAGGGCAAGGGATCCTCTAGCATACGGGGCAGATAAGCTAATGATTCCCTGGGATCAGTTTTCACTGATCTATGCGTTCCCTCCGGTTACGCTCTTACCGAGACTGCTTTGCAGAATCAGAAAAGAGAGAATACCAGTAATCCTGGTGGTTCCAAATTGGCCCAGAAGGTCCTGGTACACAGACATCATAAGGATGGCAGTGGGGAAACCTTGGGTTCTTCCCCTACACCCAGACCTCCTTTCGCAGGGACCAGTATTCCATCCTTACTTACGAAGTCTAAATTTGACGGTTTGGCAATTAAAACCTACATTTTGAAGAAACATGGACTCTCGGGTCCAGTTCTCTCCACTCTAATTAATGCTAAGAAGCCGGCCTCCAGGCTCATTTATTATAGAATCTGGAAGGCATATGTTTCCTGGTGTGAGTCCAAAGGGTGGCACCCTCAAAAATATCTCATTGTAAGGATTCTGGCCTTTTTTCAGTTAGGGGTGGAAATGAAACTGGCTATGAGTACCATCAAGGGCCAAGTCTCAGCCCTATCAGTGTTCTTTCAAAGATCACTTGCATCTCATTTCCTAGTCTGGGCATTTATCCAGGGGGTTTAGCGGGTAAACCCACCAGTCAGATCTCGTTTATGCCCATGGGATTTAAATCTAGTCTTATCTGTTTTACAAAAACAGCCATTTGAACCTATTCACCATCTTCCTTTGCTCCTTTTGAGTAGGAAATTGGCCTTTCTGGTCACTATCTCCTCTGCTAGGAGAGTATCGGAATTGGCAGCTCTTTCATACAAAGAGCCTTACTTGATTATCCACAAGGACAAAGTTGTGTTGCGTCCCCATTCTACCTTTCTTCCTAAGGTGGTGTCGGGTTTTCATCTAAATCAAGATATTGTCTTACTTCCGTTTTTCCAGATCCGCAGTCTGCGGAGGAAAAATTATTGCATTCTCTAGACGTAGTGAGAGCAATAAAGGTCTATCTGAAAGCGACTGCTCAGATACGGAAAACTGACGTTTTGTTTTGTGACAGCAGGAAGGTAAAGTCACCTGGTTGCATCCAGGGGGGTAGATATATTTCTCCCAGATTCAGGCTTTATGCTGACTTATACAACTAGGGTGGAGAGTTGTATAAGCCCAGCTGAGGCTAGTAGGCTCATGGATGACTCTTACCTCTAGGGAGAGTGTGGGGCGTCGTGCAGACAGAGTTGATGAGGCCAGCTGAAGCTTGTCAGCTCATTTAGGCCTCTATAAAAAACTCCCAGATTCATTAGATGTTAGCTCATGCCTGGAACCAGACCTGTGTGGACTGTCTAGGGAGAGTGAACCCCTGTGCGGTGAGGCAAAGCCTGTGTGGCTATTTGTTTGGACTTTTACTAAACCAGGGACTTAGGGACTAGGACAGCACCAGGCTGATCCCAGTTGTTAGTTTAGGAAACCTGCATGTTTAGTCAGAGGTCAAACTGACCAGGATTTATTTTGTTTGTTTCTTTTTGGCTTTGCTGTGTTTTTGTCACTGTACATAGAGAAATAAACCGCACCTTTTGATTTTGAAAACCACAACCTCCGTCTGCTGGCCCTGTTTTTGTGTGGGGAGCCCAACCAGGGGGTCACACACACCCGCTACCGAGTTAACCCCCTCACAGTTGGTGGAGAATGCGGGCAGTTTTTTTTAAGCCAGCATGGAGGAGATACTGAAACAGCTGGCTCTAGCAAATGCCAATCAACAGCAGACAAATGCAGGTTTGCAAAGGAGCCTTGCAGCCCAGCAGCAAGCTCATCAACAAGCCCAGCAGCAATCTGAGGCCCGCTTCATAGACCTGTTACAGAAGCAAGAGCAGAGACTACAACAAATGGAAGCAGTAATGCAGCAACGTCCGCAGACCAGTGAGGAAAGCCGTCCCACTAATACCGCGTCCTTTGGGGTGAGTCGTTTATTGACAAAAATGACTGGAGAGGATGATCCAGAGGTATTTTTGACCACATTTGAAAGGACTGCTGAAAGAGAAAAGTGGCCTGAGGAGCAGTGGGCTGGACTGGTGGCTCCTCTGTTAACTGGTGAATCGCAGAAGGCTTACTATGACCTAGAGCCTGACCAAGCAAAAGACTATGTGATGCTAAAAGCTGAAATATTGGCAAGGCTGGGTGTCACCCTGGCTGTCCGGGCTCAGCGTGTGCATAACTGGACTTTCCAGCTTGGAAAACCCCCCAGGTCTCAAATGTATGATCTCATTCACCTGAGCAGGAAGTGGCTACAGCCAGAGACTTTGTCCGCACCGGAGATTGTGGAACGTGTTGTGATGGATCGTTTCTTGAGAGCTCTTCCTACCGCCATTCAAAAGTGGGTAAGCCATGGAGACCCAGAAACGGCCGGTAAACTTGTGGATCGTGTAGAGAGATACTTGGCTACAGAGAACCTGACGGCCTCTTCCAGAGACTCTCGGACTTTCCACCCTAAGACCAGACCATCCCCAGGGGCGGATAAGAGGATTCCAAGGGGTGAGGGTGGAGAGAGTGAGAGGGTGGGAGCTCTACCCAAAGTTTGGCGAGAACAGCCTGGGAAGTCAGGGGCTCAAGAGGCAGCCAAATGGATTGTTTGCTACCGCTGCCGGCAAGCGGGACATATTGCAGCAAATTGCCCGGTTGTGGAGGAACCCATGCAATGTGACTTTCTGATGGACAGACGTCAGTCGCTGTGTGCGACAGTCGCATGCACTGCCATTCGGGGAACTGAGAAACATTTATGCAAAATGTGTATTAATGGTAGAAATGTTGTGGTATTGCTGGATTCAGGTAGCCTTGTGACCCTGATAAAGGCTGAATTAGTTAAAACAGAGGTCTCTGGGAATAGCAAGGTAGCTGTTATTTGTGTGCATGGGGACACCCGAGAGTATCCAGTGACTACAGTGTGTTTCGAGACCCCCAAAGGTACCCTCTCTCATCCAGTGGGGTTAGTATCTCAATTACCGCATGATGCCATTGTGGGAAGGGATTTTCCGAAGTTCTGGGAACTGTGGGATGATCCTGAGCCCCCCACTGGTGCCCCTATGTACCAGGAATGTGATAGCCAGAACTCCTCTGAGAGTGGGGAGGACTCTCCAGAATTTCCCTTGTCAGTATTGGCAGGGGAGACTCAAGAAACTGGAGAGGAGCCCACCTCCTCAGACGAAAACCTACCGTCTGTGGAGTTTTCTGATCTGGAGGTTCACAGGGAAAATTTTGCCACAGAACAGTTAAAAGACCCCGCCCTAATAAAGGCACGGGAAAACGTAGTGGAAATAGATGGCGAGTTAGTGAACCCAGATATTACCTGCACTTACCCATACTTCAGCGTAGAGAAGGACCTACTGTATCGGGTGGCAAAAAGGGCAGAAGAAACCGTTGAGCAGCTGGTGGTGCCCAAACCTTACAGGAAGTTGGTGTTGGAGTTGGCCCATGGGCACATTCTTGGAGGTCATCTGGGGACAGAGAAAACCCGAGAGAGGGTATTACAGAGATTCTATTGGCCTGGGGTGATGAAGGACATAGAAAATTATTGTTCCTCCTGCCCTGTGTGTCAGAGGTCGGCCCCGATGCCACATTTCCGTAGCCCGCTGGTCCCTCTACCCATCATTGAGGTCCCGTTTGAGAGAATCGCAATGGATTTGGTAGGTCCTATAATCAAGTCCGCTAGGGGGCACCAGTACATATTGGTTATAATGGACTATGCCACCCGTTATCCAGAAGCGATCCCTCTCAGAAATACCTCGGCCAAAACCATAGCCAAAGAGCTATCTCTTGTTTTTAGCCGGGTGGGTATTTGTAAAGAACTGCTTACGGACCAAGGTACACCCTTTATGTCCCGGGTTATGAAAGAGCTGTGTAAATTGTTCAAAGTGACGCAATTGCGTACATCTGTGTATCACCCCCAAACCGATGGGCTGGTTGAAAGATTCAACAAAACCCTAAAACAAATGTTGAAGAAAGTGGTGGATAGAGATGGAAAGGATTGGGACTGTCTACTTCCTTATTTGATGTTTGCTATTAGGGAGGTGCCCCAATCCTCTACGGGATTCTCCCCCTTTGAGTTACTGTATGGGAGACACCCAAGAGGGCTGTTGGATATTGCCAAGGAAACTTGGGAAAGTGAGAGTTCTCCCCACAGGAGTGTGATTGAGCATGTCGCCCTGATGCAAGATCGAATTGCACAGGTAATGCCCATCGTGAAGGAACATTTGGCCCAAGCGCAGTTGGCACAGCAGAGAGTGTACAACCGTGGAGCAAAGACCCGTACCTTTTCCCCGGGGGATAGGATATTGGTACTTGTCCCTACGGTTGAAAGTAAATTCCTTGCCAAATGGCAAGGCCCCTACGAGATAATGGAAAAAGTGAGCGAAGTGAATTACAAGGTCAGACAACCAGGAAGGCGAAAGCCCGAACAGATATATCACGTTAATCTGTTGAAAGCCTGGAGGGATAGAGAGTCCCTAGTCGCAGAAACTTGGTCACCAGCTCAAACTGGTTGCGTGATTCCGGAGGTTGGAATAGCAGCCACCTTGTCACAACCCCAACAACAGGAGGTTAAGGAGTTTGTGCTTCGCAACAAGGAGGTGTTCTCTGAGCTGCCGGGACAAACATCTGGGGTAGAGCATGATATTATTACCCCGCCCGGTGAAAGGGTGAAGTTAAAACCCTATCGGATCCCAGAGGCCCGACGGGAGGCAATACGGGAGGAAGTACAGAAAATGCTGAACTTAGGGGTGATAGAGGAGTCCCAAAGTGATTGGTCTAGTCCCATTGTGTTGGTGCCTAAACCGGATGGGAGCTGGCGATTTTGTAACGATTTTCGTCAGTTGAACAAAGTTACAAAATTTGACACCTACCCCATGCCACGTATAGATGAGTTGATCGACCGGCTGGGAACAGCCCGATACATGACGACTCTTGACCTCACAAAAGGGTATTGGCAAATTCCCCTGGCCAAGTCGGCCAAAGAGAAAACCGCATTTGTAACCCCAGACGGGGCGTTCCAATATAAGAGAATGCCGTTCGGGTTACAGAATGCGCCGGCCACATTCCAGCGGAAAATGGACCAGATACTGAGGCCCCATCGGAAGTATGCTGCGGCTTACCTGGATGACGTAATTGTCCATAGCACAGATTGGGCCTCACATCTGCCAAAAGTGCAAGCAGTCCTAGACTCTATCCGGGAAGCGGGGTTTACGGCTAACCCCAAGAAGTGTACCATTGGGCAGGAGGAGGCCAAATATCTTGGGTACACCATTGGCAGGGGAGTGATAAAACCCCAACTCAACAAAGTCGAGGCCATCCAGAGTTGGCCACGTCCCAACAGCAAGAAGCAGGTACGGGCCTTTCTGGGAATCGCGGGTTATTATCGGCGCTTCATTCCCCACTTTGCTTCTAAGGCTGTGCCCCTAACCAACCTGACGAAAGGGAAAGGGTCGGTCATGATTAAATGGACCCCCGAGGCTGAGGCAGCATTCCAATTCTTGAAACAAGCCTTATGTAGCCAGCCAGTGTTGTACTCACCCGACTTCTCTAAAGACTTTGTCGTACAAAGTGATGCGTCAGATGTGGGGTTAGGAGCAGTATTGTCCCAGGTCTGGAACGGGGAAGAGCACCCAGTCATTTACCTCAGCAGGAAGTTGAAGTCCCATGAGGTAAATTACGCCACGGTTGAAAAGGAGTGTTTAGCGGTGAAGTGGGCTCTAGATTCCCTTCGGTACTATCTGCTAGGTAGGCACTTTGACATGGTTACGGATCACGCTCCGTTAAAGTGGATGGCTCAAAACAAGGAGACAAATAGAAGAGTGAATAGGTGGTTCCTGGCCCTACAGGAATTCAACTTCACAGTAAAGCATCGCCCTGGCGTTCAAATGGGGAATGTGGATGCTTTGTCTCGAGTACATGAATGCCTGATTGCTGGTGTTCCAACCCCAAGGTTAAAACAAGAGGGGGGGGTATGTGACAGCAGGAAGGTAAAGTCACCTGGTTGCATCCAGGGGGGTAGATATATTTCTCCCAGATTCAGGCTTTATGCTGACTTATACAACTAGGGTGGAGAGTTGTATAAGCCCAGCTGAGGCTAGTAGGCTCATGGATGACTCTTACCTCTAGGGAGAGTGTGGGGCGTCGTGCAGACAGAGTTGATGAGGCCAGCTGAAGCTTGTCAGCTCATTTAGGCCTCTATAAAAAACTCCCAGATTCATTAGATGTTAGCTCATGCCTGGAACCAGACCTGTGTGGACTGTCTAGGGAGAGTGAACCCCTGTGCGGTGAGGCAAAGCCTGTGTGGCTATTTGTTTGGACTTTTACTAAACCAGGGACTTAGGGACTAGGACAGCACCAGGCTGATCCCAGTTGTTAGTTTAGGAAACCTGCATGTTTAGTCAGAGGTCAAACTGACCAGGATTTATTTTGTTTGTTTCTTTTTGGCTTTGCTGTGTTTTTGTCACTGTACATAGAGAAATAAACCGCACCTTTTGATTTTGAAAACCACAACCTCCGTCTGCTGGCCCTGTTTTTGTGTGGGGAGCCCAACCAGGGGGTCACACACACCCGCTACCGAGTTAACCCCCTCACAGTTTATTCTGCCAGAAGGCCCCAGAAAGGGCCAAGCAGCGTCAAAATCAACTATTTCTAAGTGGATCAGACAAGTTATTATTCAAGCCTATGGTTTGAAAAACAAGATTCCTCCTTTTCGGGTTAGAGCGCACTCGACCAGAGCAATAAGTGCTTCCTGGGCGGTGCATCACCAGGCCTCCATGGCTCAGATCTGTAAGGCTGAAACCTGGTCTTCAGTCCATACATTTACCAAATTCTATCAAGTAGATGTAAGAGGGCATGAGGATACCACCTTCGGCCGCAGTGTGCTGCAGGCAGCAGTATAGGTCCTCACGTCTGATGGCGGTCTGCTTTGTTTGGTGTCTCCCTCCCCTCAGGTTGAGCATTGCTCTGGGACGTCCCATTATGTAATAATTAAGCCTCTGTGTCCCGTGGTGTACGAAAAAGAAAATAGGATTTTTAATAACAGCTTACCTGTAAAATCCTTTTCTTGGGGTACACCACGGGACACAGAGATCCCCCCTTCTTATGGGAACCTTATTGCTTTGCTACAAAACTGAGGTGTTCTCCTAATGGGAGGGGTTATATAGAAGGGGACTTGTCTTCATTGGGTGTGCCAGTGTCCAATCACCTGTGGTGAGCTATACAACCCATTATGTAATGATTAATCCTCTGTGTCCCGTGGTGTACTCCAAGAAAAGGATTTTACAGGTAAGCTGTTATTAACCACTTAACGACCGCCCACCGCCGATTTACGTCAACAGAATGGCACAGACAGGCAGAATCACGTAGATCTACGTGATCGCCTTTGTGCAGTTGGGGGGTCCATCCGGATCCCCCTTCACTGCAGTGAGCGGCCGTTAAGTGTTCGGGAGCGATCAGGCATGAGGGGGCGGCCGCTCGATTCCGCCCCCCCCCCTCGCGATCGCTCCCGGCGAATGAAATTGCTTCCTCCTGCCTGAAATGTAAATACAGGCTGGAGGAAGTGATGTCATCTCCCTCGCTGCGGTCTTTTCGTTCCCGGCGCCGAGGACAGAAGAAGCAGGTTAGTGCACCAACAGTCCACTGACACGTAGGTACACATAGGCACACAAATCACCCCCCAGTCACCCCCAGATCACCCCCCAGGTCACCCCAAAGCCCCCAATCACAGTGTCACTGATTGCAGTGATCATTTATTTTACTGATCACTGCATTTAGTGTCATCTGTGATTGTAAAAAGTTGCAGGGCAGTTAGGATTAGGCCCCTTTAGGTCCAGGGTAGCCCCCTAACCCCCCCCCTAATAAAGGTTTAACCCCTTGATCACCCCCCAGGTAACCCTTTCACCCCCTAACTTCAGCGTCACTAAGCGATTGTTTTTCCGATCGCTGTATTCGTGTCGCTGGTGTTTTAGATAGGCAGTTATTTTTTTTTAGGTTCGCCGCAGGTTTTTATTAGTGTCAGGTACCCCCATATATTATTTTAACCCCCTGATTGCCCCTAGAGTTAACCCTTCCACCAGTGATCGCCGTATAAGCGTCACTGGTGTCACTGGTTAGCCAGTAAGTTATTTAGTTATTTAGGTTACCCGTCAGGTTTTTATATAGTGTCAGGTACCCCCATATTTAACCTAATAAAGGTTTTAACCCCCTGATTGCCCCTAGTTAACCCTTTCACCAGTGATCACCATATAAAGGTTACGGGTGACGCTGGTTGATTAGTTTGCTTTTTATAGCATCAGGGCACCCGCCGTATATAACCCAATAAAGGTTTAACCCCCCTGATCGCCCGGCGGGTGAGATCAATTAGGTTTTAGCGCCAGAGAGGGTCTGCGTCGCCCCAGGCAGTGTTAGGTTAGTGCCAGTAACGCTAACACCCACGCGCAAAGCATACACCCCCCTTAGTGGTATAGTATCTGATCAGATCTATACTAGCATCCCCAGCGGTTTAGGGTTCCCAAAAACGCAGTGTTAGCGGGATCAGCCCAGATACCTGCTAGCGCCTGCGTTTAGCCCCTCTGCCCAGCCCAGCCCAGCCCAGCCCACCCAAGTGCAGTATCGATCGATCACTGTCACTTACCAAACACAACACACATAACTGCAGCGTTCGCAGAGACAGGCCTGATCCATATCAACCAGTCCATAGCAAACGTCCATAGCAACCAGTCCATAGCAACCGTCCATAGCAACCATCCATAGCAACCAGTCTATAGCAACTGTCCATAGCAACCATCCATTGCAACCAGTCCATAGCAACCGTCCATAGCAACTGTCCATAGCAACCATCCATAGCAACTATCCATAGCATCCAGTCCATAGCAACTGTCCATGGCAACCAATCCATAGCAACCGTCCATAACAACCAATCCGTAGCAACCGTCCATAGCAACTGTCCATAGCAACCATCCATAGCAACCAGTCCATAGCAACCATCAATATCAACCAGTCCAAGGTGAATGTTTTGAACGCTACCACTCAAAAGTGAAGTTTTAGCGTAGGGTACAGCATTTCACAGACAAGGACACACTTACACAGGGTCTCCCAAGATGCCATTACATTTTGAGAGACCCGAACCATTACAGTTGTAAAGTTACAAAAAAAAGTGTAAAAAAGAAAAAAAAATGTAAAAAACAAAACACAAAAAAAATATAAAATAAAAAAACCAAAAATAGTTGTCGTTTTATTGTTCTCTCTCTCTCTATTTTCTCTCTATTGTTCTGCTCTTTTTTACTGTATTCTATTCTGCAATGTTTTATCATGCTTGCTTTTCAGGTATGTAATTTTTTGTTTTCAGGTGCGCCATTCAACTGCAGCGCGGAATTATTTATCTTGACAGCAACAGCGTTTGCTCCCACGATACATAAAGCCGTGACTCCAGTGCTGTAGGAGGTGATTTCACCACCACAGTTAAAAAAAAGAGCATATATGCCGAAGCATGGGGGCAGCAGGGGCGGAGGAGCGATTTTGCTCCTAATGCCGCGTACATACGGTCGAAATTCCGACGGAGGCCTGCCCGTGGAAAATTCCGACCGTGTGTACGCGGCATAACTTTTTTGCGGGAGGATGCCCCCATGCTTCGGCATATATATATTTTAGGCACAGGTTGCGTTAAAACATTTTTTTATTTTTTACTAGGTTTTGTTTTGGTATTTGCTTTGCAGGTATGGCATGGTAAGGTCTTACTGTTGTACTGTAATGTTACTTTGTTTTAATGTTAACCACCATTTGCTTAGCAGGTACGCCATTCAGTTGCAGCGCGGATCTATTTATCTTGACAGCCGTGACTCCAACGCTGTAGGAGGTGATTTCACCACCACAGTTAAAAAAAAGAGCATATATGCCGAAGCATGGGGGCAGCAGGGGCGGAGGAGCGATTTTGCTCCTAATGCCGCGTATATACGGTCGAAATTCCAACGGAGGCTTGCCCGTGGAAAAGTCCGACCGTGTGTACGCGGCATAACCTTTTATGCCGCGTACATACGGTCGAAAATTCCGACGAAGGCTTGACCGTGTGTACGCGGCATAACTTTTTTGCGGGGGGATGCCCCCATGCTTTGGCATATATGCCCATCATTAGAAGTGGGTGGATGAAGGGAGGTATTCTAATGGTGGGCATACCCACCAATCAATCTCTTTTTTTCGTTCAGCCAATAGGCTGTATGAAAAAAAAGATTACAATACATGTCCAACAAGGACCAGCAAGGTACTGGTATGTTGCTGGACTTTGAATGTTTATACCAGAATGATGCCTGCGGGTTTAGGTATCATCTTGGTATCATTCTTTTCAGCCAGCAGCCGGCTTTCATGTAAAAGCAATTCTAGCAGATAATTAGCCTCTAGACTGCTTTTACAAGCAGTGGGAGGGAATGTCCCCCCCCCCGGATATAAACAGTGCCATTGGGAAATTGGGAAAGCATTTTATCACACCGATCTTGGTGTGGTCAGATGCTTTGAGGGCAGAGGAAAGATCTAGGGTCTAACCCCCCAATTTTTTTCAAAAAAAGAGTACCTGTCACTACTTATTGCTATCATAGGGGATATTTACATTCCCTGAGATAACGATAAAAATGGTAAAAAAATAAAATATGGAAGGCACAGTTTAAAAATAAAATAAAAAAGCCAAATAAATAATAAAAAAAAAAAAAAAAAAAGCCCCCCTGCTCTTGCGCAAAGGCGAACGCAAGCGTCGGTCTAGCGTCATATGTAAACAGCAATTGCACCATGCATGTGAGGTATCACCGCGAAGGTCAGATCGAGGGCAGTCATTTTAGCAGTAGACCTCCTCTGTAAATCTAACGTGGTAACCTGTAAAGGCTTTTAAATGCTTTTAAAAATGAATGTAGTTTGTCGCCGCTGCGCGTTTGTGCGCAATTTTAAAGCATGTCGTGTTTGGTATCCATGTACTCGGCCTATGATCATCTTTTTTATTTCATCAAACATTTGGGCAATATAGTGTTTTTTAGTGCATTAAAAATAAAAAAAGTGTGTTTTTCCCCCAAAAAATGCGTTTGAAAAATCGCTGCGCAAATACTGTGTGGAAAAAAAAATGCAACACCCACTATTTTAATCTGTAGGACCTTTGCTTTAAAAAAATATATAATGTTTGGGGGTTCAACATAATTTTCTTGCAAAAAAATTTTTTTTTTCATGTAAACAAAAAGTGTCAGAAAGGGCTTTGTCTTCAAGTGGTTAGAAGAGTGGATGATGTGTGACATAAGCTTCCTAATGTTGTGCATAAAATGCCAGGACAGTTCAAAACCCCCCCAAATGACCCCATTTTGTAAAGTAGACACCTCAAGCTATTTGCTGAGAGGCATGTTGAGCCCATTGAATATTTTTTTTTTTGTCCCAAGTGATTGAATAATGACCAAAAAAAAAAAAAATGTACAAAAAGTTGTCACTAAATTATATATTGCTCAAACATGCCATGGGCATATGTGGAATTACACCCCAAAATACATTCTGTTGCTTCTCCTGAGTACGGGGATACCACATGTGTGGGACTTTTTGGGAGCCTAGTCGCGTACGGGACCCCAAAAACCAAGCACCGCCTTCAGGATTTCTATGGGTGTAAATTTTTGATTTCACTCCTCACTGCCTATCACAGTTTCGGAGGCCATGGAATGCCCAGATGGCACAAACCCCCCCAAATGACCCCATTTTGGAAAGTAGACACCCCAAGCTATTTGCTGAGAGGTATGTTGAGTATTTTGCAGATCTCGCTTTTTGTCACAAAGTTTTGAAAATGTAAAAAAAGAAAAAATAAAAGAAAAAAAAATGTCTTTCTTAATTTTCAAAAACAAATGAGAGCTGTAAAATACTCACCATGCCTCTCAGCAAATAGCTTGGGGTGTCTACTTTCCAAAATGGGGTCATTTGTGGGGGTTTTGGGCTATTTTGACATTTTATGGCCTTCAAAACTGTGATAGGTAGTGAGGAGTGAAATCAAAAATTTATGCCCTTGGAAACCTTGAAGGCGGTGCTTGGTTTTTGGGGTCCCGTACGCGGCTAGGCTCCCAAAAAGTCCCACACATGTGGTATCCCCGTACTCAGGAGAAGCAGCAGAATGTATTTTGGGGTGTAATTTCACATATAACCATGGCATGTGTGAGCAATATATCATTTAGTGACAACTTTTTGTACATTTTTTTTTTCTTTTTGTCATTATTCAATCATTTGGGACAAAAAAAAAAAATATTCAATGGGCTTAACATGCCTCTCAGCAAATAGCTTGGGGTGTCTACTTTCCAAAATGGGGTCATTTGGGGGGGTTTTGTGCCATCTTGGCATTTTATGGCCTTCAAAACTGTGATAGGTAGTGAGGAGCGAAATCAAAAATTTATGCCCTTAGAAACCTTGAAGGCGGTGCTTGGTTTTTGGGGTCCCGTACGCGGCTAGGCTCCCAAAAAGTCCCACACATGTGGTATCCCCGTACTCAGGAGAAGCAGCAGAATGTATTTTGGGGTGTAATTTCACATATGCCCATGGCATGTGTGAGCAATATATCATTTAGTGACAACTTTGTGCAAAAAAAAAAAAGTTTGTCATATTCCCGCAACCTGTGGCAAAATATAAAATATTCCATGGACTCAACATGCCTCTCAGCAAATAGCTTGGGGTGTCTACTTTCCAAAATGGGGTCATTTGGGGGGGTTTTGTGCTATTTTGGCATTTTATGGCCTTCGAAACTGTGATAGGTAGTGAGGAGTGAAATCAAAAATTTGCGCCCTTAGAAATCCTGAAGGCGGTGCTTGGTTTCCGGGGTCCCGTACGTGGCTAGGCTCCTAAAAAGTCCCACACATGTGGTATCCCCGTACTCAGGAGAAGCAGCAGAATGTATTTTGGGGTGCAATTCCACATATAACCATGGCATGTGTGAGCAATATATCATTTAGTGACAACTTTTTGTAATTTTTTTTTTTTTTTTTGTCATTATTCAATCACTTGGGACAAAAAAAAAATATTCAATGGGCTCAACATGCCTCTCAGCAATTTCCTTGGGGTGTCTACTTTCCAAAATGGGGTCATTTGGGGGGGTTTTGTACTGCCCTGCCATTTTAGCACCTCAAGAAATGAGATAGGCAGTCATAAATTTAAAGCTGTGTAAATTTCAGAAAATGTACCCTAGTTTGTAAACGCTATAACTTTTGCGCAAACCAATAAATATACGCTTATTGACATTTTTTTTACTAAAGACATGTGGCTGAAGACATTTTGGCCTAAATGTATGACTAAAATTGAGTTTATTCGATTTTTCTTATAACAAAAAGTAGAAAATATCATTTTTTTTCAAAATTTTCGGTCTTTTTCTGTTTATATCGCAAAAAATAAAAATCGCAGAGGCAATCAAATACCATTAAAAGAAAGCTCTTTTAATGTCCCTTTACTTAAGGATTTCTAAATATGGTTGAGGATGATTGCTTTTGCACAGAATAGCACAACGACAATTTCCCTGACTGTCCAAAAAAACAAGGATTTCAAAGATGGTTGATGAGGAATGCTTTAGCACACTATAGCACAAGGAGAATTCCCTCACTGTCCTTCCCTGTCCCTAGAAACAAGGATTCGCACAGTAAAAGACACTGACACTCTCCCTACCTATAGTTTTCTGTCCCTAGAAAATATGTTTTTTTAAAGCACACTATAGCACAAGGAGAATTCCCTCACTGTCCTTCCCTGTCCCTAGAAACAAGGATTCGCACAGTAAAAGACACTGACACTCTCCCTACCTATAGTTTTCTGTCCCTAGAAAAAATGTTTTTTTAAAGCACACTATAGCACAAGGAGAATTTCACTCACTTTCCTTCTTTGTCCCTAGAAACAAGGTTTATCACAGTGAAAGAAACTGACACTCTTCCTTCCTATAGTTTTCTGTCCCTAGAAAAAAATGTTTTTTTAAAGCACACTATAGCACAAGGAGAATTCCCTCACTGTCCTTCCCTGTCCCTACAAACAAGGATTCGCACAGTAAAAGACACTGACACTCTCCCTACCTATAGTTTTCTGTCCCTAGAAAATATGTTTTTTTAAAGCACACTATAGCACAAGGAGAATTCCCTCACTGTCCTTCCCTGTCCCTACAAACAAGGATTCGCACAGTAAAAGACACTGACACTCTCCCTACCTATAGTTTTCTGTCCCTAGAAAAAATGTTTTTTTAAAGCACACTATAGCACAAGGAGAATTTCACTCACTTTCCTTCTTTGTCCCTAGAAACAAGGATTATCACAGTGAAAGAAACTGACACTCTCCCTACCTATAGTTTTCTGTCCCTAGAAAAAAATGTTTTTTTAAAGCACACTATAGCACAAGGAGAATTCCCTCACTGTCCTTCCCTGTCCCTAGAAACAAGGATTCGCACAGTAAAAGACACTGACACTCTCCCTACCTATAGTTTTCTGTCCCTAGAAAAAATGTTTTTTTAAAGCACACTATAGCACAAGGAGAATTCCCTCACTGTCCTTCCCTGTCCCTAGAAACAAGGATTCACACAGTAAAAGACACTGACACTCTCCCTACCTATAGTTTTCTGTCCCTAGAAAAAATGTTTTTTTAAAGCACACTATAGCACAAGGAGAATTCCCTCACTGTCCTTCCCTGTCCCTACAAACAAGGATTCGCACAGTAAAAGACACTGACACTCTCCCTACCTATAGTTTTCTGTCCCTAGAAAAAATGTTTTTTTAAAGCACACTATAGCACAAGGAGAATTCCCTCACTGTCCTTCCCTGTCCCTAGAAACAAGGATTCACACAGTAAAAGACACTGACACTCTCCCTACCTATAGTTTTCTGTCCCTAGAAAAAATGTTTTTTTAAAGCACACTATAGCACAAGGAGAATTCCCTCACTGTCCTTCCCTGTCCCTAGAAACAAGGATTCACACAGTAAAAGACACTGACACTCTCCCTACCTATAGTTTTCTGTCCCTAGAAAAAATGTTTTTTTAAAGCACACTATAGCACAAGGAGAATTCCCTCACTGTCCTTCCCTGTCCCTAGAAACAAGGATTCACACAGTAAAAGACACTGACACTCTCCCTACCTATAGTTTTCTGTCCCTAGAAAAAATGTTTTTTTAAAGCACACTATAGCACAAGGAGAATTCCCTCACTGTCCTTCCCTGTCCCTACAAACAAGGATTCGCACAGTAAAAGACACTGACACTCTCCCTACCTATAGTTTTCTGTCCCTAGAAAATATGTTTTTTTAAAGCACACTATAGCACAAGGAGAATTCCCTCACTGTCCTTCCCTGTCCCTAGAAACAAGGATTTGCACAGTAAAAGACACTGACACTCTCCCTACCTATAGTTTTCTGTCCCTAGAAAAAATGTTTTTTTAAAGCACACTATAGCACAAGGAGAATTTCACTCACTTTCCTTCTTTGTCCCTAGAAACAAGGATTATCACAGTGAAAGAAACTGACACTCTCCCTACCTATAGTTTTCTGTCCCTAGAAAAAATGTTTTTTTAAAGCACACTATAGCACAAGGAGAATTCCCTCACTGTCCTTCCCTGTCCCTAGAAACAAGGATTCGCACAGTAAAAGACACTGACACTCTCCCTACCTATAGTTTTCTGTCCCTAGAAAAAATGTTTTTTTAAAGCACACTATAGCACAAGGAGAATTCCCTCACTGTCCTTCCCTGTCCCTAGAAACAAGGATTCGCACAGTAAAACACACTGACACTCTCCCTACCTATCCTTCTCTTTCCCTAAACTAAAGGAATCCAGGTTAAGCAAGAAAAAAATAAATGTCACTGTCCATGCCTATGTTTCTCTTTCCCTGCTCCGGAACACACTACACTAGGCCGCCGTGCTGGCGGCCTTTTATAGTGTGGGGCGTGTACTAAACACCCTCAGCAATAATTGGCCACAGGCATCCTGCCTGTGGCCAATCATTGCTCTCCTCGCTGCCGGCGCTGTGATTGGCCAAGCATGCGGGGTCACAGTGCATGCTTGGCCAATCACAGCGCCTGGATGACACTGCGATGGCGTAGTGCATTGTGGGCCGTTCGCGTCACTCGAATTTGGCGCGAACGGCCCAAATCGTTCGATCTTCGTCGAACGATCGAACAGCCGATGTTCGAGTCGAACGTATGTTCGACTCGAACACGAAGCTCATCCCTAGTGGTTAGTGTAGTGTAGTATAGTGATGTAGGAATCAGGTAGGACAGTGTAGTGGTCAGTGTAGGAATCAGGTAGGTCAGTGTAGTGGTCAGTGTAGGAATCAGGTAGGTCAGTGTAGTGGTCAGTGTAGGAATCAGGTAGGTCAGTGTAGTGGTCAGTGTAGGAATCAGGTAGGTCAGTACTATTGTAGGAAGGGAAGGGACTTGGGGAGTGTGAAAAGTCTGCAGGTTAGGGGGCGCAAATTCCTTGCCTTGCCCCGGGCGCTGACAACCCACGCTTCGCTACTGCCCATGTAAAAAGCTTTTAACCAGTTTTCCCTTCCATGGGGAAAAGCTGTTCGGAGAGGACCTGGCTAAATACATCCAGAAGATTTCTAGTGGTAAAACTACCCTTTTAACAGCTAAGAAAAAGAGTAAACGTCCTGTCTTCAAACGTTCTCTCTCTCCAGCTCCTGAGGCCACTACCTCCAGGCAGTGGCGACGGCAGCCTCAGTCAAACGCAAGAGGTAAGGCCCAGGGCCAAGCCCAGGGTCAAAAAAAGCCTTGGGCTCAGAGGTCTGCCAAGCAAAACCCCAAAGCCCCCTTATGAAGGGGCGACCCCCCTCGGCCGAGTGGGGGGGGGCGACTTCTGAAATTTTCAGGGGGCTGGCAGACGGAAATCCGGGACAAGTGGGTAGTTTCCACAGTGTCCCTAGGGTACAAGCTGGAGTTCCAAGAGTTCCCGCCTTATCGGTTCCTAAGCTCAAACATCTCCAAATATCCAGTAAACAGAAAACCCTTCTTCCAGGCTTTGGATCACTTGCTGTCCCAAGGGGTAATCATAGAGGTTCCCCTAGAAGAGCAAGGGTCGTGGTTTTATTCAAACCTCTTTGTGGTTCCAAAACCAAATGGAGATGTCAGACCTATTTTGGATCTAAAGGACCTAAATCAGTTCCTAAACATCCGCCCCTTTTGCATGGAGTCAATCTGCTCTGTGATCTCCACCCTACAGGGGGGAGAATTCTTGCCGTCAATAGATATCAAAGACGCATCCCTACATGTGCCTATCTATCCCGCTCACCAACGGTTCCTGAGGTTCGCAGTAGAACAGCGCCACTTCCAGTTTGTGGCTCTGCCCTTTGGTTTGGCTACTGCATATCCGGGTATTTGCAAAGGTCCTGGCCCCGCTTCTTGCAAACCTAAGAGCGCAGGGCATAGCGGTGATGGCATATCTGGACCACCTGCTACTGGTAGAGCAGTCAGTAGCACGGTTAAACCTCAGTGTGCTCAGCACGGTAAGATACCTAGAGCACTTAGGTTGGATCCTAAACCTGGAAAAGTCTTCCTTGCAGCCCTTTAAAAAGGGTAGAGTATTTGGGCATGATCATAGACACGGCCCAAACCAGGGTATTCCTACCCGAAACAAAGATCAAGTCCATAAGGGAAATGATCTGTATGGTCAAGGCAAAGGAGAAGCCGTCCGTTCGTCTCTGCATGAGACTATTAGGGAAGATGGTGGCATCTTTCAAGGCTGTCCCTTACGCCCAGTTCTATTCAAGACTGCTTCAGAACAGCATTTTGTCCGCCTGGAACAGGAAAGTCCAAGCCCTGGACTTGCCAATGTGCCTGTCTTCAGAGGTTTGTCAAAGTTTCAGTTGGTGGTTAAGAACCATAAACTTGCAAAAGGGAAAGTCCTTCATTCCAGTCACCTGGAAGGTGGTATCAACAGATGCCAGCCTGACAGGCTGGGGGGCAATTCTGAAAGAGGCTTCGGCCCAAGGGTTATTGTCCAAAGCCGAAAAGAGCCTGCCCATCAATATTTTGGAAATCCGGGCAGTACATCTAGCCCTCAAGACCTGGGCACACAGGTTACAGGGCCATCCTGTTCGGGTTCATTCCGACAATGCTACCGCTATAGCTTACATCAATCATCAAGGGGGCACCCAGGGTCAGGATGCCCAGAGGGAGGTGAACAAGATTCTGGTTTGGGCAGAGAAACATATTCCCTGTCTTTCTACAGTCTTCATTCCGGGGGTAGAGAATTGGGGAGCGGATTATCTCAGCCGCCAGCAGCTGTTACCAGGAGAATTGGCTCTACACCCCGAGATATTTTGGGCCATATGCCGGAAATAGGGAACCCCGGATGTGGACTTGCTAGCCTCCAGATTCAACAAGAAGTTGGACAACTTTGTATCAAGGGCAAGGGATCCTCTAGCATACGGGGCAGATAAGCTAATGATTCCCTGGGATCAGTTTTCACTGATCTATGCGTTCCCTCCGGTTACGCTCTTACCGAGACTGCTTTGCAGAATCAGAAAAGAGAGAATACCAGTAATCCTGGTGGTTCCAAATTGGCCCAGAAGGTCCTGGTACACAGACATCATAAGGATGGCAGTGGGGAAACCTTGGGTTCTTCCCCTACACCCAGACCTCCTTTCGCAGGGACCAGTATTCCATCCTTACTTACGAAGTCTAAATTTGACGGTTTGGCAATTAAAACCTACATTTTGAAGAAACATGGACTCTCGGGTCCAGTTCTCTCCACTCTAATTAATGCTAAGAAGCCGGCCTCCAGGCTCATTTATTATAGAATCTGGAAGGCATATGTTTCCTGGTGTGAGTCCAAAGGGTGGCACCCTCAAAAATATCTCATTGTAAGGATTCTGGCCTTTTTTCAGTTAGGGGTGGAAATGAAACTGGCTATGAGTACCATCAAGGGCCAAGTCTCAGCCCTATCAGTGTTCTTTCAAAGATCACTTGCATCTCATTTCCTAGTCTGGGCATTTATCCAGGGGGTTTAGCGGGTAAACCCACCAGTCAGATCTCGTTTATGCCCATGGGATTTAAATCTAGTCTTATCTGTTTTACAAAAACAGCCATTTGAACCTATTCACCATCTTCCTTTGCTCCTTTTGAGTAGGAAATTGGCCTTTCTGGTCACTATCTCCTCTGCTAGGAGAGTATCGGAATTGGCAGCTCTTTCATACAAAGAGCCTTACTTGATTATCCACAAGGACAAAGTTGTGTTGCGTCCCCATTCTACCTTTCTTCCTAAGGTGGTGTCGGGTTTTCATCTAAATCAAGATATTGTCTTACTTCCGTTTTTCCAGATCCGCAGTCTGCGGAGGAAAAATTATTGCATTCTCTAGACGTAGTGAGAGCAATAAAGGTCTATCTGAAAGCGACTGCTCAGATACGGAAAACTGACGTTTTGTTTATTCTGCCAGAAGGCCCCAGAAAGGGCCAAGCAGCGTCAAAATCAACTATTTCTAAGTGGATCAGACAAGTTATTATTCAAGCCTATGGTTTGAAAAACAAGATTCCTCCTTTTCGGGTTAGAGCGCACTCGACCAGAGCAATAAGTGCTTCCTGGGCGGTGCATCACCAGGCCTCCATGGCTCAGATCTGTAAGGCTGAAACCTGGTCTTCAGTCCATACATTTACCAAATTCTATCAAGTAGATGTAAGAGGGCATGAGGATACCACCTTCGGCCGCAGTGTGCTGCAGGCAGCAGTATAGGTCCTCACGTCTGATGGCGGTCTGCTTTGTTTGGTGTCTCCCTCCCCTCAGGTTGAGCATTGCTCTGGGACGTCCCATTATGTAATAATTAAGCCTCTGTGTCCCGTGGTGTACGAAAAAGAAAATAGGATTTTTAATAACAGCTTACCTGTAAAATACTTTTCTTGGGGTACACCACGGGACACAGAGATCCCCCCTTCTTATGGGAACCTTATTGCTTTGCTACAAAACTGAGGTGTTCTCCTAATGGGAGGGGTTATATAGAAGGGGACTTGTCTTCATTGGGTGTGCCAGTGTCCAATCACCTGTGGTGAGCTATACAACCCATTATGTAATGATTAATCCTCTGTGTCCCGTGGTGTACTCCAAGAAAAGGATTTTACAGGTAAGCTGTTATTAACCACTTAACGACCGCCCACCGCCGATTTACGTCAGCAGAATGGCACAGACAGGCAGAATCACGTAGATCTACGTGATCGCCTTTGTGCAGTTGGGGGGTCCATCCGGACCCCCCTTCACTGCAGTGAGCGGCCGTTAAGTGTTCGGGAGCGATCAGGCATGAGGGGGCGGCCGCTCGATTCCGCCCCCCCCCCCCCTCGCGATCGCTCCCGGCGAATGAAATTGCTTCCTCCTGCCTGAAATGTAAATACAGGCTGGAGGAAGTGATGTCATCTCCCTCGCTGCGGTCTTTTCGTTCCCGGCGCCGAGGACAGAAGAAGCAGGTTAGTGCACCAACAGTCCACTGACACGTAGGTACACATAGGCACAAAAATCACCCCCCAGTCACCCCCAGATCACCCCCCAGGTCACCCCAAAGCCCCCAATCACAGTGTCACTGATTGCAGTGATCATTTATTTTACTGATCACTGCATTTAGTGTCATCTGTGATTGTAAAAAGTTGCAGGGCAGTTAGGATTAGGCCCCTTTAGGTCCAGGGTAGCCCCCTAACCCCCCCCCTAATAAAGGTTTAACCCCTTGATCACCCCCCAGGTAACCCTTTCACCCCCTAACTTCAGCGTCACTAAGCGATTGTTTTTCCGATCGCTGTATTCGTGTCGCTGGTGTTTTAGATAGGCAGTTATTTTTTTTTAGGTTCGCCGCAGGTTTTTATTAGTGTCAGGTACCCCCATATATTATTTTAACCCCCTGATTGCCCCTAGAGTTAACCCTTTCACCAGTGATCGCCGTATAAGCGTCACTGGTGTCACTGGTTAGCCAGTAAGTTATTTAGTTATTTAGGTTACCCGTCAGGTTTTTATATAGTGTCAGGTACCCCCATATTTAACCTAATAAAGGTTTTAACCCCCTGATTGCCCCTAGTTAACCCTTTCACCAGTGATCACCATATAAAGGTTACGGGTGACGCTGGTTGATTAGTTTGCTTTTTATAGCATCAGGGCACCCGCCGTATATAACCCAATAAAGGTTTAACCCCCCTGATCGCCCGGCGGGTGAGATCAATTAGGTTTTAGCGCCAGAGAGGGTCTGCGTCGCCCCAGGCAGTGTTAGGTTAGTGCCAGTAACGCTAACACCCACGCGCAAAGCATACACCCCCCTTAGTGGTATAGTATCTGATCAGATCTATACTAGCATCCCCAGCGGTTTAGGGTTCCCAAAAACGCAGTGTTAGTGGGATCAGCCCAGATACCTGCTAGCGCCTGCGTTTAGCCCCTCCGCCCAGCCCAGCCCAGCCCAGCCCACCCAAGTGCAGTATCGATCGATCACTGTCACTTACCAAACACAACACACATAACTGCAGCGTTCGCAGAGACAGGCCTGATCCATATCAACCAGTCCATAGCAAACGTCCATAGCAACCAGTCCATAGCAACCGTCCATAGCAACCATCCATAGCAACCAGTCTATAGCAACTGTCCATAGCAACCATTCATTGCAACCAGTCCATAGCAACCGTCCATAGCAACTGTCCATAGCAACCATCCATAGCAACTATCCATAGCATCCAGTCCATAGCAACTGTCCATGGCAACCAATCCATAGCAACCGTCCATAACAACCAATCCGTAGCAACCGTCCATAGCAACTGTCCATAGCAACCATCCATAGCAACCAGTCCATAGCAACCATCAATATCAACCAGTCCAAGGTGAATGTTTTGAACGCTACCACTCAAAAGTGAAGTTTTAGCGTAGGGTACAGCATTTCACAGACAAGGACACACTTACACAGGGTCTCCCAAGATGCCATTACATTTTGAGAGACCCGAACCATTACAGTTGTAAAGTTACAAAAAAAAGTGTAAAAAAGAAAAAAAAATGTAAAAAACAAAACACAAAAAAAATATAAAATAAAAAAACCAAAAATAGTTGTCGTTTTATTGTTCTCTCTCTCTCTATTTTCTCTCTATTGTTCTGCTCTTTTTTACTGTATTCTATTCTGCAATGTTTTATCATGCTTGCTTTTCAGGTATGTAATTTTTTGTTTTCAGGTGCGCCATTCAACTGCAGCGCGGAATTATTTATCTTGACAGCAACAGCGTTTGCTCCCACGATACATAAAGCCGTGACTCCAGTGCTGTAGGAGGTGATTTCACCACCACAGTTAAAAAAAAGAGCATATATGCCGAAGCATGGGGGCAGCAGGGGCGGAGGAGCGATTTTGCTCCTAATGCCGCGTACATACGGTCGAAATTCCGACGGAGGCCTGCCCGTGGAAAATTCCGACCGTGTGTACGCGGCATAACTTTTTTGCGGGAGGATGCCCCCATGCTTCGGCATATATATATTTTAGGCACAGGTTGCGTTAAAACATTTTTTTATTTTTTACTAGGTTTTGTTTTGGTATTTGCTTTGCAGGTATGGCATGGTAAGGTCTTACTGTTGTACTGTAATGTTACTTTGTTTTAATGTTAACCACCATTTGCTTAGCAGGTACGCCATTCAGTTGCAGCGCGGATCTATTTATCTTGACAGCCGTGACTCCAACGCTGTAGGAGGTGATTTCACCACCACAGTTAAAAAAAAGAGCATATATGCCGAAGCATGGGGGCAGCAGGGGCGGAGGAGCGATTTTGCTCCTAATGCCGCGTATATACGGTCGAAATTCCAACGGAGGCTTGCCCGTGGAAAAGTCCGACCGTGTTTACGCGGCATAACCTTTTATGCCGCGTACATACGGTCGAAATTCCGACGAAGGCTTGACCGTGTGTACGCGGCATAACTTTTTTGCGGGGGGATGCCCCCATGCTTTGGCATATATGCCCATCATTAGAAGTGGGTGGATGAAGGGAGGTATTCTAATGGTGGGCATACCCACCAATCAATCTCTTTTTTTCGTTCAGCCAATAGGCTGTATGAAAAAAAAGATTACAATACATGTCCAACAAGGACCAGCAACGTACTGGTATGTTGCTGGACTTTGAATGTTTATACCAGAATGATGCCTGCGGGTTTAGGTATCATCTTGGTATCATTCTTTTCAGCCAGCAGCCGGCTTTCATGTAAAAGCAATTCTAGCAGATAATTAGCCTCCAGACTGCTTTTACAAGCAGTGGGAGGGAATGTCCCCCCCCCCCGGATATAAACAGTGCCATTGGGAAATTGGGAAAGCATTTTATCACACCGATCTTGGTGTGGTCAGATGCTTTGAGGGCAGAGGAAAGATCTAGGGTCTAACCCCCCAATTTTTTTCAAAAAAAGAGTACCTGTCACTACTTATTGCTATCATAGGGGATATTTACATTCCCTGAGATAACGATAAAAATGGTAAAAAAATAAAATATGGAAGGCACAGTTTAAAAATAAAATAAAAAAGCCAAATAAATAATAAAAAAAAAAAAAAGCCCCCCTGCTCTTGCGCAAAGGCGAACGCAAGCGTCGGTCTAGCGTCATATGTAAACAGCAATTGCACCATGCATGTGAGGTATCACCGCGAAGGTCAGATCGAGGGCAGTCATTTTAGCAGTAGACCTCCTCTGTAAATCTAACGTGGTAACCTGTAAAGGCTTTTAAATGCTTTTAAAAATGAATGTAGTTTGTCGCCGCTGCGCGTTTGTGCGCAATTTTAAAGCATGTCGTGTTTGGTATCCATGTACTCGGCCTATGATCATCTTTTTTATTTCATCAAACATTTGGGCAATATAGTGTTTTTTAGTGCATTAAAAATAAAAAAAGTGTGTTTTTCCCCCAAAAAATGCGTTTGAAAAATCGCTGCGCAAATACTGTGTGGAAAAAAAAATGCAACACCCACTATTTTAATCTGTAGGACCTTTGCTTTAAAAAAATATATAATGTTTGGGGGTTCAACATAATTTTCTTGCAAAAAAAATATTTTTTTCATGTAAACAAAAAGTGTCAGAAAGGGCTTTGTCTTCAAGTGGTTAGAAGAGTGGATGATGTGTGACATAAGCTTCCTAATGTTGTGCATAAAATGCCAGGACAGTTCAAAACCCCCCCAAATGACCCCATTTTGTAAAGTAGACACCTCAAGCTATTTGCTGAGAGGCATGTTGAGCCCATTGAATATTTTTTTTTTTGTCCCAAGTGATTGAATAATGACCAAAAAAAAAAAAAATGTACAAAAAGTTGTCACTAAATTATATATTGCTCAAACATGCCATGGGCATATGTGGAATTACACCCCAAAATACATTCTGTTGCTTCTCCTGAGTACGGGGATACCACATGTGTGGGACTTTTTGGGAGCCTAGTCGCGTACGGGACCCCAAAAACCAAGCACCGCCTTCAGGATTTCTATGGGTGTAAATTTTTGATTTCACTCCTCACTGCCTATCACAGTTTCGGAGGCCATGGAATGCCCAGATGGCACAAACCCCCCCAAATGACCCCATTTTGGAAAGTAGACACCCCAAGCTATTTGCTGAGAGGTATGTTGAGTATTTTGCAGATCTCGCTTTTTGTCACAAAGTTTTGAAAATGTAAAAAAAGAAAAAAAAAAAGAAAAAAAAATGTCTTTCTTAATTTTCAAAAACAAATGAGAGCTGTAAAATACTCACCATGCCTCTCAGCAAATAGCTTGGGGTGTCTACTTTCCAAAATGGGGTCATTTGTGGGGGTTTTGGGCTATTTTGACATTTTATGGCCTTCAAAACTGTGATAGGTAGTGAGGAGTGAAATCAAAAATTTATGCCCTTGGAAACCTTGAAGGCGGTGCTTGGTTTTTGGGGTCCCGTACGCGGCTAGGCTCCCAAAAAGTCCCACACATGTGGTATCCCCGTACTCAGGAGAAGCAGCAGAATGTATTTTGGGGTGTAATTTCACATATAACCATGGCATGTGTGAGCAATATATCATTTAGTGACAACTTTTTGTACATTTTTTTTTTTTCTTTTTGTCATTATTCAATCATTTGGGACAAAAAAAAAAATATTCAATGGGCTTAACATGCCTCTCAGCAAATAGCTTGGGGTGTCTACTTTCCAAAATGGGGTCATTTGGGGGGGTTTTGTGCCATCTTGGCATTTTATGGCCTTCAAAACTGTGATAGGTAGTGAGGAGCGAAATCAAAAATTTATGCCCTTAGAAACCTTGAAGGCGGTGCTTGGTTTTTGGGGTCCCGTACGCGGCTAGGCTCCCAAAAAGTCCCACACATGTGGTATCCCCGTACTCAGGAGAAGCAGCAGAATGTATTTTGGGGTGTAATTTCACATATGCCCATGGCATGTGTGAGCAATATATCATTTAGTGACAACTTTGTGCAAAAAAAAAAAAGTTTGTCATATTCCCGCAACCTGTGGCAAAATATAAAATATTCCATGGACTCAACATGCCTCTCAGCAAATAGCTTGGGGTGTCTACTTTCCAAAATGGGGTCATTTGGGGGGGTTTTGTGCTATTTTGGCATTTTATGGCCTTCGAAACTGTGATAGGTAGTGAGGAGTGAAATCAAAAATTTGCGCCCTTAGAAATCCTGAAGGCGGTGCTTGGTTTCCGGGGTCCCGTACGTGGCTAGGCTCCTAAAAAGTCCCACACATGTGGTATCCCCGTACTCAGGAGAAGCAGCAGAATGTATTTTGGGGTGCAATTCCACATATAACCATGGCATGTGTGAGCAATATATCATTTAGTGACAACTTTTTGTAATTTTTTTTTTTTTTTTGTCATTATTCAATCACTTGGGACAAAAAAAAAAATATTCAATGGGCTCAACATGCCTCTCAGCAATTTCCTTGGGGTGTCTACTTTCCAAAATGGGGTCATTTGGGGGGGTTTTGTACTGCCCTGCCATTTTAGCACCTCAAGAAATGAGATAGGCAGTCATAAATTTAAAGCTGTGTAAATTTCAGAAAATGTACCCTAGTTTGTAAACGCTATAACTTTTGCGCAAACCAATAAATATACGCTTATTGACATTTTTTTTACTAAAGACATGTGGCTGAATACATTTTGGCCTAAATGTATGACTAAAATTGAGTTTATTCGATTTTTCTTATAACAAAAAGTAGAAAATATCATTTTTTTTCAAAATTTTCGGTCTTTTTCTGTTTATATCGCAAAAAATAAAAATCGCAGAGGCAATCAAATACCATTAAAAGAAAGCTCTATTTGTGGGAAGAAAAGGACGCAAATTTCATTTGGGTACAACATTGCATGTCCGCACAATTTACAGTTAAAGCAGCGCAGTGCCGAATCCCAAAAACAGGCCTGGTCCTAATGGCCCGAAATGGTCCGGGGCTTAAGTGGTTAAAAATCCTATTTTACGTTTTTGGTTGTAACTAGAGTTGAGTGGACACCTGGATGTTCGGGTTCGACGGGTTCGGCCGAACTTCGGAAAAAAGTTCGGGTTCGGGACCGAACTTTACCCCGAACCCAAACCCGAACCCCATTGAAGTCAATGGGGACCAGAACTTCTGAGGACTATTAGCGCTGTTTCCCGTGCTTAGAACTGTCCCTGCACAATGTGTAATTTCTGGAGGAAAAAAAGTCATTTAAAATTCACTCGCGGCTATTAATGAATTGTCAGCTCCCGGCAATACATAGAAAAGTCTTTTATAAAAAAATAAAAAAAAGCGTGGGGGTTCCCCCAAATTCAATTACCTGGTCCTTCAGGTCTGGAATGGATATTAAGGGTAACTCTGCCGCAAATTAAAAAAAAAATGCATGCGGTTCCCCCAAATATCCATACCAGGCCCTTCAGATCTGGCATGGATTTTAAGGGGAACTCCACCCCAAATTTTTAAAAAAATGGCGTGGAGTACCCCCAAAAATCCAGACCAGACCCTTACCCGAGCACGCAACCTGGCAGGCCACAGGAAAAGAGGGGGGGCGAGAGAGCGCCCCCCCCTCCCACCTGAACCGGAGGATGTCCCCATGTTGATGGGGACAAGGGCCTCATCCCCACAACCCTTGCCGGTGGTTGTGGGGGTCTGCGGGCGGGGGGCTTATCAGAATCTGGAAGACCCCTTTAACAAAGGGGACCCCCAGATCCCGCCCCCCCCTTATGTGAAATGGTAATGGGGTACAAATGTACCCCTACCATTTCACAAAGAAAGTGTCAAAAATTTAAAAAATTACAAGAGCCGGTTTTTGACAATTCCTTTATTAATGTTTTCTCCTTTCTTCCATCTTCTTCCTTCTTCTTCTTCTTCCATCTTCTTCTTTTCTCCATTCGGGTTTCTTCCTCTTCATCTTCATCTTCCTTCTTCCTTCGGTGTTCTCGTCCGCATCTTGCTCCGGCTTCTTGTTCCCCTTTTTCTTTCTTCGGCCGCTCCGTTTGAATTGGAGGTTCCCGCTGTGTGACGCTTCAGTTCTTCAGTTCTCCTCTGGGTCCGCTGGCACCCGTTGGCCCCGCCCCCCTCTCACACCACAGGGAAAGTCCCCATGAAATCCATGTGTGTCAGAGGGGGGCGGGGTCACCGGGTGCCAGCGAACCAAGTGGAGAACTGAAGAACTGAAGCGTCACACAGCGGGAACCTCCAATTCAAACGGAGCGGCCGAAGAAAGAAGATGGGAACAAGAAGGCGGAGCAAGATGCGGACGAGAACACCGAAGGAAGAAGGAAGATGAAGATGAAAAGGAAGAGGAAGAAACCCGAATAGAGAAAAGAAGAAGATGGAAGAAGATGGAAGAAAGGAGAAGACATTAATAAAGGAATTGTCAAAAACCGGCTATTGTAATTTTTAACATTTTTGACACATTCTTTGTGAAATGGTAGGGGTACAATGTACCCCATTACCATTTCACATAGGGAGGGGGGCCGGGATCTGGGGGTCCCCTTTGTTAAAGGGGTCTTCCAGATTCTGATAAGCCCCCCGCCCGCAGACCCCCACAACCACCGGGCAAGGGTTGTGGGGATGAGGCCCTTGTCCCCATCAACATGGGGACATCCTCCCCATGTTGAGGGCATGTGGCCTGGTACGGTTCAGGGGGGGGCGCTCTCTCGTCCCCCCTCTTTTGCTGCGGCCTGCCAGGTTGCGTGCTCGGATAAAGGGTCTGGTCTGGATTTTTGGGGGTACTCCACGCCATTTTTTAAAAAAAATTGGGGTGGAGTTCCCCTTAATATCCATTCCAGACCTGAAGGGCCTGGTAATTGAATTTGGGGGAACCCCCACGCTTTTTTTTTTTTTTTATCAGAAATCTAAAATGCTAATTTTAAAGGCTTATATGCAAGTTATTGTCATAAAAACTGTTTGGGGAATTTGGGGGGACCGCCACGCATTTTTTTTTTATCAATGACTTTTCTCTGTATTGCCGGGAGCCGACAATTCATTAATAGCCGCGAGTGAGTTTTAAATGACTTTTTTTCCTTCAGAAATGACACTTTGTGCAGGGACAGTTCTAAGCACGGGAAACAAGCGCTGCTTTACATGCATATTGCCGAACACCGGACCCGAACCCGAACATACAGTCAATTGTTCGGGTTCGGGGCCCCAAAACCCAAAAGTTTGGTATGGACCCGAACTTTATAGTTCGGGTCCGCTCAACCCTAGTTGTAACGTGCCAAAATTTTCTAAATTTCAATGGGGTATGAATACTTTTTCAAGGCACTGTACACTTGACTTTATTCCCTCCAGAACAGAAACAGTCTTGTATGAACTTGGTTTAGGACAATCTCTACTTGCAGGAGCTCTATGTCCCCTTTCCTTGAAAATACCAGTCTACCTTGCTGCTTAGTAAAATGTCCCAGGACAAAGGATCGGGTCACAGCTTGCTAGTACAGTCCCAGAAAAGCTTGCTTGATATTGCATCCTGAAGCTTTAACCTTTTTTTGGCCCTGGGGGTGCAGAGGTACTCATACTGTCCCTGGAAATCCTGCTGCCTCAGAAGAAGCAACTGTTTATGCCTCCAGCTGTACAGGTCCTTTTTCGCAAGCCAGGGTGTTTCCCAACCAAAACTATGGGATAGTAGAGATCCCTCTGTACCTCTTCCTTTCTCAGCTCCCAGCCTGGAGGCAGAGCCCCTTTCCACCCAGGGTCCCATCCCAGGTCACATGACACAGCTTCTTCACAAAATTTTCAACCCACAATATTAAAGGGCTGATCCAGCCATCCCATAAATATGCAAATGAGCACTTCCTGGCCTCCACCCACTAGCTTCCAGAAACTTTTCCAAGTTTCTAAAACCAGGGGGAGGTACAAGAGGCCTGATATGTTGAGCCCTCCAGCCTGACCTAGAGTAACCCAACCCGATTACAGACTCACACAACTACCATGGGTCACACCAAACAAATTTACCTACACTAATCCAACACTAGCGGGTGCTACATATAGATTTGATGGCATAATCTAAAATGCATCCATATTTTGAGCTATTGGCAAGGATTGTGTGGTTGGTTGATCCTACAAACGATATTGGCGATTGTAGGTTTATTGCATTGTGTCCTTGGTTGACCTGTTGGTCCTTGGGAAG